>CM030361.1:136742682-137215582 GCA_017893485.1 Hemerocallis citrina
CCTAAATCTTGATTAAAAGCATTTCCTGAAATACAAGTATAATAAAAATAATCATTAAGAAATTTCTTTATATACTTCCATTTGTATAGACTTAATTGTTCTAAAGTTCTTATAGCATCTTTTTGTAATCCTATCGCTCCCGTTTTCGTATCTTCTCCCGTGACTAAAGCTTGTATTTTATTTACAAAATTATAGGGATTGGGGCCTAGCATTAGCATTGTATTATAATCTTCCACATATAATACTTTAAAGGCTTCCCATAAAGCCCTAACGCTTTCTCCTAAAAACATTTATAAATACTTATACATTTCTTCTGTTTCTAGATTTAAAGATGTTCTATAATAATCTCCTATCAGTGTATATTTCCATACATCCAAAATATTTGACCAAGCTTGTGGATCATGGGCAGCTAGGTTTAGAATCTGAACTTCTCCTTTAGTCTGAAACTTAATTGGTTGCTCTAAAGGTTGTCTCCTTCCTTTAGTTTTATATTTATTTTCTGGTTCTTTGTAATTGTCTACTCTTGTTCTGGGGGTATTGCCACTTCTATAACCATTATGGCCAATTACAACTCCTGATGGGTTATATATTGGTGTTCCTCGATAAGGGGAAGTAACTTCGGATTCTTCTACTAGATCCTTTTGGTATGATACCTCTGAGATTTGTGTTTCATTATCTATTTCTTCTTGTATTATTTCTTCTTGTATCATTTCTTCCTGTAGAATTCCGATTCTGATATTTTGTTCTATATCATAGTATAAATATTCCTGTTCTTTTATAGAACCATTCATATAATGCATATCTTCTAGTTCTAATAATTCTTTAGGTGATAACCTTCCTAGGCTTAACTCTGTAGGATAGAGAATCCAGTCAGTTTCTGATACTAATGTTTCAAGGCATTCGATATGTACTAAATCAGATTCTACATCCATTTCTAATTCTTGTATGTTTCTATGGACTTGTGGGACATAATCTGTAAAGCGTATGCTAGTCTACTTTTTTCTTGATAAACTAATGCCTCTTGAGGTACAAGAGTTTTTACTGGGTTTATGAAGTTGTCCGAATTCCATTCTAATCCCGCTAGCCTTTGGGAATCATACGTTAATGGTTTTACCATTTTTATTCCTTTGCTGCTTAATAAATCAACTATTTCTGTTACGTTTACTCGATATTTTACCTTTGAATTGGTTGTAGTTCGTCCTAAGAATGCTATGTGTACTAATAGGTTATCTCCGTTGTGGACTTCTTCATATCCTTTTGTCTGAATTCCAATATGGATATATCTTGTAAAATCTTGAAGAGTCATCATAAAGTCTGGGCTATAATAAAATATTCCTGAATTGCCGTTCATATCAACTTCTATACTGGCTATCATACCTCTAGCAATATCATTCCATCTATTATCATATAAGGTGATTAGAGCTTTGCAGCCTAAATTTTTTCTCATAAGTCCCTTAATACCTATGACTATTAAACCTAAATGCATTAATTTATATCGTGAGGTTATAAGCTCATGTCCTGCTTCCTGGCTTACTAAAGGTAGACTACATGTCTGGTTTCCTAGACAACTTAGTGCTTGTTCTCGGTTATGTCTGAAAAATTCTGGTCTGAATTCAAAACGTCCAGTCTGGTAAAGAATTTTTGGGTTTAGGATATTGAGTCCTTCCTTTTGGAATCTTTCACAGTCTTGTTCAGGGTCTATAAATTCTCCAAGTTGGATATCATAATTACTTGACCTTCTGGAAAGTAGTCTATTGATAAGTGGTCTTGTTCTACTTGTAGATCCTTGGTCTGGCCTGATTGTTCTAGAGGATCCTGTGTATGATTGAATTTCTGTCCGTGGCCTACTCATGGTTTTGATAGTTCTTTCTTTTCTAATGGTCTAGTTGGAAAAGTAAATACTACCGGTTTCCTTGTAACTCATTCTTTTCCTGTTGGTTCTAACCTTACTGATCCTAGTTTGTCAGTTATCTTGCTAAGGTTATCCTGGAAATTTGATATTTCTAATTTCTGTAGTTTTTGCTCAACCTCTTCAATCTTGTTTACTAGTTTTTGTTCTGTTTCTTCAATTCTTTCGTGGATTTTAAGGATAAGTCTAATAATAGTATTATTTTGTTTAATAATAGTTCTTTTTGAGATTGATTCTGCGTTATATTTACTATAACCTTCGAGGCCGGGTTGAAAAGTCTTTGTATAATCTAAAGCTTCTAAATAGACATTTTTCATTAATTAAGAACAATCCTTTTTATTTCTTTTTATTCTAATTTATTATTTATGACAACGTCGTGTACTTGGTTTATTGTCTCAATGATTCTAGGATTCTCTTCACTTCGTATAGAATGATGTAACCTTGAATTATTCTGGTCCTTTATGTAATCTAGCTTACTAGAAATATCTTTTAAAATCTGTTTTTTCTCCCTTAGGGACGAAAGTAGGCTATCTCTAAATTTTTGCTCTTCGCTCTCTCTGGTGTCTAGGTTTCGTTTTAAATTTATAACTAAGTCTATCAGTGTATTCTGAACTGGATCTTTGTTATGAAATAAATGCTTTACTTCGTCTGATTTTTCAAAATTACAGCTAAGGATCTGTTTGTCTGAAGTAGTAACTAACCTAGGGTGGAAACAAGAGTCTAACTCTAAGGAATCTATGATAAGGCTCTGATACCAAAAAAAGTGGGGTGTAGTATAAAAACGAGGGGGGCAAAGGTGAAGTTATGAAGGTGGTGAAGTTATGAAAGTGTGACGATTATCATAGAATTACGACTTATCAATTTTAAACTTATCCCTACCGGGTACTCCCTCTCTAAATTATGTATTTCCATGTCTCCGTTTTACTGTAGCTACAGTAAAATAAAATAAAAATTGGGGGTGTGTGTGTGTGTGTGTGTGGGGGGGGGGGGGGGGGGTGTGTGTGTGTGTGTGTGTGTGTGTGTGTATTTGGTTGGTTGCAAATTTGATCCCATGAACTAGAATTTTTATAATGCTGCAGTTCGGGCTTTGACTGCTCCTTTTTTTTGGAGATGAACGAGAGAGTAATATGGGGATCGTGATTTGTGTGGAACCCATATGGAATTTCAATATTTGTTGGGACCTGTGTGCAAGAAAGCCCTACTTTTTAACAGGTCAAAGAAGAGAATAAGTGTGTGGCAAAAGATGAGCAAGTGTGTGACAAACTATTAATGTACAAGGGGAGTTAGTCGGTGACACCTTGATTGTGTGAGATGTTAGCTTTGCTTGCAATTTCAGATAGCAGACTGAGGCAGAGTACAGAGACTAAAACAGAGAGTGGTGTCAGAAAAGCACAGAGCAATATAGGAGGAAAAGAAGGTCCTTTGGTTATGGGTTTATAGGATTCACTGTAGACATGCCCTTTCCACCCTTGGATTGAAGAGAAGATGAACAATTTATGCTTTGAGATGCGAGCCTCTTTCCATTCAAGGGAAAAGAAGAGAAAAATTAGTGGTCATTCTGGTGAAGAGTAAAAAGAGAAGGAATTATATTATTGTTACAGGAGTACCATCATGTGGGAAACAAATGAGACTGTAATATGGGGTCAAGATTTCTCATTCTATCTCTGAGTAAAGGATATCTTAGTAGTATCTTACACTTGGGAGTTGTTTGGTTAGAGATAAGTGAGTTGAAAAGTAAGGAAAATTGACGAGGAAAGTCCAAGAGCAGTCCTCCTATATTGCTCCTTCGCCGAACTCAATTCTCTACTAGGCTGAATTTTGAATTTTTGAATTTTTTTTCTCGCCTATTATTGACGTGGCAACGCAGGAATAGCATTTTCCAATTTCTGTAGATTAGACGATCAAATCTATTGTGTTCACCTATTCAGATCAAAAAGTTTTTCAAATAGTGTTCTTTCTTTGATCCATTTTCAGTAGTGTTCTTCTAAACTTGTTGGAAATACAGTCAAATGAAAGCAAGTAAATTTGGTATTTTACATCTTTTATGATACATGGTAAACAGTAGTTTATATGTCAGTATTTTGGCAGGGGCAACTATTTTACCAGAAGGCACATGGGCTTAAACTTTGCTAGATTAAGTCATTCATGGTAAAAAAAAAAAAACCAATGGAGTAGAAAGAGCCACAACACAGAGCCAAGGTTTTTTTTTGGAAAAATTAATAGCGACCATAGATGGCTTTTTCAATAGTGTGGTGGGTATGATGTGAGGTATTGCTTGTACTCCGAGAAAATTCTAAATTTATGGGGGCATATACTTTACATTTTTTAAAGCAGTAACAAATAATGCAACCTTTGGGATTCCTCTAGTCAAAATGGTCCCAGGTTACATATTAATTTCTTCTTTTTGGGTGGAAATCAACCGAGGATTGTGAACTACTACTACTACTTCTTCTTCTTCTTTTTTTTTTATCTTTTTTTTTTTTTGTTGTTGTGGGGAACTGGGGATTCCGGGGGGGGTATGGGAGGATTGTGTACTTCACCACCTACTAAAATTGAAATCTCAACAGGGAAATACTTGATGTTCTTCTAATACATATGGTCGGCATTTTCTAGCTCGTCTTCAAAGAATTCTTAGCTACGACTAGACTGATCATCTGAAACCCAGAAAATAGGTGTAAGCAGGATATATAGTAATAAACCAACCAACACATTATATTATCTTATATTATATTATATTATATCTATATACTAATATGAGAGAGTCTATCGAGATAAAAAGTAGGGATTCCTATTTAACTAACACGTGCACTACGCACGATTTTATTAAAAAACTAAAACAAAATAAAAACTTCAATCCCACAAATTGGGGTGTAAAATGAACGGGACGGTCCATCGTCCGTCCGAATCCGGCTCGAAAAATGGTCCGACCGTGGACCGTCCGAACTGTTATACAAACCGAACTCGAACAAATTATTAAGTCCGATTCTTTACCGAGCTCGAGCCGGACATAAGTCCGTCCTAGTATTATTGCGTTCCGATGCTTTATCGAACCAAGTCCGGACTATAAAAATTTTGTCCGGCCTAGACCGAGCCGGACATAAGCCCGTCCGAGTACAATTTCGGTCCGAGCTTGAACATATGGTTGTCCGATCCCGTCCGGTCCGATTTACAGCCCTACCCTCAAATGCAGTTTCTTTCCTTTCTATTTTTTCAGTCTCACAAAATCTCACGGTTATTTCCAAACCCACCCCCATCCCCTATACCCCTTGTCGTCCCCTACCTCCCGCGGCCTCGCCACTTCCTATTGAAATATGGTAAGAATAATCTGCAAATTCTGTTTCCTATAGATTAGGAAACAGATTTCCTCAAATCACTCATTTCCTTAATCTCCTCCCCAATCTATTGTAATCCTTCTTTAAGAATGTAATGTGTATATAAAGAGATACATAGTAGAAGAATAAAAAAATATAAGAAAATATATTTTTTCCCAAATCTGATTTCAATATGGTATCAGAGCCTAAAATTATCTTAGGCTAGGTGAAGAAGGAGGAGGAGGAGGAGGAGGAGGAGGCGATGTTTTCCCTGATTCACCATTACCGACTATCTCCCCGAATTTGGATCCAAATCCAACTGATTCGAACCCATACCCGATACCGCCATCCACCTTCTTCATCTGCCGAAGCTCCAGATCCAAAGCCTAACCCTCCAGATCTCAGTCAAACCCTCGACTTCGAAGACTCCGACTCCGACCATCGACTGATTGAACCCATTCGAAGACTCCGACTGCGTGAAACTCCGATCTCTTCCCGAGCCTCCCACCTTGTTGCCCCCACAGCACCTCGAGCTCCATCGCACCACCAAGCCTCCACTGCGACCTTCTCCACTGCTTCGTCATTGCCGCCGTACGTCGACGCCAGCCGAAGCCACTGCCGTCGAACACTGGTGACATAGATCCTATCAGATCCGTTGTTTGTTTGTTTTTTATGTCGCTGATATTCTGTCGTCAACAAAGCACCATGAAAAATCCTCAGAACCCTCTGATGCAACTGCAATGGTGGCTCAGAACCATTCTTCAAAGAGCCACCTGGGTCGATATGTACCAAAACTATCTTATGAGTCAAGGATGTGTATTCATTGTGGCAAGATCAACCACACGGAAGCTTGCTGTTATGAGATTACCAGCTACCTGAATAACTGGGATCATAGCAAGGATCCTTGGAAGAAGAATTGCAACTAATCAACTATCGTCGTTAGAGTTGCCGATGGAGCCAAGAAGAGTGTTGGACACGCCTCTACATTAGTTACAGATGCAGGTAATGATGGTAAGGTCTTTAATATTTCTACCTCTGTTATGAATAATGCATGGATATTTGATTCGGGTGCTACCGACCATATGACTTTTAATTCTAGACAAGTCCAAACCTTACAACCATCCACCAAATCAAGTGTGTTTATGGATATTCGGACTCGCAAGATGATTGATTAAAGTGTTAGACACGGAAAGCTCTATTACCTGAATTTAGAATCTGAAAGTTCAAGCAAGTTGACTCAAGCTCTATTTGTGGAAGGATCCAAGGGGGAGATGAAGAAATCAGAAATTTGGCTATGGTATCGACGTCTAGGGCATGCTTCTTTTGGTTATTTGAATAAATTATTTCCAAGTTTATTTTTGAAGTTGTATATTTCTACCTTTCGGTGTGATGTCTGTGAACTCGCAGAAAGTCACAGTGTCTCTTTTCCTCCAAATCTAAGTAAAAGTTCTCTCCCATTTATGATTATTCATTCTGATGTTTGCGGTCCATCAAAAACACTACTTTTGGAGGAGCAAAATGGATTGTGATATTTATTGATGATTGTACTCATATGACTTGGATTTGTTTGATGAAGGCTAAAAGTGAAGTTAGTGTTTATTTCAGAAATTTCACGTGGGTTATGACACAGTTTAAATCGCAGATTCAAGTTCTTAGAAGTGATAATGGCGGCGAGTACCTGAGTTCAGATATGCAATAATATTTGGCGGAACATGAGATTGTTCACCAGACTACATGCTCGTATACACCTCAACAGAATGGAGTTGCAGAAAGAAAAAATAAATACTTGCTCGATGTGGTCCGTGTTTCCCTTATTCATGGCAATATGCCACTCATGTATTGGGGGGAAACTCTTGCTTCTGCTGCATTTAATCAACCGAGTTTCCTCTAGCATCCTAAATTTCATCACGTCATTTCAGGCATTAACTGAAGCTTTGAATGCACCAACACTCGTCAACTTTCCACCTCGTGTGTTTGGATGTGTTGCATTTGTTCACCTTCATTAACACCAGTGAAATAAGTAACTCCTCGAGCTGTGCGATGTGTTTCGTGAGATTTGCAAAGAATAAGAAAGGGTTCATTGTTATCACCCACCAACTCAAAGAATGTTTGTGACAATAGATGTTGTGTTCCATGAAAATGAGATGTATTTTTTCTCTAAGGTTGAACTTCAGGGGGAGTGCCGAAGTGAAGTTCACACTCTTGCATATGACGAAGTGGTTACCATTCAGAGTGAACAATTGGATACAAGGGGTGAAAATGTGGATGTAAGTAGTGACGATCACTCGAATGAAGATTTAGCTGAGGGACAAGACCTTCACGATGAACTACAATCAGTGGATGAAAATGTGGATGTAAGTAGTGACGGTCACTCGAATGAAGATTTGGTTTAGGGAGAAGACCTCTGCAAGGAACTACAATCGGAGTCGAACCTCCTCGAAAATGAGCCGTCAGGATCCATGCCATCGATAGTGTCCTCTCTACCACCAGCACCGACCCCAAAACCAATCGTCGTCATTGTCCGAAGCTTCAAGAAGGGAACTCCCGAATCGTACCACTAGAAGTTTCCCAAAACCTACTTATGAGCATGATCCCACTAGTAAATTCAAGTATCCCATGAGTCATTATGTGTCCACTCACCGATCGTCTGAATCAAATAAGTCATTTGTGAATCAATTATCTGTGTACCTATTCCTAACAGTGGGCAGGAAGCCTTAGCCAACCCAAGGTGGAAAGTAGCTATAGATGAGGAGATGAAGTCCTTAAAGAAGAATAAGACTTAGGAGATAGTCAAACTGTCAACTGGAAAGAAGCCGTTAGGATGCAGATGGATTTATACGGTGAAATATAAGTCTGATGGTTCAATAGAGCGATACAAGGCAATGCTGGTTGCCAAAGGGTACACCCCAACTTATAGAATTGATTATGATGAAACATTTTCTCCTGTATTAAAGTTCAACACAGTTCGAGTTCTACTGTAACTTGCTGCAAACCTTGATTGGTCGTTACAACAATTTGATGTGAAGAATACTTTTTTGCATGGGGATATTAACAGAAGAGGTTTATATGGATCCACCAGGATCAAACAGACCCGTCTAACGTAGTAATAAAGTGTGTCATTTGAAAAAAGCATTGTATGGTCTCAAGCAGTCACTAAGAGCTTGGTTTGGGAGATTTACAAAATCAATGAGGATATTCGGATATTATCAAGAGCAATTCATATCATACTTTGTTCCCAAAAAGGAAAGAATGTAAGATTATTGCGCTAATTATATATGTGGATGATATGATAGTAACTGAAGATGGTCCCGAGGAGAGAAAGACACTACAAATTTACTTGTCACAAGAGTTCGAAATGAAGGATCTTGGCACTTTGAGATATTTTCTTGGTATTGAAGTTGCTCGTTCTAAAAAGGTATTTTTCTATCTCAAAGAAAGTATGCTCTTGATTTGTTGAAGGAAATGTGAATGTCTGCTTGTCAGCATATTGATACACCGTTAGAAAAAGGGCTGAAACTTTGGAATGATCCTGATCAGGTGTCTTGTGATAAGGCGAGATATCAGATATTGGTAGGACGGCCGATGTATCTTGCGCGTACGTGGCGGATTTGTCATATGACTTAAGTGTAGTGAGTCAGTTTATGCATGCACCTCGTGAACATATGTATACCGTGATGAGAATTCTGAGATTTATAAAGTTTGCTCCAGGAAAGGGGTCCTGTTTGTGAAACATGGTCATTTGAAGGTTGAGGCATATACTGATGTCGTTAGGAAGGATCTGTTGATAATAGGCACTCCACTTCAGGGTACTTTACCTTTGTTAGAGGAAATTTGGTTACATGGAGAAGCAAAAAGCAAAATACCATTGCACGCTCTAGTGAAGAGGCTGAGTATCGCGGAGTAGCATTAAGTATAACTGAAGTTCTATGGCTTAAACTTTTGTTACAAGATTTATGTTGTGGTCTGAATGAGCCTATTAAGGTGTATTGTGACAGCTAAGCGATATGTGATATTGCTGCCAACACAGTTCAACATGATAGGACGAAACATGTAGAGGTGGATAGATTCTTCATCAAGGAGAAATTAGATGAGAAAATTGTTGAGATTTCTAAGGTGAAATCAGAAAATCAACTCGCAGATATTCTTACCAAGGCAGTTTCGAATCAGCTCTTCTTAAAATTTGTGGACAAGTTGGGCATGTTCAATATCTATGCAGCAACTTGATGGGGAGTATTGAAATATAGTAAGAATAATTTGTATATTATGTTTCCTATAGATTAGGAAACAGATTCCCTCAAATCACTCCTCTCCTTAATCTTCTCATCAATCTATTGTACCCCTTCTTCAAGAATGTAATGTGTATATAAAGAGATACACAGTAAAAGAATAAAAAGTATATGAAAATATGTTTTTTCCCCAAATCTGATTTCAATAGTCCCCCCCCCCCCCCCACACACACACGGCACTCACACCCCCGAAGCCCCACCCTCATGTCGCTCCCACCCCCTAGCAGTTTTAGTAATATTCAATTGGAGAACATTATGCTTTGAGAATACTCTTTAATAGGGAAGGAGCTCTCCTTGTCTACTGCCCCTCTTCCTCTTCTCTAAACCATCTACTAATGTGATGATGATAATGAAGATTTCAGTAATTACAGCGGGGATGATATTTACAAGTTTCTTCCAATTCTCTCACATTGTTTTTGGAGTTCTATATAATTTCATGAGTCCGTCAAAATTATTTTAGGTTGTTTAATTTGCACAGGGTAACACTAGTCTCTATTAGAATTTCTCTTTTTTAGATTTGTGGTCTATAATTTGATTAGTTCTTCAATTTGGGATATGTTTATTACGTGGCTTGCAGTCGCTGTAGAGTTCGAGGTCCAATGTGGGTCCCAACCAATCGTCGAATGCAAATCCAGGTGCTATGGGTTCAGAGTCGGGGTGATCGAGTCTCGTTCGACAAAGGATGTGGAGAGGGTGGAAGAACAAGAATGACTATAAGGTGATTGATCAATTGCTTAGTATTAATGCACACTATTTTTGTAGTTTTATTCACCTGATTAACTCAAAATTTTGATTTTGGACTACAACAGTAGTTTTTGTAATTTGGTATTTTACTGCAGTAAACAACTAATTTGCCCGAAAATTGTTCACTCTGAATCCATGACATGGTATGAGACTAACCCATGTTCATCACACAATGGAAATTGCAGAATTAGAAGAAAATATCATAGACTTGCGTATTGTACTCATTTTAGTCTGTAATTTGGCGCTTTGGATACTGTGATGGACAACTAATTTTTCCCAAATTGGATTTTCATGAATATGTTTGTTATTTTCAGGGTAACAGATAGAAAATTATATATTAGACAAGTGTGAAGGTAAAGAGTTGTATTTTTATTTTTGATACATTTTCTTGTTTGTTTTATTTGAATTTATGTTCAATTTGATTCTTCTTTCTGCTGTGGAATTATGATACTATAAGTACTGCTGCAATCCACCTTTTGCATTGCCTCACAAAGTTTGAGAAATGAAATACGATGCTTTTATGCAAATTGACTCGCATAGGAGGACTTTTTCTTCTAATTGTTATTTGTTTTCGTTTGGTCTTTTGCATTCTAAGAAATATTATCATCAAATTTTCAATTACAAAGAATCATGGATTGTGGAGGATGGTAAAAGAAAATTTGATGAAGCAAGAGAAGTTTCGGAATATGCTGGAATCAGAGGAAAACAACATGTTGATAGTGATATCTTTTCTACATATTTTAATTTATTTGGAAAATTTTGGTAAATTATAGTATTGTATGTGTATTTTATGATTTGATCATTTTGTAGAGGCACACTAAGGAGTAATGTAGAACAGTTTGAGGCAAATATTGAGAAACTTCGCAGACAATATGAGTTTTTACAAGAAAGCTTTAGAATGGAAGAAGCAGACAAGACTGTAAGTGATTTATGAAAATACATCTTTCTTGGCATCTCTAAATTTAGGGACCTAGAGTTTACCTATGTCGTGGTGCAACCCACATCGAGGATTTTGGAGTTTCCTTTCAACTGAATAGAAAATACTCAATGATGTTGATTTGAAAATGTGAATTGGTTAATCTATATATTTGTCCTCTTTTGATATTGCTAATTATCAATTATTTGTTTCCTCCATGTGTTTCTGATGTTGATTATAATTAATTTGAAAGAGAAGGCAGTTGAGAAGCACACGATCGAGAAGGAGATAGCGGAGTACATCAAGGAGTCTGAGAAGAGCCACAGCTCAACTTTGGTAATTATCCGACTTTATTTTCCTTTCCTTTCAATTAAATAGAAATATATAATGATATTGGTTGGTTTGGAAGTGTGAATTGATTAATCTGTAGATTTGTCACCTTTTGATTATATTGTGATCGAAAATAGTTAAAAAACATCTCTAAATTTTTTTAGTTTCTTATAATTTTATGAGTCTCTCAAAATTATTTTAGTTTGTGCAATTTACACAGAGTAACACTAGTTTAGTCTTATGTAAGTACCACTTCTTTCCTTTTCCTTCGATATAGATGCATTTTAATGATCTTAGTGGTGGTATTAGTGGTGCGTGCACGCACACAATGAGCGAAGGAAAAAAAAAAATGGCAAATCGTTACCACAAGAACAGATGTAGGATAGTGACGGTCCTCAAACAACTAGAGGAATGTACAGGCTTTATGTGGAGGAAGTGTCTAAGATGTCTCGATCCTATGATATGATAGACGTAGAAAGAAGAGTGGCATATTGAAGCCCCTATACTGCGCAGAATGGGTGAGTAACCAATTTTAGAGATTGGAAGATAATTTGGCTCGACCAATTGTTGTGATCGTGGTAAGTGTTTTACTACCAATAATGGTTTTGATAACCACCTGTAATATCAACAAATGCCACACATACCACTTGTTTGAAATCAATTAACTAGCAAAACGAAATGCTAATCAAATTCAAAGCTGTGGAAGTAACAGCCATAGCAACGTGGAGAGAAAATAGCATGGTCAATATTTATTCAACACACTGTTACGAATAGAAAGTCGCAAATTGAAACCTAACTGTAACAGACTACTCTTCCAAAACACATTTAAGTAAAAGACTCTACGACTCTCAATGGAATGCTATTGAATAATAAAAATTATATGAGATACAGGAATATCTCTGACGAAGAACTATGGAAATGAAAAAAATTCGAAGATCCATCTCTAATTAGACAAATCAGAATTCTAAAGACCATGTAATGTTTATCTACTTAAATATTTATAGTTCTTTTCAATATCTAAGAAGGTTTTAATTAGATATCTTCTGATACGGGAAAAAAAAATTGCTTATTTGAAATATCCAGAAATTGTACATTATAAACTTGTACATCATAAATTCGTTTAAGAACAAGACAAACTTGTTCCTAAAAAATATTGAAGGCTTTTTTTTTCTTTTCTTTTTTGAACATTTACAACAATAGGCGAATTTAAACGAAGGAATGGATCAAACCGTTTTTAAACATTCAAAGAGATCTCTCTAGTATAACATCATTACCTATTATAGATATCATCCACTTATTTCAGCGAATCAGATCAGCAGAAGTAGATTAGTAGCAGGTGCTAGTCTCTCAAGCTCAAGAAACTAATTTCTGGAACTGTAAGATGCAGTTGAGAGCCTGTTCAAACTCAGTAGAGCTTAGAGCTATGGTGAAGCGACAGTAGTCAGGTATTCCAGTCCATGATCCACTGTTGATGCACAACCCAGTGGCTCTCACAAACACTTCTCTAATGTTATATGCAGTCATCTTGTTTTCAAACCCTTCAATTTTTAGGGTTTTTCCAATATATGAGGAGGGTCGTGCAACCATGGACCCACCGCCATAGCAGTCAACGACATCCCAACCGCAACTGATGAGCGTCTGTAAGAAATAATGGAATAATAATTAATACAATCTCTTTAAATAGACTGGGGATACAAGGTAAATTTAAATTTGGAGGATTAAAGTTCTTGTATAAGCTTTAAAACAGTTTAATTTGGCATGTTTTATCTCCAACTTTCCTAATTCTATATAGTCCCAGGAAACTAATCTAGTCAGGGCTTTCCAATCTTTAAGCTTGAGACTGAAGCCTTCAGCTTAAAAACCAATCTTGATCTTCAACAACAGAAAGAAGACTATTCACATATTCACAGTCAGAAAACGTTTGGCGTTCTTATCTAAAAATCAAAAGCACACTTTTGTTTCATATCTGCAACAAAAAAATGTACCCTTATCAACTAATTTTATTAATGGTGTGTTAACAGAGATATAACCATCCTTCCTCCTCGTAATGAAGGGCAAAAGTGCAGGAGACTCCCCTTGTTTCATTAAGAGGCACATAACTGAACCAAAAAAGGCCTCAAAATAGTGAGCACTTGAAACTATCTATTTTCAGTTGTTCACTGGTAATTCATTAAATCCATTCAAATAGTTCCCTAGCATACGAACATCTGAATGCAGTGTTTGAATGTGTCTGCCGAAGTGAGAGGAGTTGCAGAAAACAGAAGAAACAAAAAAAATTATCATTTACTATGTCCGTATATTTCTTGAGGGGAATTGATACACCAGTTGTGCACGCTCGTGGTGTTGCACATGGTCGTGCTGAGCAGGGTGCAGAGTTGGGTGATGAGCTTGAGCATGAGAAGGTGTCTAGGAACAAGAGGAGGCCAGCATATCTCAGGGATTTCATCTGCACTAGCTGAGGAAGTGGTGCAGCAGAGTATCAGTAGTTTACGGGTTGTGCACGTGTAGTTCAAGTGAAATAAATGACGGGAAATGTAAACAGGGGTGTAATTAACTGTGTGTCTAGCGTCTATAAATTCCGGGGAAATGTAATAGAGAGGTTATGCAATCAACAGAGATTTAATTCTTTCCCTAATCTGATCTTGGTTTCTTCTAATTGTTCTTCCCCAAAAATTCTCTGTTCTTCCCCAAGTCTACCAAATCTTCCACAAATTCCTGCTCGATTCTTGATACTCTTGTATCAGCAATACTATGTCCGTATATATAAGAAAGATACAAGGATAATCAAATGGCAGGTAACAACAACTCATTCATCAAGTGAATAAAATAATAATAATAATCTATATAATAAAACACAAAGAAAGCTATCAAGTGGCTCTCCTTCAATCCCCCCAAAATCAAAGGCCCAGATCTAACCTCACAAAACACATTTCCCCCCCAAAAGTTTTTCCCCAAAACTCAAATTCAAATCCCCCCCAAAACAACTCCTTTATTTATTTAATTATTTCTCTCTCTCTCTCTCTCTCTCTCTCTCTCTCTCTCTCTCTCTCTCTCTCTATATATATATATATATATATTGTTGCCGCTAAATTTGGGGCAAACAGATAGTATTTGTGGATTCTTAGGGAAACTGAATAGTAAACCTCTATACCTGTTCCGTCGGAGTTTGACGCCGACTCCTGCCGTACACCTGCAAAAGTGCGAGACACCGGGGTTGTTCCCGGCGACGCACCCTCTGACGCTCAAGTCAGTAATCAGGAAGATTATGAAAGAGCGCAAAAACTGGAGAAAGATTGATTACCTCTCAATGGAGATGGATGGGGGGTATTTATAGGCGCCGCTGGGACCAGATTAGGAATGTAATCCCCCTGTGGTTAGATAAGGAATGTAATCCCTAATTCCCAGTGAAGGGATAGATATGAATCAAGGCGGTTGATTAGGATTTAACCAGAAACCCTAATTCTATCCCTTCTGGACCGGGTTTTGCTACGGGTTGAAACCCGCACCCAGTTGAGGTGGATCCGTTTGTGGGTAAGTGGGTCTTCAGGGAAGATAACCAGTACCCGTTTCAGACCCGTTGGTAGGTGAAATTACCGTTTTACCCCCGGAGCTTCAAGATTCGTGCTCAATTTGGACGGTTCCGATTTAACCCCATTTTTGGCCATATCACGAGCCCCCCACTCCTAAAGACTGAGTTTGATCAGCCTTTGAGGAGTAGTTTAGCTGTTTTTAATGGCTAGTGGAGTTGTATCGGAGTCTAAATGGAGGGTTTTGAATCTCGAAGGGGGTAGTGAGGTGATTTTTCAAGCTGTAAGCTGTTCTTAAGCTCCTCTGGATGTTTGGTGGTTCCTATTTATTTTTCTCGGATTATTTATTTAATTTTGCGATGTGTTAACTAGTCGTTCGGGGGTCTTAACAACGCATTCTAGGTAATAATTGTTTGTTCAGGGGCTCAAAAACGTTCTCCTGAATTTGTAATTATTTTCTAGAATTTTTATTTAATTTTCCCGAATTTTTAGTAATTTTTTCGCAATTTTTAAATAAATAAAGCGATTAAAATAAATAAAAAATAATTTTTAATACCGATTTATGGCGTGGCGCAATCTGGGCCCTTGATCAGCGGCGAGCGCGATTTTCTGGGCGATCAGACGATCCACGCTCCTCGGCAGATAGTTTCTTCAGATACGAGGGTCGGTTCCTCGCCTCCTCGGCTCGGCTGCTCAGCGCGAAGCTCGGAATCAGCCGAACTACGTGGCATGATCTTGAGCGTCCATCTCAGCGCGGATCCCCAAAAAATGCTATCTTGTCGTTTAGTGGACGTGACAAGATCTGAGCCGTCCATCATGACGAGCGCGCTTTTTGACAAGATCCAACGGCTGAGGATGGTCGGCAGGTTTTTTTCTCCATATTCGAGGGTCGGTTCCTCGTCCCCTCGGCTCGGCAGGTCGGCATATAGCTTGGAATCAGCCGAACTACGTGGCGTGATCCTGAGCGTCCATCTCAGCGCGGATCCCCAAAAAACACTATCTTGTCGTTTAGTGGACGTGACAAGATCTGAGCCGTCCATCATGACGAGCGCGCTTTTTGACAAGATCCAACGGCTGAGGATGGTCGGCAGGTTTTTTCTCCATATACGAGGGTCGATTCCTCGTCCCCTCGGTTCGGAGGCTTGGTGCCTTTAGCCGAGGCATGGAGTTAGATGTTTTGAAGAGTCTTGGCTCTGAAGCGTCCCCTCCCTCCGACCCAGTAGCTCGGCTGCTTAGCCAAGCTGTTCGGTAGCTCAGCTAGGCAGACCGGTGGCAGGCAGCTCGGAAGGTACACGTGGTCAGATCTGGAGCGTCCATCATTGCGTGAATCACGAGGGCAGGGTTCAGATCACGAGAAAACGTTATTTTGTCGTTTTGTGAGCGTGGCGCAATCTGAACCGCCCATCGTGTCTTGACACGAATTTTGGAGAGATCCGACGGTGATTTGTCCTCGGAAGGATTTTTCTCCATATACGAGAGTCGGTTCCTCGTCCCCTCGGTTCGAAGGCTCGGTGCCTTTAGCCGAGGCATGGAGTTAGATGTTTTGAAGAGTCTTGGCTCTGAAGCGTCGCCTCCCTCCGACCTGTGTGGCTCGGCTGCTTAGCCAAGCTGTTCGGTAGCTCGGCTAGGCAGACCGGTGGCAGGCAGCTTGGAAGGTACACGTGGTCAGATCTGGAGCGTCCATCATTGCGTGAATCACGAGTGCAGGGTTCAGATCACGAGAAAACGTTATTTTGTCGTTTTGTGAGCGTGGCGCAATCTGAACCGCCCATCGTGTCTTGACACGAATTTTGGAGAGATCCGACGGTGATTTGTCCTCGGAATGATTTTTCTCCATATATGAGGGTCGGTTCCTCGTCCCCTCGGTTCGGAGGCTCGGTGCCTTTAGCCAAGGCATGGAGTTAGATGTTTTGAAGAGTCTTGGCTCTGAAGCGTCGCCTCCCTCCGACCCGTGTGGCTCGGCTGCTTAGCCAAGCTGTTCAGTAGCTCGGCTAGGCAGACCGGTGGCAGGCGGCTCGGAAGGTACACATGGTCAGATCTGGAGCGTCCATCATTGCGTGAATCACGAGGGTTGGGTTCAGATCACGAGGAAACGTTATCTTATCGTTTTGTGAGCGTGGCGCAATCTGAACCGTCCATCGTGTCTTAAGACAAATTTTGGAGAGATCCGACGGTGATTTGTCCTCGGAAGGTTTTTTCTCCATATATGAGGGTCGGTTCCTCGTCCCCTCGGTTCAGATGCTCGGTGCCTTTAGCCGAGGCATGGAGTTAGACGTTTTGAAGAGTCTTGGCTCTGAAGCGTCGCCTCCCTCCGACCCTGTAGCTCGGCTGCTTAGCCAAGCTGTTCGGTAGCACGGCTAGGCAGACCGGTGGCAGGCAGCTCAGAAGGTACACGTGGTCAGATCTGGAGCGTCCATCATTGCGTGAATCACGAGGATTGGGTTCAGATCACGAGAAAACGTTATTTTGTCGTTTTGTGAGCGTGGCGCAATCTGAACCGCCCATCGTGTCTTGACACGAATTTTGGAGAGATCCGATGGTGATTTGTCCTCGGAAGGATTTTTCTCCATATATGAGGGTCGGTTCCTCGTCTCCTCAGTTCGGAGGCTCGGTGCCTTTAGCCGAGGCATGGAGTTAGATGTTTTGAAGAGTCTTGGCTCTGAAGTGTCACCTCCCTCCGACCCGTGTGGCTCGGCTGCTTAGCCAAGCTGTTCGGTAGCTCGGCTAGGCAGACCGGTGGCAGGCAGCTCGGAAGGTACACGTGGTCAGATCTGGAGCGTCCATCATTGCGTGAATCACGAGGGCAGGGTTCAGATCACGAGAAAATGTTATTTGGTCGTTTTGTGAGCGTGGCGCAATCTGAACCGCCTATTGTGTCTTGACACAAATTTTGGAGAGATCCGACGGTGATTTGTCCTCGGAAGGTTTTTCCTCCATATATGAGGGTTGGTTCCTCGTCCCGTCGGTTCGGAGGCTCGGTGCCTTTAGCCGAGGCATGGATTTAGATGTTTTGAAGAGTCTTGGCTCTGAAGCGTCGCCTCCCTCCGACCCGTGTGGCTCGGCTGCTTAGCCAAGCTGTTCAGTAGCTCGGCTAGGCAGACCGGTGGCAGGCGGCTCGGAAGGTACACGTGGTCAGATCTGGAACGTCCATCATTGCGTGAATCACGAGGGTTGGGTTCAGATCACGAGAAAACGTTATCTTTTCGTTTTGTGAGCGTGGCGCAATCTGAACCGTCCATCGTGTCTTGACACGAATTTTGGAGAGATCAGACGGTGATTTGTCCTCGGAAGGTTTTTTCTCCATATATGAGGGTCGGTTCCTCGTCCCCTCGGTTCGGATGCTCGGTGCCTTTAGCCGAGGTATGGAGTTAGACGTTTTGAAGAGTCTTGGCTTTGAAGCGTCGCCACCCTCCGACCCGTGTGGCTCGGCTGCTTAGCCAAGCTGTTCAGTAGCTCGGCTAGGCAGACTGGTGGCAGGCGGCTCAAAAGGTACACGTGGTCAGATCTGGAGCATCCATCATTGCGTGAATCACGAGGTCAGGGTTCGGATCACGAAAAAACGTTATTTTGTCGTTTTGTGAGCGTGGCGCAATCTGAACCGCCCATCGTGTCTTGACACGAATTTTGGAGAGATCTGACGGTGATTTGTCCTCGGAAGGATTTTTCTCCATATATGAGGGTCGGTTCCTCGCCCCCTTCGGTTCGGATGCTCGGTGCCTTTAGCCGAGGCATGGAGTTAGATGTTTTAAAGAGTCTTGGCTCTGAAGCGTCGCCTCCCTCCGACCCGTGTGGCTCGGCTGCTTAGCCAAGCTGTTCAGTAGCTCGGCTAGGCAGACCGGTGGCAAGCGGCTCGGAAGGTACACGTGGTCAGATCTGGAGCGTCCATCATTGCGTGAATCACGAGGGTTGGGTTCAGATCACGAGAAAATGTTATCTTGTCGTTTTGTGATCGTGGCGCAATCTGAACCGTCCATCGTGTCTTGACACGAATTTTGGAGAGATCCGACGGTGATTTGTCCTCGGAAGGTTTTTTCTCCATATTTGAGGGTCGGTTCCTCGTCCCCTCGGTTCGGATGTAATACCCCAGATTTCTAAAGAGCGAACAGTCGACTGGTAGAGGTAGCAGTCGACTGGTCTGCGCGGAATTTGAGAAAATTGAGAAGGATTTGAGAAATATAGTTCCACATGGGAAGTATACAAAAACTAATTTGAGTATAAATACTATTAGCCAATGATCAAGAGTCACCAATCCGGTTAACCACCTTTTGAGAGGCAGCCTGTGGTGGGCAGTTGTACTACATAGTATCTAATTTGTCTTTTAAAAATATTAAAATCGTTTGAGTATTGGGGCGGGGCGTTACAAATGGTATCAGAGCCGACTTTCTACACCAGGGTGTATTTGATACACTGCAGGGTGCATTGCGTGTCGAGGGTCGGCAGACCTAGTCACGGAATGTATCAGGTGTATTCGCACGTCGAGGGCCTTGAAGGCCTATTCGTGGAGTACATAATATTTAGGAGCATGCAGGGTGCTAGAAAGGGCGGATCCTACACTAGATGTGTGTCCCGTACTCAGCGAGGACGCTGATTTCTAAAGGGGGGTGTATGTAATACCCCAGATTTCTAAAGAGCGAACAGTCGACTGGTAGAGGTAGCAGTCGACTGGTCTGTGCGGAATTTGAGAAAATTGAGAAGGATTTGAGAAATATAGTCCCACATGGGAAGTATACAAAAACTAATTTGAGTATAAATACTATTAGTCAATGATCAAGAGTCACCAATCCAGGTTAACCACCTTTTGAGAGGCAACCTGTGGTGGGCAGTTGTACTACATAGTATCTAATTTGTCTTCTAAAAATATTAAAATCGTCTGAGTATTGGGGCGGGGCGTTACATCGGATGCTCGGTGCCTTTAGCCGAGGTATGGAGTTAGACGTTTTGAAGAGTCTTGGCTTTGAAGCGTCGCCACCCTCCGACCCGTGTGGCTCGGCTGCTTAGCCAAGCTGTTCAGTAGCTCGGCTAGGCAGACTGGTGGCAGGCGGCTCGGAAGGTACACGTGGTCAAATCTGGAGCGTCCATCATTGCGTGAATCACGAGGGTTGGGTTCAGATCACGAGAAAACGTTATCTTGTCGTTTTGTGAGCGTGGCGCAATCTGAACCCTCCATCGTGTCTTGACACGAATTTTGGAGAGATCCGACGGTGATTTGTCCTCGGAAGGTTTTTTCTCCATATATGAGGGTCGGTTCCTCGTCCCCTCGATTCGGATGCTCGGTGCCTTTAGCCGAGGTATGGAGTTAGACGTTTTGAAGAGTCTTGGCTTTGAAGCGTCGCCACCCTCCAACCCGTGTGGCTCGGCTGCTTAGCCAAGTTGTTAGTAGCTCGGCTAGGCAGACCAGTGGCAGGTGGCTCGGAAGGTACACGTGGTCAGATCTGGAGCGTCCATCATTGCGTGAATCACGAAGGTTGGGTTCAGATCACGAGAAAACGTTATCTTGTCGTTTTGTGAGCGTGGCGCGATCTGAACCGTCCATCGTGTCTTGACACGAATTTTGGAGAGATCCGACGGTGATTTGTCCTCGGAAGGTTTTTTCTCGATATATAAGGGTCGGTTCCTCGTCCCCTCGGTTCGGATGCTCGGTGCCTTTAGCCGAGGTATGGAGTTAGACGTTTTGAAGGGACTCAGTAGCTCGGTTGCTCAGCCAGGCTGTTCGATAGCTTGGCTTGGCAGACCGGTGTCCGAGTCGTGGACTTAAGTGATTTGAGGAGTTTTTGCTTTTCGAAGCGTCGCAACTCTCCGCTTGATGCTTTGGCTTCTTAGTGGGCTTTTCAGGTTCCCAAGGAGGCCCAACATCATACTGGGGTTATAAGCTCTCACTCCCCCACCTCCAAGTTCATTTCACCTTTTTACTCCAAACTTTTACTTTCACTCTCTGCGCTCTCTGCTAGCGGCGACTTTTGCTCCAAGGCGGTGACGTTAGTTGTCGCGTGGGCCAGGCGATTTCCGGCGAGCTTATTCCGACCGTGAACGTCACTTCAAGGTCAGTCTACTTGCCTTAGCTTTTTTATAGAGATGTCAAGGGTGAACTCGGGGAGTGAGGCCTCGTCCTTGGGCGATAGTGGTGCCGAGGAGAGGAGGCAGACGGAGATCCGCAGGAAGGGGAAGCAAGTAGCCGAGCCGTCTGTAGCCGAGGTGAGGAAGGAGAAGAAGAAGAGGAGGGTAGTGGCCTAATCTCCCGTGGTCGAGGTGATTGTGGAGAATCCGAGGCAAGCCCCCAAGACGGGCCGATACCCTTGTGTACAGTCCGGGCACGCTGGGGTTAGGCAGTACGAGCTCATGAAGAAGGCGATCATCGGCCAGTCGGAAGTTTACGAAGAGAATAACCCGGTTCTGACTACCGAGGCAGATGAGATTGAATCGGTGCTATCCGAGAGGGACCTCCTTCGAATCAGAAAGGGGTTCGCCATCCCTCCGGAGTACAAGCTAATTCTCCCCGGCGCTGGGATGCGGGCGAACTCCAAGCTGTCGTCGTCGGATATGTGCATGTTCGACTACGACTCTCTGAACGCCGGACTGCATTTTCCGCTGCATCCCTTCATTCGCCAGGTCCTCGGATGGTACTGCCTCGCGCCGACCCAATTTATGCCGAACACATGGCATCATGTGAACGCCTTCCTGCTCCAGTGCCGCAACGCCGAAGTCGAGCCGGACCTGACGGTCTTCCGAAGCATGTATCGGATAAACCGGATGCACAAGACCGAGCATCGATACTACCTGGCGCCGAGGAAGGGTGTTCGGATCATAGAAAACCCGGACTCGATCAAAGGCTGAAAGGAAAAGTTCTTCATATTGAGGGAGGCGTCGATGCTGCAAATTCCGAGCCGGTGGAAGCCAGAGGTGCCCAAATTTGCGAGGGCCGACCCGGAACTAAATGCGGCCGAGGAGGAAGTGGCGAGGAAGATCGTAGCCCTCCCGATGTTGAGTTGGAGGGAGATGACCGAGGAGGTGCTTTTCGGGTCAGGCCTTAGTCCGATCGACCCGAGTATGCTCCTGACATCTCGTATTATCATTTTTTCCTAAGTCTTTAGCTCGGTTTACTGACTCAATTTTTTTTTGTTTGGTACAGAAGCGCCGAAGATGGACTTCAATGCCATGATGAACGAGAGGGGCAAGGTGGTTGATGGTAGGAAGAGGAAGAGGCCGAGCACGACCGCCTCGTCAGGTCGGCAGCCCAAAGTTGCTTCGACTATCACTCCGCCTCCCCCGGTCACTGAGGTCCCCTCGTCGACGGTGGTCGTTGTCGAAGAGCCCTCGGCTCCCGTTGCTTCTGCCCCGGTTGGTGGGGCCTTCGACGTCTCGGCGGCGTTGTCGCTTGAGGCTCCGCCGTTGACTGCTCAGGCCGAGGTGATCTTGACCGAGCAGCACAAGCAGCTGTTCGTTCCGAACTGGCGAGTGAAGAATCATGACGGATTCCTCGGCAACTCGCAGATGTCGATGCAGGCTGTCAAACACTTGGCGACCCTGAAGGATCGAGCCGCGCAGCAGGCGGGAACGGTCGGCGACGACACTTATGAGGTCGCCCGGTCGCTTGTATCGGTAAGTCTCGTGTATCTTTTTTATGGAATTTCTTTAAGTCTGCCGCTCGGCTCTTACCCTGTTCTCACCATCGTCTTGTTTTGGCAGGCCACTTGTCACTTCAACCATCTCCTCGAAGCATTCGCCGAACAGGAGAAGGAGTTGAAGGCCGCCAGCGATAAGGACAGGGCGGACAAGGTGAAGGCGGTTCGGCAGCTCGAAGCAGAGCAGAGGCGAGCCGAGGGCTTGGAGGTCCAGGTGGCCGATCTTGTGACCGACCTGGAGCTAGTCAAGGGGCGGCTCACTGAGGAGGCCGCCAAAGCCGCCAAGGCTGCCGAGGAGCTGGCGGCGTCAGCGAAGGCTCTGGCCGAGGTGAAGGCGGAGAAGGAGGCCTTGGCAACGAAGATCAAGGCCGAGGTCGAGGCCGAGGCGAAGAAGCACATGGCCTCGAACATGGAGAAGTCCTACCAGAGGGCGCTCGACCATGTTCAGGACCGCGTTCCTGGCTTCGAACGGGTCGGCTACAGGCTGTGGCCCGGATCCCCATCGGATGGCGAGGAAGGAGGCAAAGGTGACGAGGTGGAGGGCGACGACGAGGAGGAGGTTGTCGCCGACGCTTTGGAGACAAACCCACAGGGCGAGGCGAGAAATGAAGGGCCATCTGGCGAGGCGCCTGTGGTCGAACCGGCGACGCAGGTTGACCCCTGATCTTCTCGTCTCTTTGTAGTCTTTGTTTTCTTTTTTCAAAAATGTAACGCCTTTTTGCGGACTGGCCACCGCTCCTTTTTATGAATGAGAATTTTACTTCAAATTTGTCCAAGTGTTTGGGTAGGTGTATAGTTTTCCAATTGCGATGTTCTTGTATTTCAGATCCTCGAGTATGCCCCAAATACCGCAGCAGCTCTGCGTCGCGCCGAGCTGTTTAAGCAATCTCGCGAGGCTCGCCTCGTGGGTGAAATCGAGCTCACCAGAAGGTTGATGTTCAACGTGGAGAAGAAGAACCGCGAGCTTCTGGCCGAGGTGCACCATCTCCGGATAGTCGAGGAGGAGCTATCGGCGAAAGAGGCAGAGCTAGCTTCGGTGCTGGCCGAGCGAGATAAGCTCGAGAAGAAGGTCGAACAACTGCAGAGAGCATCGAGGTGACCAACTTACGTCGCATCATATCCGACAGCGCTGAGTACCCCGGTTCGGCCAAGCTCCCTCGATTTAAGATAATGGTTAAGGACGACACTCTGAAGGACAGGATCGTTGAGCTCGAGGAGGAGGTGGCTCGACTGAAGCCTCAGCCTGTGAGAGCTAATGTCCGCAGCACTTCTTGCACTCGCGAGGAGAGAGAACGGGGGATCACCTTTTACGAGCTAGCGACTCGTGGCCAAGTTATTGGTCGGACAGCGGCCGACGCACAAAGCGGAGTAGCTGTTAGCTCGAACGGGGCCTCGGTCGGAGCAACCGTTAGGGTTAGTGGCGAGGCGGCGTCCCAGTTCGTCGGCCTAGAGACAAGCTCGGAGGTGAAAAGACGGAAACCACGATTGTCTCTGAATCGGAACGTCCCTATTCCGAGGAGGCTCTGAACGAATGGCGTCGAGCCTTTTACTTCTTGCATCGTCTCTGTTGTTGTAATAACATGCCTTGTAATTTATTTAGTTGCTTTTCCGTTGTAATTGTTTGCCTTGTAAATTTACCAAGTGTCTTAATAAAATCGAAGTTGCCTTGTTCATCGTTGTGCCGTGGTCGCCTTATTCTTGACGCCAAACCATGAGGACCCATAGTTGTCTTCTTTGTAGGTTTTAGATGGGGAACTTGAGTTTTGTTGCTCGGAGCCTTTCGAGGCGATTTTGCGCTTCCGAGGTGTGTCAGCTCGGACTTCAGACCCAGTCTACGTGGCACAATCTAGACGGTCGATCATGATCGCGGTACGCATCACGAGGTGGGAGGCACGAATTCCCAAAAAACACTATCTTGTCATTTTGTGGTAACGTGGCACGATCTGATCCGCTCATCACGTTCTAGCACGCATTTTGAGATGATCTAACGGCGAAATTGGTTCGGCAGAATTTTTCCCCATATACGAGGGTCGGTTCCTCGTCCGCTCGGCTCGGTTCGTTAGGTGAGCGCAGTCGAGCCGAATGCTGGACCCCCGAACCACCGCTAGAGTAACTCGACGGTTGTGAGAGCAATTCCGAACGGCGACCTACTTCTAGTTCGCTTACGAGCGAACTTGCGAAGTAGGGTCGAGCCGAGTGTTGGACTCCGAACCATCGGTAGAGTTGTTCAACGGTTGTGGGAGCAGTTCCGAACGGCGACCTACTTCTAGTTCGCTTACGAGCGAACTTGCGAAGTAGGGTCGAGCCGAGTGTTGGACTCCGAACCATCGGTAGAGTTGTTCAACGGATGTGGGAGCAGTTCCGAACGGCGACCTACTTCTAGTTCGCTTACGAGCGAACTTGCGAAGTAGGGTCGAGCCGAGTGTTGGACTCCGAACCATCGGTAGAGTTGTTCAACGGTTGTGGGAGCAGTTCCGAACGGCGACCTACTTCTAGTTCGCTTACGAGCGAACTTGCGAAGTAGGGTCGAGCCGAGTGTTGGACTCCGAACCATCGGTAGAATGAAGAGTAAAGGCAGAGAGATGTAAGTAATTTTTACAAGTAACATATGAAAAAACTTTCTTTATTGATGACTAATGGCCGGCTGCTTCTAAAGTTGCGAGCCGTTATTACAAGAGAAAAATACAAGAAAATCATTACAAGCGATAGGAGAGGAACGGCTCGACATCCCCAAGTGCTTAGAGAGGCGTTGGTGCTCTCTCTTGGTACTTTAAGAGATGGTCGGCATTCCATGTCCTAGGGATCTCCCCGCCTTCGAGGTCTTCTAGTCTGTACGTACCGGGCCGAACTTCTTTGACGATCTTGTAAGGTCCCTCCCAGTTCGGAGCGAGTTTACTCTTCTGACCGGGGAAAGAGATGGCTAACTTCCTGAGGACCAGGTCTCCTTCTTTGAGGTCGGTAGGATGGACTTTCTTGTTGTATGCCATCTCGATCCTTCTTCGGTAGCTTTATTGATGAATGGCAGCTCTTTCTCGGATCTCATCTATCAGATCTAGACTTGCTCGGAGCTCTTTGGCGTTTTGCTCTTCTTCATAAGCTATTAGACGAGGAGAAGGTATTCCGACTTCCAGGGGGATGATGGCCTCGGACCCATAGGTGAGATTAAATGGGCTCTCTCCTGTGGGGGTCCGTTTTGTGGTGCGGTAGTTCCACAGCACGTTGGGAAGCTGATCGACCCATAAGCCTTTAGAACACTTATCGAACATCTTCTTAATGCCGGAGAGGATCTGTCGATTAGCATTTTCGGCTTGGCCATTCGACTGAGGATGAGAGACGGAGGAGAACCGGTGTTGGATGGCAAGGTCTTCGCATAGAGCTCGGAAGGCAGCCCCGTGAACTGGGTTCCGTTGTCTGTTATTAGGACCCTAGGGACGCCGAATCGGCACATTACGCTCTTCCAAAAGAACTGAACAACCTTGTTCTCGGTGATCGTGGCCAAGGGCTCGGCCTCTATCCATTTTGAGAAGTAGTCGATCGCCACGACCAAGAACTTGAGCTGTCCGGGAGCCGGTGGAAATGGCCCTAGTAAATCCATCCCCCACATTGCAAAGGGGATCGGACTTGATAGGGAAGTGAGCGGAGCTTGTGGGAGGCGCCGGATGTCGGAGTACTTCTGACAGGAGCTGCACTGCCGAACGTGCCGTTCGGCGTCTCGTAGGAAAATGGGCCAGAAATATCCGTAATTCAACACTTTGCGGGCTAGTGCTCTGGAACCCAAATGTGCCCCGCCGATGCCCTCATGCAGTTCTTGCAGGGCGTAGTCGGCTTGACCGGGGGAGAGGCATCTCAGGTACGGCCTGCCGTCTACCTGTGTGAAAGAGCATTTATATAGGATGCCTCCGATCAGTGTGTAACGCTCAGCTCGGGTTCTTACTCTTCGAGCCTCCTTGGGATCCTCAGGGAGGAGTCCGTCCCTTAAGAATTCGACGAGGGGTTTCATCCAATTGTCTTCGAGCAGGACAGGCAGCGACTCCATAGAGTCGGGAGTTCCGTCCTCTATACTTGGCTTCAGAAGGACTTCTATCAAGACGGTCTGCTCGAGACCTTGAAGGGAGGAGGAGGCTAGTTTGGAGAGGGCGTCGGCCTGAGCATTTTCTTCTCGGGGGATTCTTTGGATGAGGGCTTCTTCAAATAGTGCCATGAGGCTCTTGACTTTGGCTAAGTATTTAACCATCCTGTCATCGTGTGCTTCATACTTGCCGAGGACCTGATTGACGACTAGCTGAGAGTCGCTAAAGATCTGGAGGCGTTGGGCCCCTGCATTTCGAGCCATTCCAAGACCGGCTATGAGTGCCTCGTATTCTGCTTCGCTGTTCGAGGCCTTGAAGTTTATACGGAGGGAGTATTGGAGGATGAAGTCATCTGGGCCTGCCAGAATGACCCCTGCCCCGCTTCCCTCATGGCAAGAGAATCCGTCCACATAAACCGACCAGACGGGTGGTCCCTTCACTTTTTGGTTGGACTCGGGGATGGTACTCTCAACTATGAATTCTGCTAAGGCCTGAGCCTTGATCGCGGTCCGAGGCTGATAAGTTATATCGTGCGGGCTCATCTCGATAGACCATTTCATAAGACGACCGGAGGTCTCCGGCTAGTGGAGCACCTGCTTCAGCGGCTGGTCGGTAAGGACGACCACCGAATGGGACTGAAAGTATGGGCGAAGTTTTCTCGCGGCCATCACCAGGGCGTAAGCCATCTTTTCTATTCTCGGGTAGCGGAGCTCGGCATCCCGAAGTACCTTGCTCACGTAGTAAATGGGCTTTTGAGCCCGGTCTTCTTCCCTTACCAAAACTGCACTGAGGGTCTGCTCGGAGGCTGCTAGGTAGAGGTAGAGGGGTTCACCAGGGATCGGTTTGCTGAGGAGAGGGGGATTGACAAGGTATGCCTTGAGCTGGTCGAAAGACTCCTGTTGCTGTTGTCCCCATTCAAAACCTTTAGCCCCTCTGAGGGCCTTGAAGAAGGGGAGGCATTTCTCCCCGAACTTCGACAGAAAGCGCCCTATGGCGGCTAGGCAGCCTGTTAGCCTCTGGACTTCCTTAATATTTTTGGAAGGGGCCATGTCTAATATGGCCTTGATCTTCTCAGGATTTGCTTCAATTCCTCGTTGGCTAACCATGAAGCCGAGGAACTTTCCTGACGAGACACCGAACGCACACTTGTTCGGATTGAGTCTCATGTTGTGCTTTCTCAGAACATCAAACGCCTCTTGGAGGTCGGTTACATGGTCAGGACCTCGGATGCTTTTCACAAGCATGTCGTCAACATACACATCCATATTACGGCCGATTTGAGCTTGGAAAACCTTGTTGACGAGGCGTTGGTATGTGGCTCCGGCATTCTTCAGACCGAAGGGCATGACCCTGTAGCAATAGAGGCCCTGGTCGGTCATAAATGAGGTCTTCGGGATATCCGGAGGGAACATTCGGATCTGATTATAGCCTGAGAAGGCATCCATGAAGCTGAGGAGTTCATGTCCCGAGGTGGCATTGATCAGAGTGTCAATACTCAGAAGAGGAAAGGGATCCTTGGGGCAGGCCTTGTTGAGATCAGTAAAATCAATACAAATCCTCCAAGTCCCATTGGACTTCTTTACCATTACCACATTTGACAACCACTCGGGATAGATCACCTCTTGTATGAACCGGGCCTTCAAGAGCTTGTCCACCTCCTCTTTTATGGCTACCTGGCGCTCGGGGGCGAACTTGCGCCTCTTCTGCTGAACCAGTTTGGACCCCGGAACAACGCTGAGGTGGTGGACTAAGAGCTCTTCGGAAATTCCGAGCATGTCTTCAGCTGACCAGGCGAAGAGGTCTTGGTTCCTTCGGATGCACTGTATAATGTCCGAGCATAGGGCGGACGGGAGGGTCTTGCTAACAAAGAACTTGCGAGTTGGATCCTGCTCAGAGAAGAGCACTTCCTCCAGCTCATCCACTGGCTCGGACGTCGGTCAGGCAGCATCTTGGGAGATTTCCAGAGTTTCTAAGGAGAGGACTGGTCCGAGGGTAGAGGTCATGTAGCACTTACGGGCCGTTTCCTGATTGCCCCTTACTTCCCCTACCCCGGCCCGGGTGGGGTATTTCATCTTAAGATGGTATGCTGAAGGAACGGCTTCCAGAGCTACTAGGCCAGGTCGGTCTAGGATGACATTGTAAGCTGCAGGGACATCCATAACCATAAAATCCATCGCCTCCGTTCGGGTAGTAGGAGTTTTGTAAGTGGTTACGTCGAGGGTGATTACCCCTTCAATAGTCACTAGCACTCCCGTGAACCTATGGAGCGTGTATCCGGCGGGCTTGAGTCTATCTCGGGAGAGTTTGAGGCCTTTAAAGGCGGCGAGGAAGAGGGTGTTAACGGAGCTGCCATTGTCCACTAGGATCCTCTCCACTTTGAAGTTCGCCATGTGGAGACTGATGACGAGTGCGTCACAGTGGGGGGGTGCGGACACCTTCAAGATCCTCATCTGAGAATGTGATGGGCACTCCGAGGCCCTTGGGAGGAGGGTTGGCTCGAACCGAGTTGACTTCTCTTATAAATGCCTTACGAGAGGAGTTTGAGGAGCCCCCCATTGGGCCCCCATGAATGAGGTGGAGGACTCGCTCTTCCTCGAAGTCGGGCGTTTCATCTCGTTCCGGATGCTTTTTAGCCCCCCGAGGCGGGGGAGGAAGTTCGGCTCGGTCCTTTCTTACGAACCTGGTCAGCTGCCCCCTCTGGATAAGGGCTTCTATCTCATTCTTTAAGGCGCGACAATCATTGGTGTCGTGCCCGTGGTCCCGGTGATAACGGCACCACTTCTCTTTATCTCTTTTCTTGGCAGGGATGTTCATCCTCGGAGCAGGAAGTATGATCCCTTCCTTCTCAACTTCCATCAGAATGGTAGAAACATTAGTGGTGAGGAGAGTGAACTTCTCGAATCTGGGGGAGGTCGGCGCTGGCCGGCATTATCCTTCTGGAGCTTCTTGGCTCCTTCCTCTTCTGTTCCCTTTCTCTTAACCCCGGAGGAAGACCCCTCCAAGTTGGGGCGGTGCTCGGCTTCTTCGGCCCGAATATACTTTTCACTTCGGAGGAGGAGGTCGGAGAAGTTCTGAGGAGGCTTCTTGGCGAGGGAGGAGCGGAGGTTGGGATTGAGGACATTGGACTGAAATGCTGCCGCAGCGACCGACTGGTCGAGGGATGCTATGGACCTGGCTTCAGCTGTGAACCTCTTCACATAGTCTCTCAACTTTTCACCCTTCTTCTGGTGGAGGTACAGTAGCGAGATGTTGGTCTTCTCGGTTCTACGGCTACTTACAAAATGTATGACGAAGAGGGTCTCGAATTGCTCGAAGGAGAATATTGAGGATGGGGCGAGGCGAGAGTACCATTCTCGAGCTGGGCCCTTAAGAGTTGCGGGGAAGGTTTTGCAGAGGAGAGCATCGGAAGCTTGATGGATGAGCATTAGGGTCTTGAAGCTTTCGATGTGATCGACGGGGTCAGTCTCCCCGGAGTAGGTCTCAAATTGAGGAGGCTTGAAGCCGATTGGTACAGGTGCATCCATTATGGTTCGGGAAAAAGGAGGTCTACTAGGACGAAGGGTCCTTCCTCTAAGCTCCTCTTCTCGGTCTAACTGACCCAAGCGCCTCTCCATCTCATGGAGACGGCGGTATACAGCGTCGTCCCTTCGACGGTAATCAGCCGAGCCTCTAGACTCGTCTTCGTACGAGGGAGAGCGGGGGCTACGACGTCGGTAGCTCCTGGAGCGACGAGGACTTGGAGTACGTCGGGAGTTGCTAGGAGCGGGAGGAGGAGTTGGGGATCGTCGGCGAGGACTTCGAACCGGAGGAGGAGAGGGAATCTTTGGAGCATTAGTGTTAGGACGGAGATTGAGAGCTTGCAAGACGGTCGCTTGGAACTGCTGGAACTCGGCACGAGTGATGGGTGCCTCATCGTTCCTCGGCTGTTGCCGACCGGCAGGGGAGTGTGGTCTTCTTCTGTGATGCTCGGGGGACTCTCTCCGCCCCCTTCGGGTAGGGGGCCTTCTGTATTCTCGGCGGCGAGGAGATCGCTCATCCAGACGGTGTTGGCGGGAGGTTCCCTCTCGGGCCCGCTTTTCATCCAGATGTCGGCGAAGATCCTCGTCCTTCTGCCGATTGAGGGTAGTGTTGCGGAGATGGGAGGCTCGGGGATGATGGGAGGCCATAGAGTCCGAAGATGCGTTATGGATGGAGACGTGGTCCGGATGGAGTGGTTGTTTCTGCGGATTGGGACCCCTAGGAGGTTGCTGATTCTGCGGAGGAGGCAGGTCCTGTTGGAGCGGGTCTTCCGCTGGAGGAGGAAGTTGCCCTTGCTGCGGAGCGGGTTGAGGGGGAACTTCTTGTTGCTGATCGGGGTTGGGTCCTCAGTTGGACCCTCTGGATCTGACTTTCCTAGGAGGCATGGCTGGAGAAGATCTGTCCAACGGGAGGAGGGGAGGTTGCTATTCGCTAGTTTCCCACAGACGGCGCCAATTTGTTGCCGCTAAATTTGGTGTGGGGGCAAACAGATAGTATTTGTGGATTCTTAGGGAAACTGAATAGTAAACCTGTATACCTGTTCCGTCGGAGTTTGATGCCGACTCCTGCCGTACACCTGCAAAAGTGCGACACACCGGGGTTGTTCCCGGCGACGCACCCTCCGACGATCAAGTCAGTAATCAGGGAAGATTATGAAAGAGCGCAAAAACTGGAGAAAAATTGATTACCTCTCAATGGAGATGGATGGGGGGTATTTATAGGCGCCGCTGGGACCAGATTAGGAATGTAATCCCCCTGTGGTTAGATAGGAATGTAATCCCTAATCCCCAGTGAAGGGATAGATATGAATCAAGGCCGTTGATTAGGATTTAACCAGAAACCCTAATTCTATCCCTTCTGGACCGGGTTTGCTACGGGTTGAAACCCGCACCCAGTTGAGGTGGATCCGTTTGTGGGTAAGTGGGTCTTCGGGGAAGATAACCAGTACTCGCTTCAGACCCGTTGGTAGGTGAAATTACCGTTTTACCCCCGGAGCTTCAAGATTCGTGCCCAATTTGGACGGTTCCGATTTAACCCCATTTTTGGCCATATCATATATATATATATATAATAATAATAATAATAAAACACAAAGAAAGCTATCAAGTGGCTCTCCTTCAATCCCCCCAAAATCAAAGGCCCAGATCTAACATCACAACACATTTTCCCCACAAAAGTTTTCCCCAAAACTCAAATTCAAATCCCCCCCAAAACATCTATTATTTACTTAATTCTCTCTCTCTCTCTCTCTCTCTCTCTCTCTCTCTATATATATATATATATATATATATATAATAAAACACAAAGAAAGCTATCAAGTGGCTCTCCTTCAATCCCCGAAAATCAAAGGCCCATATCTAACCTCACAAAAAACATTTTTCCCCCAAAACTCAAATTCAAATCCCCCCAAAACAACTCCTTTATTTATTTAATTCTCTCTCTCTCTCTCTCTCTCTCTCTCTCTCTCTCTCTCTCTCTCTCTATATATATATATATAGGGAGCCCTTCGGTTGAGAACTAATTTGGTGAGAACTCCATGAGAACTCACGGAGTAGACCCCCCATAAAAAATCCGAACTAGTCATCTCGTTCTACACGCCTTAGATAGCATAACATAAATAAATAAAGTAATTTGAAGTTTATTTGCCCATGATTTACATCATCGCAAAATTGTATGGCTGAAAATTCTACTCCATTTGATGGATGGGCAAATGAACCTAAAATTACTTTATTTCTTTAAGTTATGCTATCTAAGACATGTAGAACAAGATTGCCGGTTTGGATTTTTCATGGGGGATCTACGCCGTGAGTTCTCACAGAGTTCTCACAAAAATTAGTTTTCAACCGAAGGGCTCACAGAGTCCCTATATATATATATATATATATATATATATATATATATAATGGAAACATGGACTTTTATACCCCAATTTATAATTATTTTTCAACATATACTAATGAAAACATGGACTTTTATTTACAACTAATTATTGTCATACTATTCAAACTTGAGTTATATAATTATTGATTTACTGTTTACAAGGCTTTTCATATGCAGTATCGTTCTGCAGACGTGCCGTAGGCAAGTGCCCATGGGCAAATCTAGTATATATATATATATATACACTTATGGAAACATGGACTTTTATTTACAACTAATTATCGTCATACTATTCAAACTTGAGCTACATAATTGTTGATTTACTGTTTACAAGGCCTTTCATATGCTGTATCGTTCTAAAGACGTGTCATAGGCACGTGCCCACGGGCAAATCTAGTAATAATACAAATAAAAATGTCGCATATTAAAGCATGATCACCCTTAGATCAAGCAATGGTTTGAGGTTCCCAAAAAACATGACTTTACATATTTTAGTGGAAGGTGCAGGTAATTAATTTGGATGACCCATAATGCAATTCCATTACAACTGTGTTGCTGCCTTGTCGAGATTATTATTTAGGGTTATTTCCATAGAGGAATAAGCTACTCACAAATCTCTATTTCCGTAAGCACCACCAACAATAATATATATTATACTCCAAATAGGCACCTATGCAAGTTCTTCTAAGTTCAATTTAAGTCGACTTACTTAATAATTTGAATTGATGTAAACATCACCAATAAGATCAGATTAACATTATTCATAGTCTAGTACCTATTTCAATTTTTAGGAGCGGGACCCACATTGTTAGTGATGTTTATGGAAATAAAGAATTGTGGGTGGGCTTAATTGGAATTAACAAAATTGTGGGTGGCCTCTAGGGATGCTCTCGGATACGAATTTATCTGATTCTCCGGATCAGGATCCGGATTCGATTCCGAACTTTTTTCGGATCCGTATACGGATTCGGATGCATCCAAAAAATTTGGATCGGATACGGATATCCGACCCACTATAATAAATAACAGTATATGTCCACTTAATACAGAACTTCAGTTCATTTCCTAAATACAGAACTTCAGTTGTAGCTCGTTGGTTGTCTATCAAGGTTGCCGCCGTGATGTTACCTGTTCGAATCCTTGGCCCGTTGATTTCTTTTCATTTTTCCTTTTCAAAGAAAAAATTACAGCTAAAGGAAAATTTTAATTAGATCCCTGGGTTGACGTTAATATTTTTTAGTTTTTACTTATTTGTAGTTATATATCCACTAATTTTCATACAATAACGAACTAACTAAAATATCCCCTAAAAATTAAAATATGATGATCAACCTTTTTCATACACATATTCTACATTAAATCAAAATCATCAATAAATTTTCTTTCATACCTAAATTTTCCTTCTTTTTTTCTTTATGATTAATATATTAAGTTGAATTATTGTCATATTTTGTTCGATTTTTTCTTCTTCTACAATTATTTTATGTAATTTAATGTCCGAATTCGTATTCGTATTCTATATAGCATATCCGATTTGCATCCGTATCCGTAAATTGCGGATACGGATATTACTTTTGTTTTCCGAGTCATATCCATATCCGTATCCAAATCCCTTCTTGGAATGCAGATACGGATGTTCGTATAGCCAATATCTGATCCGCATCCGATCCGAAAGCATCCCTAAGTGGCCTCTATGGGAAAAAACCTATTATTTAAGAGAGATGGAAGGATCACTATGAACATAATATCAAGTTCTTTAAACATTGCTCCATAACCTGAAAGTTTGTAAATATAATGGGAAATAGATCAATAAATGATAAAAGCAAACCTCAGATAGCTGCTTTGATTGACTCCTTAGAATATCCTTCTGTTCAGCGATGGCCTCCAAGAAGCGTTCATCCTTCTGCTCTCTAAGACCAAGCAACTTCTTGACAGCATATCTAACCGTGCTGTGAGGCCTACTCAGGCTTGGGAAGCTGTGAAATAAATCAACCAAGTGAGGTTCACTCAAAATCAAAAACCCAAACCCTAGACCTCCTGTTAGCATCTCGAATGACAAGCCTCCAAGCAGTGACACACAAAAAGTGGAATCCAGGGACTTCAGCTTGGAAAGACTGCCTTGTAGATCCCATCCACCCCAATTCTCAGTCCTAAATTCCAAGCCTGAAAATGAAGTATCTATCACCACCCTTGCTCCAAACCGAGCACAGACAGAAAGTATCTCCTCAATCTCATTACTGCTGTAGAGTAAACCGGTAGGGTTTATTGTGGGCCCAGATATGTACAGCCATGGACGGCTCACGTTGGTAAGCAAGCCCTCAAGTGTCTTTGGCACAATCTTAAAACCTGTTTCCAGCTGGGTTGGTACAATGGCTGTGTTCACTTTCAAGAACTTGGCAGCAGACACGTAATTCCCATTCGTGCCAGAAGGAAAGAGCAGAGTCCCTTGTTCCTGAATGCAGCATTGAATAAGCTTGTTGAATAGTGTAAGGGCTGAGTTCCCATAAAGAAATTCTGATGAGCTGTCAGCGACGAAACCATAATCACTCCTGACTAATTGCTGAAGTCCTAATCGGACATCAGTTTCAGTCTCAACCATGTTTTGTCTCACAAAGCTTTCGAAAATGGAAGCTTTAACAATTGAAGGAATGGGTAGAAAGTTTTGATCTACATCCATGTGAACTATGGGTAAGTCCTTCAGCTCATTGATAGAGAGTTCGGCATCATTTACAGCAGAAATAGCAGAGCTTGTGAGATTTAATTCTGCAGTGTCTGCTTTCTGTCTCTGTAAAACAAAAAATATATTTAAGAATCTGAACAATAGAATTCCAAATATTACACTGGATTAAGAAGAAATGTATGCAAGTAGAGATGGATTTCTTGACCAATACAGATACCTCTGCCAGAGGACGACGGCCAGCAATCTGAAATGCAAGTAACTCATGGAAAATACAGCCATAGTAGTATTGGCTAAACAAAGCTGAATGGCCTTCAAGCAACTCCACAGTCCTTGATATGGCTTTAGAGACTGATTCCTCTTCAGAGATCACAAAAGCTACTTCCAAATCAGAATAGACCTGGAAAAGAAAATTTCCCTTTTCACGTTTGGAAGATGTACACACTACATACACTAAACAATTTTCAATATTCGATCAACAGCTTCACTTCACTGTTATCAATAAAGCTGGAACCAGATTACAATTTTAAGTTCCCAACTTAACTAGACATGACAATAATTCCCAGAAGTCAGGAACATGTTCTTAACTATACGAAAATATGCAAAAGAGCAGCAGATTATTTATTGACATAAGTAATTCATTAAATTTTAAGTTCATCCACACACAAAAAAATTAGAAGTCTACTTGTTCAATAATGAGAACCCTCAGATTTTGGTACGGTATATGACATTATGAAATATAGTAACCAGGAGTGAAAAATGCAAACCAAAAATAAAAAGATAGCCAATTCACCTTATTTTTTATTAAGCCACACAAGATAGCAGCATGGGAAGGTAAAACATTTCCAGAAAGATACTTCAAGACTCCATTAGACTCTGGAAGACTTGACAGTTCAAAATGGTCTGAGATGTCCAGAAAAAGACGGGAACCAATATCCCTTGTACAATGCAATAGATTTTCAAACGCTGAACTTGTAATAGCCTCAAATTGGGCCATTCCTGTTATAACTACTTGTGGTTTCAGCTTCTTTATCAACTCAATCATCAAATCTGATTGCCGAGGAGCTTCAATTACAGTAATGGCATTCTCCGAGTTCTCATTACTTGCCACATTCTGCACCGGAAAAAAAAATTAAAAGGGGAGAAAATTAAGCAAAACTTGTAAGAAACAAATGCATGAGTGGCCTATATAGCCCATAGTTTTCATACGACAAATAATTTTGAATCATGAAGTGCAAATAATAGTTGGTTGTATGTAAGTAATTCATATTTTTAATGCTAAGTTGATGCATGAAATACTAGTCACTAAATTTTTCTGCAGTGCTACATAATTTGTAGCCCAGAATTTAGCAAACAAAACACATTAAAAGAGAGAACATTCACCAAAAAACAACTTGTTTTTGTACCTGAATTGCTAAAGATGTCAGCCAATGCTTGGGTAAGTGTCTGGTCAGATGTTCATCGACAATGGCAAGTTGTGGCGAGAACAGCTGCAGAACATTTTCTATTGCGACAGCTCGGGATGGAAACACTGTGACATTCTAGTGCACCAAAAATTACAATGTCAACATGGAATATCTCCAGTAAAGAGAAGCAGTACCAGCTTAAAAACTTCACCATATTCTAAAGTTTCATAAAACTTTAGTTAACGATTTCCTAGTTTCTAACAACAAGAAGAAATAAAACATAAGGTCCCTGTCTAACACGTCATAAACATACCCTTAACTTATTTACAGACTGCTTATTTAGTTAATTCATAAGCAAGACAATAAAAGATGCTGCGAAACCTGCAGTTTTTTAGACTTCTTTACTAAATGCAAATCACAATCTACAAATAAATTCTTCTCAGAATTGAGCCAGACCAATCATGCAAAAGGAGATTTGATAAAATTCATTCCAGTAATAAGTGCATTTACATCTACTATTTTCAAACTGATTCAGCAGGAATATGATAACAATCAACTTCTAGACTAATATTATCCCTACAAAAAACCAAGTAATAGAATACACATGAAATCTGCAGTGACATGCACAAAATTGACATATAATAGCACTCACCTCAGACAATTTACAGTTGTAAGCAAAAAAAAGTAGATATATATAAGATAAATAAAAGTACTGCAGTTCTTAGATGCATAAGAGTATCTTACATTGACACTAAGAGGAATATGGTGATAGCTCTTCATAAACCCAGCAATAAGTTTACGGAAGTGCATACTTCCAGCAGGAGGTTGATAAGGAAAAGATAAGTTATCTCTCAAAACACTAGCAAGGTAAGCTAGAAACGGAATCTTCTCATCGGCAACAGAATCATCGTCAAATGACAAGTCCAAGGAACTGCTGACCTCTTTGAATCCATTGTTAAGAAAATCAAATATTATTTTCACCTATACATACAATGTTGTCTGTCAGTTTGGATCAAATCTTCTGAAATTGTCTATGAATTAAGTAGCAGAGAAATGCCAACCTGTTTTGGTTGACGAATCTGGCAACTGTATACTGATAATGAATGTGAAATTTGTCCTCCAGACTTTATGTACGCCCAGGCAGTGCGAGCACAAATAGGTTGATCGCCAACAAGCCCCATAAAGAATTCGAATCGATGACGACTATTCTTTTCAATTTCAACCAGTGCTGAAATATCTGTATCTGCAGCCTACAACATGTTTACATTATGAACTAAATAGTGTCTTCAATAAAATGGTATCATGTAGTCAAACAATAAAAAAGGTGATTAAATCATAGAACCAAACAGATATTTATTACACATCGTGAACTAGTGCACCGCTAGCAGACACTGTCGGATTTAGATTGACCATTTGAACAAGTACACTACTCTACCTACCTGGAGAATCTTTGTCTGCCAAAGCTTTGTAATATGAAAACCACGGCGTTCAAACGATCTTTTACAAACAGCTTGCCCTGGACGACCTCCCATATTAAAAGTCATAATACCCATAGGATTTATGACTTCAATTCCTTCCTCAACAGCTCTAGCAATAAGACCTAAGCCAAACTGATCCTCAACAAAACCCTGAATCAAATTAATCAGGTTAACCTCAAATCTGAGCAAATAATGACAGCCTAACTAGTGCAATTCCATTGCTTCTGAATTAACAAAATTGTGCAAAAAAACATAAAAGATCCCAAAATTGGTATAGGAGTAGGCTTCTTTGGATAGCTTAATCCAAAAAATAAAATAAAATAAAATACATTTATCTCAAAAAATACCTTTAATAGGGCCACATATGATTTGTATGTGTCTGTAAGTTAATGTATGTGTGCCTCAAGAAGAATTTGGATTTGGATCCGTTCAAAATTTTTGGTTCAGAATATGGATATCCGATATATTTAAATATATACCTTAATGTTCAATAGTTTACATAAACTCTATAGTGCTTGGATTCGAATACTGGCTGTTAATTTAATTTTTTCTTCATTATATCTAGGGTAGAATTTAATTTACATCCCTTAGTTGACCCTGTTTTTTTTTTCTTAGTCCGAACATTTTAAACATATTTATATATATATACATATTTTTAATCCTTAAACTCTTTTATATGCCCCTCAAAATTAAAATATTACTCACTCCATTATAAACTGTAAGTCATTTAAGCTTTTTTTTGGAGTACCAAAATGTAAGCCGTTTACGCTTTCCAACATAATGTCTGTACACTCTAATCTCCCATTAATTAATTTTTTAACCAAACTACCAATTCTAACCTTGAGAGCTTAACTTTAGAAAAATAAAAATAATAGTAACCCCTGTTTCCCATTTTCTTGTATTTTGGATGTATTTTCTTCTTCTGAGTATTTATTCACATTGTATTCTTCTGTTCCTTCTTAACAGTACATTCGATCTTCGTTCTCAATAAACCTATCTGTCTTGCCTTTGTTTCAATTTTGTGGCCGTGAGTATTTTCATGATTCAATTTTTCTGTCAAATTTTTGCCTCCTATTAAATTGCTTAATTCTAATTATTTTGCTTCATGGCCTAATTAATTGATAATTAATCTCACCCTAAAAAACCCACAATCCTATCTCTTATTGGATCCACTTCAACCCTTTAACCCTTTAACCTATATCCTATTAGCTAGTGGATCTTATTAATACCCGAAACCCATAATACCTAACCCGTTACCCTCCTAAAACCCTAACTCATCCTATATATTAACCCCCACTGTTAACCCTAATCACCTTCAAAACCCTAGCCTCTATAATACCCATCCCTAACTCCCGATCTCCTCTCTCCCTCATCCTCTGTGTGACTCCCGACCTCTAAGCCCATCCCCCTCACCGCTGACCTCCCACCTTGGCCTTCCTCCTCTTGTTGCGACCTCCCACAGCGCCAGCCCCATCCCTTCCCTTCTGCTCCCAACGCCACAGCAACCCCAGCACGACGCAGCACCAGCGCGCGTCCTGGCCTTCCCCTTGGCCGCCGTCGTCTTCCCATCCAGTGCCCGGCTGTCCTTCTCTCTCTCCTTGTGTGCACGTGTTGTTCTCGCCTTGGATTCGTGTTATCGTGTTATCGTGTTCGTGGTCGTTCGTTCCTTGTGTTCGGGATCTTATTCATGTTTGCTCGCTCGTGGTTTTGTGTTCGTACCCGGGAATCCCTTCCCGTTATTCTTGTCGTCTCATCGATCCGTCATCAATTTCAAGCCAAGTAACTTGTATTAATTTTTGTTGTATATACAAGTACTAAATACCGTATGTAGTGTGGCTTTTGTGTCTAGATTTATTCTCATAAAAAATCTTTGTTAAATCTTGTCTCTATTCTTGATCCATCAGTAGTGGTCTTTGTTACACACGATATGAAAATAATTTAGAAATAATCTAGACTTGATGCGTGTATATATGTTGTTTCGTGATCCATGACATGTTGTATGAATCTTGCATGCTTGATGTGTTAGTTGTAGTATATCTTGTGGTAGATTTGTAGAACACCCATACGATGTTGTTTTGAACATCTAGTATATCATGTTTTGTATTTCTTTATAGTTAGATTGTTGCACATGAACTACTTCATTTAATACATGAAAAGAATTCTGTTTTTGCTGCTGCCCATTTTTGTTCAGTATTTTGGACCCTGTTGAGATCAATAAATCAAATTTATTTGTGAATATAAATCATAGATCTCGCTGTCTATTTTCCAGAATTTCTGACAGATCTCAATTTCGATTTGTGAGTTGTGAGTTATTGCTGTTTTACTACAGACGTGTTAAAAATTCCAGATTCGGTTTTTATGTGAATTCTGTAGAGTCATTTATTTTAATACTGATGATAAAGATAAAATTTGAACCTAATATTTTGTTGGGTATAACTAGACTTGACTGAGGTTAACCCTAAATTTTCGTAGATTTATTTAATGACTTTTATAAACTATTCTATGCTTGTGAACAACTACTATACTTCCAGAATTTTCACGCTGTTCATTAAAGAATCAAAATTTCAACCTGATTCCAGTTGTTGGTAAAAACTTTGTAAATACAAAATGTGGCCTGCTGTATATATTTTCTCACCCTTTTGACGGATTTGGATTTCGAGTTATAGTTTGTAATCTATCGCTGTTTTAGTACCGTTGTATTTAAGATTCCAGATTTACAAACTTGTTATATCTTGTTGTCTTCTGATTTTATTTAACTATACTTTCCATATTAGAATATTATGAAACTATATTTTCTAATACTAGATATACTAGAGAACACCCCAAATTTTTCTTGGATTTAATTAGTAAGTTTTTATGCCAAATTCATGTTTATGAATACAACCTTGTGATTTCTGGCTGAACACGATTTCTGTATATAATTCTGTTTTGAGCCCTATTTCTGTAATTATTATATGACTTGTATATATATGTGTTGGATTCGGCCGAGAGTCTATTTTCTAGATTTTCTGACGGATCTAGATTTGCACGTTTGTGGCAACGAAAATCTCATATTTGATACGGTAGTGTCTTGCTGTCCAGAACTGAAAGTTTCGTTGTCCTAGCCTTTTATGAGTTGTCTGTCACCTGTGTATGTTTATGTCTGACCTAAACCTGTCCCTTGTTCATACCATGTTATTCTTGTCCTATTTTGTGCACGTATATGCCCGCTTGATAATAATAACAAGTAATCAAGCCGGGATTAAGGGAAAGACCTTAGTAGTGGACAACATAGATATATGTACTCAGAAGGGAGCCTCGTTCCCATTTTATGTTTGATTCATGTTGATTCATGAATCTGTTGCACTTTATGTTTGATTCATGAATCTGTTGATTCGTAAACCTATTGTACTTTATGCTTTGATTCATGAACCTATTGATTCACGAATCTGGTGATTCGTGAACCTGTTTACTACTTGATTCATGAACATGTTCCTGTTACCTGTTACATGAGGCTTGAGTACACGGCCCTATAAAAACCCACCACTAGATCTAAATGTAAATTGCATGTAAGTAGCAACCATGTGGTAAAATTTGGGACACATAAAGTACTACCTAAATAGAAATAAATACAAGACTTGAAATAACATGATCACCTGCATATTCCTATTACTTGTACATGCTACCTGACATCTGTTATATGTTTACTTGCTTGCATAATACCTGCTACCTGTCACATGTCACATGCACCCTGTTACCTCATCACATTACTTGATTCTGTTCCTAATTTATGCTAGTTATTCTGTTTTGCTGTCACACTCTTTCCATGCTTCACTTGCATCCGCTGTTACTCTATCACTGTTTATCTTTTTCTGTACTTGTTGCCTGTACTACAAGCGGTCCGTAACTTGCATTGACGGGCGTTTTGTTTCTTTTTTCTCTTCCTGCAATTTGTTAAATTGCAGACTTTGATGAGCAGCTGCACGATGGAGTAGGTGACCAAACATTCTAGTTGGCTGGAGTTCTTGCTACTATTTCCTGTTGCTTATTTTGAATAAATGTAATTGCTACATGGGTTATTTTGTATTGGCTTGTTGACCCAGAATTTATAACTCTTATTTTCAGATCTAGTTTATTTGAAATTTATTTATTCTATTTCAAGTAAATTTTGTTGGTTATGTCAATTTACTCATGCATGCGTGGTTGATTATCTCCTGTTTATTCCTTGTTTATTTCTGAAATGTTGAAAAGATCCTTACAGCTTATGAATGGTGAAAGCCATTCGCAGGACTTAGTCACGTATCCGTATTCCGTATTCCTTTTTGGGAAACGGCGCATGACAATAATAATCAAATAAGAGGGCATTGTAGCAAGTACACTATTACTAAGTTATTTAATAGATTCAATTAAGATCTCAGAGAGATTTATTTTCTAATACACTAATCTAGGTGTTTCTTTAAAAAAGAGTGAAAACCTTTAAACGACTTACATTTTGGAACACATGGAGTACTCATAACCTCTTTTATACCTGTATTATATATTAAAGCTCAATTATCCTTTATTTTTTGGTAATGTTATATAATATTGTTTCGATCTTTGAATTTGTATTTGTATTGCATACAACATATCTGATTTGTATCCGTATCCGAATTTGCTGATGAGGATTTTTTTTTAACCGACCGGCCTGATGCATATTCGTAAACGCATTTGTATTCGTATTTGCAATGAGGATTTGGATATGATATTGCCCATATCCGAACCGAAAGCACCCCTAAATTATTGATCATTAATTTTTATTCAATCAGATCAGTTAGCATCCTAAGGATGATGCAATAAAAATTTCTTGATGGAAACAAATAGAGATCTGATACAAGGGTTTCAGTATTCTTACTTGAAGAGCACAGTAGTTACTCAAATCATGCAGGAATTCCTCACTTGCATTTTCAGTAACCAACTTCGACATGGCTTCAGGATTAGGGTTGAGAATCTGATAAGAGTACAGACTTAATCAAACATCATCACAGGTATTGCCACTCTCATAACTCCTATATCTATAGTAAGAGCACAAATATAAGAAATGCAAAATCTATGAAGTTGGTAAAGACAGCATTTAGCAAATACGAACATAAGATCAATGTTAATGTAAAAATTATCAATACCTGGGGTATGCATCCAACAATTCTGTCAAGTTCTATTTTGTTGTCTCTACAGTATTGTAGAAGATCCGACTCATAAAATTCCACCCTATCAAGCAAAGTTTTCTTCTCGTCATCAAAGATAGGATACCCGTTCTCATCCAAAGCATTTAGAAACAAATTGATCCATGCAACTTTAATAGCTCTTGGGTTTATATCAAGTCCATAAACCTGTAAAAACCATGTCAAACTTTGATGAATTTAAACACCTCGCAACTGGTCAATAGATTTATCTGTTTAAATTATCAATATTTCTTCAGGCAGCATAAGCTACTCAGAAAAAATAGACAAGTTATGCTACATAAAATAGCACAAATGTAATACACCCTAAAAAAGACAGGTGAAGAAACTAAAAACTTGTAATTTACAAACACTACCACGTAAAGTTGAAGCAAACCTTCGAAGGGGACCACTTATCAGCAAGAGCAATAGATATCCATCCATTTCCACAACCAAGCTCACAAACTGTCTTATCCTTGAACATTGAATCTGGATGCCGATTGATCCCTTCATAGAAAGTAAATGACCAATCTTCTGGTACGAAAATACTAGGGATCTCCATCATGGTCAACTTCTTCCTCTTGTGATAACCTGAAATTAACAAATAAATCAGGTGACCCCATTTTAAAATATCGATCACTACCTAAAACTCTGATATTCAATGTAGCCAAAGACTACCATTGTCATCAATACTGCTTGAGAGTAGAGAGGGGGGGGGAGGAATAAGAAGAATTATCCGCTCTTAATTAATAAAAATTAATGGATCAAGAGGACCATAAATCCTCCCCCCCCCCCCCCCCCCCAAAAAAAAAAAAAAGAAAGAAAAGTGAATTGTAGAAGGTGTCCATCCATTGGTTTGCTCTTCGCAAATTTTGGATTGGCCAATTAATATATAACCTTAACCTGTACCATCAATTCATTGCACATTTGCAGGGGGATATTTTAGTTAGTTCGTTATTGTATCTTGACAATAGTCTACTTGTAGCATAGGTTGTGAATATATTAACTTTGCCTTTTGAACAAATGAAAGGAGCTGGAAATGAGATTTCATATCATACTATAATAAGTTTTAGTTGAATGACATGTTTCCTTTTGGTCTTTGTAACTTTCTTTCCTATCTCAGTGATAATGAAGTCATTGTCAACCATTTATGCCCACTAGCATTTCCTTTACAACTTTTTCCCTGCCCCTATTTTTCTGAATTGTTAACATATAATTTGCTTTCTAAGAACATGTACAGTAGACTGGAGGTTATGTATCTTAAAGCCTACCATTGACTTTCTTGCCCTTATTTACTCCGCCTCAAATTTAATACCAACCTTCCGTAAAAAAATATAAAACCTTTAATAAGCGCTGTCGTCCGTCCTTCCTAATTTCGGCATTTAGGAGAGGTCTCCCATTTGTTGCCTTCCATATCCCTCCAGATATTTTCAGACTCAACAACATCAATTAGCATTTGCATAGATTCTTTGAGAGTTTCACTGAAACAATGTTCTTGCTCGGTTTTTATTTACTAAATTTTGAGTCATTACTCCATAGAAACACAATCCTATGAACTCTCCTTTAGCAGAAAAAGCATTCCTTTCTTCTAGAATTTTACCAAAACCTGGGAAAATTTTAGACGATGTTGGCCTGCCCCTTTAAGATAACTAGTACCACAGATACTCAATATGAGTATCCAAATATTCTCTGTGCTAAATCCCTAGGTATCGGCAACTTTGCCGAGAAACAATTGTGTTACCTAATGGGGTTGCTTTATGTTGGGTTTGTGGATCCAATACACTAAGAAGACGAAGAATGGGTTGAAGAAAAGAAGCGAGAAGCAAAGGCAGTATCAACAACAAGACAGGAGTCGACCGTCCAAGTCCTCTAGACGAAATTAGAGGATGAACGGTCGACCTTCAAGAGGACAATCGATCGCCCAATGCTCTGGAGTGCTCGGGGTCAATGCAGTCGGCCGTTCCTCTCCAACGGTCGACCGTCGTCGCTATTTGATCTACGGCTGAGATTAATTACTATGTAACTTATATATATTGTCTGGTGTACGATTTTAGGGTTATGAGAAACATTGTTCTATCATAATAGAGAGATCTAGCAGTCATTCTAAAGAGAGGGAGATAGAGATAAACCCTACACTTTAGGGTGAGTTCTTGAGAGGCTGTAAACCCGTTTCTTCATATTTCTAGTGAAAATCAGAGGAGTGCCTCTGCGAGGGGAAGTAGTCATTGCATTGGGTGAACCTCAAAAATATATCGTGTGTTCTTGTGTGTTGGCTTTTAATTGTTTTTGTTCTCCTGCTTTTGATTCTACTGTTTTGTATCTCATTGATGAGTTATTCCGCAGTTAGAACTCAACAAAGTGGTATCAGAACTCCAGGTTGGTAGCTTTGATTGAGATAAGAGACAACAGTAGAGTCAAAGAGTTCGATAGCACCGATTTCACAATGTGGAAGATCCATATGATTATATATCTCCGACAAAAGAATCTAGATGATCCAATATCGTATCGGACTCTTTACGGAGGCTGTCGCACCCGAGTCGGACTCGTATCGGACTCGGGTGCGGCGGGGGTGCGGCGGGACACGCACGGGGTGCGGCAGATTGCGTGTCCCATTATTTTATATTAAAAAATTTAATGGGTGCGGTTTGGGTGCGGTTCGGGTGCGGCTAAGGTGCGGCAAGGGTGCGGATTTGGACCTTTGCTATAAAAAAACCTAAATCCCACTCTTTTTCTCTTTCTATCTAATGTTTTCTCTCCTCCTCTCTCTCAAGAACCCTAAATCCCCAAATCCCGATCAAAACCCTAATCCTCTCTTTCGCTGTCGTCGACTCCTCATCTCTCCGTTGGCTTCTCCACTCTTCACCATTGACTCTGCTTCTCCACTCGTCGCTGTTAATTCCTTCTTTTCTCTGCCGTTGACTCTGCTGATTCCTCCACCGTCGACTCCTCCACTCTTCGACGTCACCGCCTTCACTCTCTGGTAATCCACCATTAAACTTTGTTGCTTCTTGTTGCTTCATGTTGCCAATATCCACCATTAAACTTGCTTTGAGATTGGTGCACATACTTTACTTGTGATGAAGTTATAAATATAGTTTTTGCTTCATGTTGTATTGTATGACAATAATTAATCCTTTCTTGCTTCCTGTTGTGATTGTATGACCTCACAAAAGTCCGTACAACCTTAATTAATCCTTTTTGCTTCCTTTTTTTTCTTGCTTGTTTGCTTGTTTGTTGTGATTGTATGAACTCAAATATACATAATAATATAATATATTTGTTTGTTGTGATTGTATGAACTCAAATATACATAATATGCTTGCTTGCTGTGATTGTATGAACTGAAATCTCTTGGTTAATGTATGATTATTAACAATGATTTTGGTTTTTTATACAAAAATATAAATATTCATATAAATATATATTATATAAAATAATTATTTAAATATTGGCAGAATCCCAGCCGCACCCGCATCCTACAGTTTTTGGAAATTGCCGCATCCCCGCACCCGCATCCCCCGCACCCGCATCCCCGCACCCGAATCGGTGCTTCCTTGGTATTCATTGGCTATGACGGCGATGAGTTTGGCTACAGACTTTGGAATTTTGTGGACAACAAAATCATTCGCAGCAGGAATGTAGTGTTCAACGAAGATGTCTTATACAAGGACATGTACACAGGTCAAAGCAGTACAATAGGTTCGAAGTCGTTCTGACTCAGATTAATTCTGATTATGAATCCGACCCTAGTGGTAGGGGCACTACAGTGCAGCAACAGGTACATGTACCGCAGGTAGCACAAGAGGCTTATCGATGAACCAGTACCCACATTTAGGAGATCGACACAAAAGAGAAGGTCAACCAAGATATTTGATCCATCACTTAGTGTATTTCACGAGCATGTTCTGTACACGGGTTTAAGAAAGCCAAAGACTCATGAGGAGGCTTTGAAGAATAAGGCTCAAATTCAGTAGGAATCAGCCATAAGGGATGAGATGAACTCCTTGAAACATAACCAAACTTGGGAGTTGACCAAATTACTTGCAGGATAACGCGATCTTATGAACAAATAGATTTTCATGTAAGTCAAAACCACTTTATGCAAATCAAATGTAAGACAAAACAAAAACAAATTTTCATGTATACTCTAATCGCCATATGAATATACATGAATGGAAGCGGAAGCGATAAAATGAAATCAATAATCGTACCTCCAGCCATTGCCGTTTAAAGCCTGAAACCGTTTTCGCCAAAAGCCTCTTGATGTTGTCAATCTCAATTTTGGTTCCAAACTCTCCTTTCTCACTTTAGATGGTGTATATCTGAATTGTATGAGAGAGTGAATTTGGTGACCTTTTCATTCTCATCTTTATACTACTCTAGTCATCATAGAGTAGTTATGATAATTGCAAAAATAGTGGGTGGTTTCCTAAAATGATGGGAGAGAATCATGGGGAAGTTTCTTTATCAGTTGTAACTTCCCATTTGAATGGATCACATAAATCATGGGGAAGTTTCTTTAATTAGTTGTAACTTCCCATTTAAATGGATCACATATTTGTCCACATAATTAATTAATCAAATTAATTATTACATTTGATTAAGTGGAAAATAAATAAAACATCTAACATTCTCCCACTTGATCCATTTAACGAGAGAGACTCCGTATACGAATCATGGCGACTAATTCTCTTTAAGAGCAAGAATTAATCTTCCATGTATCACAATATACTTAGTCTTTCACCACCCACACTTAACTTAATGAGTAGACCATATGTTTACTCTAGGTCAAACATAATGATATTTCTCAACAAAATAACCAAAATAAGTACGTACACAATTCCAAATGAGAAATAATCCAACTAAATGAAAGTTTCAGACAAACACAATAAATGTGCTACATAATGGAACCAAGATCCATCCTGATTACATGATCCTTGAATCCTTTAACATGCATGCCTTTAGTTAAGGGATCAGCTATCATCAATTCAGTGTTAATGTGCTCAATGATCACTTTTTTTTCCTGCACACGTTCCTTTACGGCTAGATATTTTATGTCGATGTGTTTACTTCGACTTCCACTCTTATTATTCTTAGCCATAAAGACAGCAGCTGAATTGTCACAATACATTCTTATCGGTCGGCTAATAGAGTCAACAACTCTTAGCCCAGATATGAAACCTTTCAGCCATACACCATGTGAGGTAGGCTCAAAACAAGAAACGAACTCAGCTTCCATCGTAGAAGTGGCTGTCAAGGTCTGCTTGGCACTCCTCCAGGATATAGACCCGTCAGCTAGCATGAACACATATCTTGATGTGGATTTACGTGAATCATTGCAGCCACCAAAGTCAGAATCGGAGTAGCCTACCACCTCAAGACTATCAGTCCGCCTATACATAAGCATGTAATCCTTAGTACCCTTAAGGTACCTCATTACTTTCTTCGCAGCCTTCCAGTGATCGATGCCTGGGTTACTCTGATATCTTCCTAATACTCCAACGGCATATGAAATGTCGGGTCTAGTACAGACCTGAGTATACATAATGCTACCAACAGCTGAAGCATATGGAACATTTTTCATTCGTTCCCTTTCAAAGTCATTCCTGGGGCATTGGTCCAAACTGAACCGATCACCTTTCACAATGGGTGCTACACTTGGTGAACAATCTTTCATACCGAATCTTTCTAAGACCTTATTGATATAGGCCTCTTGAGACAAACCCAAAATGCCTCGAGATCTATCTCTATGGATCTTTATGCCGATGACATAAGATGCCTCGCCCATATCTTTCATATCAAAGTTACTTGAAAGAAATTGTTTCACCTCATATAGCAACCCTTTATCATTGGTTGCTAGCAAAATATCATCCACATATAACACAAGGAAACAAATCTTGCTCCCACTGACCTTAAGGTATATACATTGATCCATAACATTTTCTTCGAACCCAAATGAAGTAATCACTTTATGGAATTTCACATACCATTGTCGGGAAGCCTGTTTCAACCCGTATATGGATTTATTAAGCTTACAAACCAAATGCTCACCCTCTTTAGAGAAGAATCCTTCAGGTTGTTTCATATAAACCTCTTCCTCTAAATCACCATTGAGAAATGCCGTTTTCACATCCATTTGGTGTAGCTCAAAATCAAAATGAGCTACTAATGCCATCACCACTCGGAAGAAATCTTTCTTTGATACAGGAGAGAAAGTCTCGTTGTAATCGATTCCTTCCCTTTGAGTGAACCCTTTGGCAACAAGTCTAGCTTTATGTCTCTCAATGTTGCCATGCGAGTCTTTCTTTTATTTTAAAGACCCACTTGCATCCAATGGCTTTTTCACCATTTGGCAACTCGACAAGATCCCAAACTCGATTAGATGCCATAGAGTCCATCTCATCTTTCATGGCATTCATCCATAAGTTTGAATCTGTAGAACTTATGGCTTGTGAAAATGACATAGGATCATCGTCGGCTCCAATATTATAATCCGATTCTTGCAGATACACTAAATAGTCACCAGAAATAGTTGATTTCCTTGTTCTAGTAGATCTCCTCAATGGAACTTGTTCATCCTCAAGATGAACTGTTTGTTCCTCATTACCACCATGATCTATTAGATTGTTGTCAACTTGTAGAACCTCAATAGTTGGCTGTCTAACACGCAATTTAGCTTGAGGTGCGTGAATGACAATCAACTTGTCACTTGAAACAGTGGGTGGAAGTTGATCATAATCCTTTTCAGGAACAATGTCCTGAAATTGATCACTCCCACTAATCAAGTCATTCTCAAGAAATTTAGCGTTTCTTGATTCCACAATCCTGGTATTATGAGACGGACAATAGAATCTATAACCCTTAGACCTTTCAGCATATCCAATGAAATACCCACTAATGGTCCTTGGGTCTAGCTTCTTCTCTTGTAGGTTGTACACTCTCACCTTAGACGGGCATCCCCAAATGCGTACATGTCGCAAACTCGGTTTCCATCCTTTGAATAGCTCAAAAGGCGTCTTTGAGACGGCCTTGGAAGGAACCCGGTTTAATATGTACACTGCCGTCTTAAGAGCTTCTACCCATAAAAATGATGGAAGTTTAACATTACTCCTCATACTTCTCACCATGTCCATTAAGGTTCGATTTCTTCTTTCTGCTACACCATTCTGATCTGGAGAACCAGGCATGGTGTATTGGGCAACAATCCCATGCTCTTGAAGAAATCTTGCAAATAGACCTGGTGCTTGTCCGTTCTCGATGTATCTACCGTAGTACTCTCCACCTCTATCTGATCTCACAATCTTAATGTGCTTATCACATTGTTTCTCTACCTCAGCCGTAAACAATTTAAAGGCATCCAAAGCTTCGTCTTTAGAACGAAGTAAGTAAAGATACATATATCGTGAATAATCATCTATGAAGGTGATAAAGTATTTCGGATCATTAGCGTTCATGTCTGGACAACAAATATCTGTGTGTATGATCTCTAATAGGTTTGAACTCCTTTTGGCACCAATTTTGTGTTTGTTAGTTTGCTTTCCCTTAATGCAACCAACACAAGTATCGAAATCAGTAAAGTCTAAAGTACCAAGTACCCCATCCTTTACCAATCTCTTAACTCTCTCAATGGAGATATGTCCCAATCTCCGGTGCCACAAAATAGAGGAGTCCTCATTTATAATACATCTTTTTAACCCAGTATTAACATGCATAGAACTATTAGTGATATCATTTTGCAAACAAAGACGATATAAACCATCAGACAAAATACCATATCCAATAACTTCAGAATTTCTGAAAATACTGAAACCAGAATCTAAAAAACTAAAGGAAATTCCCAAAGGTACAAGTCTTGAAACTGAAATCAAGTTTCTAGTGAAACCTGGTACATAAAACGTCTTTTCTAAATGCAAACTAAAACCACTACCTAAAATTAAACTGCATGTCCCAACGGCCTCCACATGTGAACTGGTCTGACTACCCGAATAGATGTAGTGTTCACTTCCCATTGGTTTCCTTAGGTTTGTCATACCCTGCAAGGTATTCGAAACATGGATTGCAGTACCAGAGTCAATCCACCATGTATTATAATTAATATTAACCATATTAGATTCAAAAACAAACGGTAGGAAATTACCTTTCTTCTCAAGCCAAGTCTTAAACTTCATGCAGTCTTTCTTCATGTGTCCCTTCTTTACAAAAGAAACACGTAGACTCCTTTATACCTTGGTTAGCTGAAAGCTTTCCCTTTTCCTTAATGTGATCCTTTCTCTTCTTTGAAGAAGAGGCAGTAGTAAGGTTCACCTTTTCTCCCTCTTCCATCCTCAATCTGCCCTCCTCTTGAACACACATGGTCATAAGTTCATTAATTGACCATTTATCCTTATGTATATTATAAGAGATCTTAAAAGGGCCATATTGTGGAGGGAGAGTGCACAAAGTGAAATGTACTAGGAAAGATTCAGACATGGTAACTTCCAAATCCTTAAGTTGGGCCGCAATATCCCTCATGCGCATGATATAATCACGCACACTTAAACTCATTGTGCCTCATGGATGAAAACTTCATAATTAAGGTGCTAGCAAGAGCTTTGTCAGAATCTACAAACTGCTCATCAATGGCTTTAAGGAAATCTTTAACCTTAGTATGCTTATCGACAGAACCCCGAATGCTAGCACAAAGTTTGGTCTTTATGAACATAACTGAGAGGCGATTAGATCGCTCCCACTTTTCATAAAGATCAACTGCAACTGGAGTGCTAGTCTTAGTTATACTAGGGGGTTCGTCCTTCCGAATAGCATAGTCGATATCCATCCATCCCAATTGCAGAAGCACTCTTTCTTTCCACACCTTATAGTTATCACCCTTTAATTCAGGAATGTCACAATTGACATCAGAAATGTTCCCGGATAAAATTGCTGCAAAGAAATATACATACATGCTTGTAAACAAAAATTTGAGACTTAACTTTATCATGTTTTACCAATGCAAATCATGAATAAAAATATGAATCTAGTGACATAAAACCTGTCTGTGGGCTAAAGTCCTACTCAAAATTAGATTCATAACTGTATGATAAAACTATTAAACCATATTCATTCCTTAATTCCTGTGGGTAGATTAAGGAACATAATTCAATATTTCACCCTAATTAATCATACAAATATAATAAAATTTCCTGTGGGCATATTTCATCATATTACATATGATTAATAACAAATTAATGTCTAGTTTCCATATGTGATTTCATAAGAAATTTTAAATAACTAGAGATGTTGTGGCTACTCTCCAATTACTAAAATTAACAAATCACTCGACATATTTTCTTTAATAATTTGATCATGTACAATTAAAAGAAGCAAATTCTGTAAAGTGCTTTAATTGTACACCTCATAATGTTGACCAAATTCATTTATCTACATGATACTGGTAGCAAGAACAAAAGAATAACCACTAGCATTAGTATCAAAAAAAAAAAAACTTCATTTCAACACGATGACACTTATCATTTTTCAAATGTACCAGTACTACTTTATGTCAATTTCAACTGAAAGCATTATATGAACTTTGATTTTTAGCGTTAATTAATAGAACACAGTGACACGTATGAATTACGATCGAACAAAGAAGTGTACTGTTAGTTAGACAGTACATATATTTGTCACTGTATAAATTATATTAATTAATGTTCAAGTACTCGGCATAAAGGAGTCAATTCAATATATATTCTAGTTATTTCTTTTGTGAAATGAAATAACAGGCAAGGCAGAGATAAGTTTTTGGCTCCGATCCCAAATGTAAGTCAAAACCACTTTATGCAAATCAAATGTAATACAAAACAAAAACAAATTTTCATGTATACTCTAATCGCCATATGAATATACATGAATGGAAGCGGAAGCGATAAAATAAAATCAATAATCGTACCTCCAGCCATTGCCGTTTAAACCCTGAAACCGTTTTTGCCAAAAGCCTCTTGATGTTGTCAATCTCAATTTTGGTTCCAAACTCTCATTTCTCACTTTAGATGGTGTATATCAGAATTGTATGAGAGAGTGAATTTGGTGACCTTTTCATTCTCATCTTTATACTACTCTAGCCATCATAGAGTAGTTATGATAATTGCAAAAATAGTGGGTGGTATCCTAAAATGATGGGAGAATCATGGGGAAGTTTCTTTAATCAGTTGTAACTTCCCATTTAAATGGATCACATAAATCATGGGAAAGTTTCTTTAATTAGTTGTAACTTCCATTTAAATGGATCACATATTTGTCCACATAATTAATTAATCAAATTAATTATTACATTTGATTAAGTGGAAAATAAATAAAACATCTAACATTTCAGAGTCAAAAATGAGGTAGATGGCAGCAAGAGGTATAAGGCGAGGCTTGTTGTGAAAGGGCTCTCAAAGAGAATGTGTCGACTATAATGAAATCTTTGTACCGGTAGTGAAGATAGCTTCAGTCAGGGTTATGCTTAGTATTGTGGCAGTTGAAGACTTGCACTTAGAGCAGTTGGATGTGAAAATAGTATTTCTCCATGATGATGTCGAAGAAAAGCTCTACACAAGGCAACCCACAGGTTTTGAAGCAAAAGGAAAGAAAGACATGGTGTGTCAACTGAAGAAGAGTCTTTGCGGGCTCAAACAAGCACCACGGTAATGGTACTTGAAGTTTGACTGCTTCATGAGAGGAAAGGGATTCGAAATATGCGAATAAAATTATTGTGTATAAGTGCGTTGGTATGACGACAATGATACAGTTACTTTGGCATTGTATGTGGACACCATGTTGTTAGCAAGTTCATGTATGGAGAAGATCAATGATATGAAAAAAATGCTAGCTTCAGAGTTTTCGATGAAGAACTTTGGGTGAAGCAAAGCAAAAACTTGGCATGAAGATTAAAGACAGAAAAAGCAAGAAGCTTTGGTTATCACAAGCAGACTACGTGAAGAAGGTGTTGAAAAGATTCAATATGGATGATGCAAGGCCAGTCGCTTGTCCCTTGGCCGCACACTTCAAGTTATCTACAGATTTGTGTCTAACAACAGAGGCAGAGATGGAGGAAATGGTTTAGTTCCTTATGCCTCAACTATTGGGAGTTTAATGTATGCGATGGTGTCTATAAGACCAGACATCGCACAAGCAGTAGGAGTTGTCAACCATTACATGAATCTAGGCAAATAGTATTGAGATGCAATGAAGTGGATTCTCAGGTATCTTGCAAGTACTTCAGATCACCCTCTTTGTTTTGGGGAAGATTCTTTGCATATACATGGTTATGTAGATGCAGATTTTTTGGGCGATCGTGATAGTTGTAGAAGTACTACAAGATATGTATTTACAGTTGGAGGTACAGCTGTTAGTTAGGCTTCACAGCTACAAAAGGTTATAGCACAGTCAACCACGGAGTCATAGTACATGGCACTTACAGAGGCATATGAGATCTGAGCCGTCAATCTTGTTTGTTCAACCACGGATTCATAGTACATGGCACTTACAGAGGCACATACAGAGGCATATCAAAAGCAAGAATAAATCTATCCATATGAGATTTGAGCCGTCAATCTTGTTTAATTTAGATCTATAGATCTAATCTAGGACGTTCATTTGATCTACATAATAATTAGATCTTGGCTATTGATTGCTATTAGAAAACCATATATATCCTTCGAAAAAACCCTAAAACTTTTTTTTCCACATACAGATCTCGTTTCTCTCTTCTTTCTCCTTTCTATGACTTCCTCATTACTGCCCAAAAATTGGGTCTATCATTGGTTAGAATAAGAGAGACCGTGGAAGAAGCGAAAAGGAGAAAAGGATAAAAGTTTTTTGTTCTCGATTTTCAGGTATGATCTCTCTCTACTGTGTCTCTTCTCTCGGCAATTATCCCTTTGAATCCTCTGACCCTTTAGTTGATGACCAAATCCCTAATTCTCAATGGTTTATGTTTTAATGTTTCTTCTATTAAGAAACTCTGTATGAATTGTTTGTTCAACTTTAATTTTGTGTTGATATGTTATTTGGTGGTTTCTTTTGTGATAGAGGATTTGGTTCACATTCGGTGGGTTATATTCTAATCCTTATAAGGTATAAGTGCTTTGATTCCAGAATAGTACAAGTGAAATATCACATACTAGGTGAGTTTCCTTCTTTTTCTAATACTATTTTTGACTTATAAAATTTTAAAGGAAAAGAAATGCTCTTTAATGAGAACTCATTATTCTATGCCCTATTTGTAATTTATTGATGCTTCAGATGCATATGGAATTTATATTGTTTGCCCATTAACACTGGACAATATTTTTCAAAAACATTTTTTTGTGTTGGATGTAACGGCAAAGAGACTGGCATTGATGAGAGTCCTTGACAAGCGAATGGCCAAGGTCCTAAGAATTTGAAGACATAGCCAATCTCACTAAATTCCTTAAGAGGTAAAGAGAAATGATGCAAATTTATCTCTTCATTTCAGTTTTATGATATTAGCAATGACCAAAATAGATGAATATTTTGAGCATAAGAAATAAGATTAGATGATCATCTAACTTTTAATTGTAGGAAAATGGATGTACAAGGGTAAGATCAATACCAACTTAATAGGGTTGATGTAGCTCTTTCGAACATTAAATTTCCTTAAATAGTTTAGGATGGGATTAATGCTCCATGGCAAAGAGGGTAAGGTTTCATTTTTATTGCCTAAGTTGATGGACATGATCCAACAACATGAGAGGGAGTTGATAACATTGTTTGTACTAATTTGACAATCTTGTAATGATAACATTCAATAAAATGCTCGTGAAAAAGAATTTATATTCCAATGCAGTCACGTACTACTGAAGAGTGTTAAGATTACATAAGCCATGTGCTTGTCAAGGTTTCACAAGCATGGACTTCGCAGAATGCTGAAAAAGTCAGTAGCTTGTGCCATATTTCACTGGGTATTGATGGAAGAGGATGTGGAAGGGAGGAAGTTTCTAGATGGACTGGTATTTAGTGTTTTTCATTTTTTGTAGGAACGAGAGAATAGAGGGTGCTTATGTAATTTTAAGTGCTATGACTAATACATAATGTTAAAGAAGATTTGCTCATACGTTTTATCTTATGAAATTGCATAACATTTGTTCCTTGAGGTATATGCTTCCTTCATGAGATCCTCTATAATCAAGAAGATCATATAGGAGAACCACTCTTTTTAAGGAAGATCCAGAAGCTCCTTATCCATTTCGTGCAAAATATATTTTCTATTTTCTAATGATCATTTGACTATTTTCCTAGAATTCAGATGGTGAGATAACCGTCGATCTTATGTTTATTGAAGTAAATGAATATACCAATGAAAAAATATAGGCACTTAGGCCCAGATAGATTGACATGTTTGTATGACATTTGAAATTTAAGTTTCAACTACTTTGTGGTTAGCTATTATAATATGAAAGATTGTTAGTTTTTACATAATTGTGGGGTTTTATGCCAGATTATTTCCCTCATCCAGTTTTGCTTAAACTAATTTTAATTTCTCTGCAGATTATCATTATTCCAAGTTTTGCAAGTGATGTTGTATCACGAATGAGGTTGGAGTCAATTGTTTTATAGCAAAACTTGGGTGGCATGAAAATAATTTGTAGCCTCTAAGGCTATCAACTTTTTTTCCCTTTTATATACAATATCAACTGTTGTAAACTTGATTCTTTCACGAAAAGATTACAAAGTAAGAGAAGGCACAAGCATATTTATGTTTTTGTATATAAAAATTGAGAGATTTAATCAATAATAATAATAATAATAAAGATTGAGATATGATATCCATTCATATTTCTTTTAGAATGGAGGAACTTCATTTGTGTATGGATATATGTTTTGTGTCTGTGTCTTGCAACCGACGTTGTGAAATTTACTTTTTGTTAATTTCAGGGTTGTATCAAGCAGACATAGCATTTTTGTGTTTCTCTTCCTTATCCACTATACCACTTATTTATTTTATTTTTTTGATGGAAATACCACTTATTTATTCAATTGTCCCAAAAAACCATCTTCGCGTTCCTTGTGTTGATTACAGTTGTGGTTGTTTAATTGTATTCTTCTTCAGAATTACTTTTCATTTGATGCCTAATGAATAGATAATTCTTGTGCTGCTTGAGATTGAAATTGGGTTATTAATCCCTGCAATTAAGAAGAGTTCAACTAAATAAACAGAAAAGATTAATCCTCATACCTCTGTTTCTCTTCCTTTGTTGGTTTTGATGAGGCAAATTATATATAAGTTAATTTGTATTATTCAAATACTTGTCTCTATAGATATAACCATGTTAAAATATTTAATTGGTATAAATATTTAAGGAATGTAAATTGTTAGACATGTGCACCAAGCCGCGTGCACTTGGTGCACTCTTCAGAAAAACTTTTTCACTACAACCAACCGAACAAGACTAGTAAAAGAAAAAATTACTTTTCCAGTTAAAATTTTTGTGATGCAAGCCTTTCCTGGTTTCTAAACTCATTCAAACAAACTATGCTTCAAAAAAGAACAAAAACTTTTTGTACCCATTGTAGTATTAGTCATTGTAGTACTACTACTACGTGTATAGAGAATGACAAAATTGGTGGAGCCTACTTCTTTTGTGAACTTGTGAACCCTTAGTTTTACCATTCTCTCGTAAGGATAGTATTATGTACCAGTAGTAGTACAATTAGCACGACCATTTAGAAAATCTCCCTAATCTATGCCCATTCACATGTAAACCACGTGTTTTTCCCCACAAATAAAAAATAAATAAACCCATTTCACCCTTCTTCTTCCTCTTCTTTCCCATCTCAATATCTCATCCCTAACAACCACTCACCATAGTTTACTATTATCTTTCACGTTATCATCTACCCCAAACCCAACAATATTCCGATACAAAATTCACGTGCATTGTACGTGCTCTCAATCAGACCAAACAAACAAAAAAAAACAAATATTGAGATTCGAGACCTTCATCGGAATCGGTGAGGATAACATCGTGGATCCGAAAATGGAATCTTTTGAAGCAATCCTCAGAAGATTCATCGGACTCTAAGCGCCTCTGCAAATCGGCGAGGAACACGCGCGCCTCGGATCTGGTTGCTGGATCTTCGAGCCGCTCCAGGACCAACTTCAGGGCGGCGTACGCGGCGTCGCCTGACGCCTCGCACTCTTTCAAGAAGTTCTCGATTTTCGTCTCCGACGCCATTAAATATCTGATCTTTGAGTTTCTTGATTTCTTCTTTGATGGATTCTTTTTCCTTCTTTTTCTGTTTAAAGAGTCAGTGGCGGTGAGAAAGCGGAAAAAGGGCGGGTTTAAGCAGTGCGGAGATGAGCAACTTGAACCCTTGTGTATTTTATATTGCAAATTAGACCTATAGCTTTTCCTCATTTGCAACATTATTGGTCAGCGGCTGTCAGTTGGCGTGATACAATAAATCCGGAATTTGTGGATCGCAATGGGATGGTTACTTAACTTTGAGGGTTTTTTTTTATAACAAAGTCATAGCCTCATATGCATACTGCACGCGCACTCTTACAATAATCACAAAATTAATTTTGCGTTAATTATTCCCTTTTTTACAATTTTTTATTATCTTTGATTGTATTTTTTTTATTATGATGACGTTGTTTAACTAATTCTTTTACTAAATTAAAGTATGCAGTAGGTACAAATAAAATGGTCCATCATAGCTAGAATTTATTTTTCGTATTTGGAACATTTTAAGAATGATTTATTTCAAAATTAACATCTTCGTTTTATTGCAAATATGTGGAAATTTAGCTGAACGATAACAAAAATTATAATTTTAATTCAGACCAAACAATATTTTTGTTGGGCTTTTCCATAGGGCTACAAACGAATCCAGCTATTCGGCTCGAGCTCTGTCAAAACTTGGTCAAAGCTCGGCTTGAACCGAGCTCGAGCTCAAATCTGAGCTCGTTTCGTAAACGAGCCGAGCTCGAGCTTCAATTTTTTTTTTTTTTAGGCTAAGCTCGCGAGCTATTCGGCTCGAATACGGTCAAAGCTCGACTTGAGCCGAGCTTGAGCTCAAAAATGAGCTCGTTTCGTAAACGAGCCGAGCTCAAGACTGAAGGTATTCGGCTCGATTGCAGTCCTACTTTTCCACCATCTAACCATTATAATTACTAGTATCATGCACGTGCGATGCACGTGGAGAAAGAAGAAAAAAGACCAAAAAAAAAAACCTACCAACACGTGCAGTCTGCACGTGTTTTTTTCGTACGTGTGGAAAATGGGGAGAGGAATGAAGAGAGAATGAAAAGTATAAAAAGAAAATAATTTCCAAATTGATCCACTTTCAAAAATATTTACCAAACTGGTTCACCTTCAAAAATATTCACCAAAGTGAGTCATTTTGTCAACACGTGCGCTGCATGTGTTGACAAAATGACAACAATGACAGATGACACTAAGCTCTTCTCCCATTATAATAGTAGAGATTTTCATTCAAAACAAAAGACAAACCCAACTATGGTCAAACTATTTCATCCAAAAAAAAACTATGGTCAAACTATGAAACCATGTAAGAAGTAATGATTCTCTGAGTCATTTTCAAAAAAATGATATTTTTAGAAACTATTTACAAATTTAGGACATCTCCCAAACCATTTATAATAATAGAACACTTGGACGTAATTTTTAAAAAAATAACCTTTACTTTGAAACTGTTTACACAACTTCGAAACTAAAAATTTACTTAACTCACTATTCTATTTAAAAACTGGATATTTCACAGTAAATAAAGAAATTAAGATTAAAAAATCTCTCAAAATTTAAAATAAGCGACATTGATAGTAACTAATGAAAGAAAGTATATAACTGATAAGAAAATATTAAAATATTTAGTTTTGACAAGTAGAGTAACTCAAAAGCTACCTAAAGAAATACAAAAAAAAATAGCATACAAGCAGAGACGAAGCCAGAACAATTTTACCGGGAGGGCCAAGGTAAAATTCTGTGATTATATATAAAAATATAGAGATTTCTCTTGGAATTTTCTTGCTAGTGGTCGCGGTCAGGCGTTGCTTTTCAGGAGAACTTTTCCGACCCTAGCTATCACGTCAAGGTAAAAGATATATATATATATATATATATATATATATATATATATATATATATATATATATATATATAGGGTTTTGCTCCATTGAAAACGGGTTCGTTTTCAATGGGTTGGAAAACAGCCATCCTGGCCGTCGATCTCGATCTGATCTTGATCAGCGGATCAGATCAAGATCCGCTTTAGTCTCCCACTAACGTTCCCAAAAGCGGAGGGGTATTTTTGTCACTTCACGTCAAAAAACGTTTCAGACTTAGCATTTTTTTTGGCGTGAAGTTTTTTTTTTGTCGAAAAAAACACTTAGGCCGTTGTTGGAAACAACGGCCTAGGTTGTTTTTTTTAACAAAAAAGCATACCTTGGCCGTTGTTCTTAACAACGCCCTAGGTATGTACAAGTGTTTTTCCAAACACTTATACATACTCAGATCTTCATCTCCCTCACAACTCTCTCTCTCTCGCTAGTGGAGCTCGATAAACCCATTTTCCCAAACCGTAGCTCTCTCTATCGAACTAAAAAACCTACTCTCTCCTGGTCGTTGTTTTTCACCGAATCTCTCCCTATTCTCAGTCTCTAGCTCTCTTCCTTTGAAGATCCCAATTACAAAAAAATTCTAACCCTTACGAAATCTACCCAACCCTAAAACTCTAATCCTGAATAAATTTGCCAAACCCTACTCCCCTTCCTTTCTCTACAGCAGCGCGCAGCGGCCTCCCGAACACCCTCATTGTTAAAGGTACTAATTTGTCCTACTTGAGTAAATTGATTGGAAATTGATTGGAAATTTGTCCTAACTAGGCTAATTGATTGGAAATTTTTCTCCAATGTTTGAGTATACAATTGCTATATTATGCGTAGGTATTTACAGAGTAGGTAATTCTAGTTTAATTGGGAAAGTAGACGTAGTATTAGTTGTTGTTAGTTGTTATTCGATGTTAGTAATAGCGCACAAAGCGAACAAAAATTTGTGGAACTTTGCGAGTACGTCGAGCTCGCCATACACAAGCCAACGCAATTCGTAGAAGTTTGTTTGGATTCACGGTTTCAAGTGTACGGTCATGTATCGCTTTCAATTCATTCCCGTGAGTGAAAGTGATACATCGGCGTATTTTGTAAACCGTGAGCCGAAACTCACCTCTACAAATTTTGTTGGCTCATGTGTTTTGCCGCCATCCCACTCCCAAACTATAGGAATTTATTGATCTCGTTTGTGCGGATTTGTACCGTATATCAAACAACAACCTCAGTTCAAGAGTGAGGGGAATGCAAGCGAGACACGGCCTTATCTTGCAAACAAGGTATCAGAACTTACTTGTAGAAGTTCCGTTACCTTGTGTGCGGCAAGCCGAACCCAATTGACGAGTTTTGTATTTATATGACGTCGTTTTCGACGTTTTGTCACTTATTTTTGTTTCGTAGGTATATATATCGCAATTGTTTGTTAACAAGCTATTTTATATATAATGTGTATATTAATTGACCAATAATATTTTTTACCCCAGATGAACAACGATACGGAGAGTTCTGCTGCCGGCGATAATTTTGTGCGGGTAGAACCAATCACTGATTCCATGCCGATAGTCGAAGACCATCTGAAACCAAAGTTAGGTATGACATTCCCCACTTTAGTTGAGGCCGAGAAATTTTATTCTGCATATGCTCGTTGTGGGGGTTTTGCAATGCGTAAGGGTGGGAATAAATTAAAGGGGGGAATGGAAGTAGATAAGTCATATCTCTGTAATAAAGCTGGGTCGTCGCCGGGTCAACATAGTGATGGTAGACGTGGAATAACCAGTAGAACGGGTTGCAAGGCTTGCGTTCGTGTAAAATTGAACGAAACAAGTAATACGTGGGTGGTGTATTCATTTCACGAAGAACACAATCACGAATTCACCTCACCCGGTAGAAAGCACCTTTTGCCCCGAAACAGGTCCGTGTCAAATACGGACAAAAGGGTTATAGACCAAATGAACCAAGCTAATATCCAAACATGTCAACAAATGCTCTTCTTCGAAAGTGCTAGTGGTGGTCAAGATCAAGTAGGATTCACAGAAGAAGATGTTAGAAATTTAGCTAGAGACTCGCAAGAAGCATTGAAAGGACACGATTCTACAATGCTAATTGATTTTTTCAAATCTAAGAAACAGACGGATCCTTTATTTTTTTATGACATTCAAGTCGATCCCGAAGGGCGGTTGTCACATTGTATGTGGGTAGATGGTATTTGTAGGATGAATTACGAAGAATTTGGCGATGTAGTTTGCTTTGATGCCACGTACAATACGAACCGTTACGGAATGTTATTTGTTCCGTTTGTTGGAGTGAATCATCATTGGCAATCGACTTTCTTAGGAGGTGGGTTCATTCCAAATGAGACGGCCTCTTCGTTTGAATGGTTCTTTGAAAAGTGGTTAGGGGTTATGAATCGTGCTCCATCTGGTATTATCACCGATCAAGACCGTGGGATCGCCGCCGCAGTTAGGAAAGTTTTCCCCCAGACTCAGCATCGTTTTTGTATTTGGCACATTTTGGATAAGTTACCCCAGGAGGTTCGTTTTGGTTTCGATGTCGACAAGTTTAGGGAGTCCTTGAAGAATGTAATCTACAATTCGGAATATATACATGAATTTGTAGAAAAGTGGAATATTTTGATTTCGCAATACGGATTAGAGAGTAACAAATGGTTGAATGATATATTCGATATCCGTGAAAGTTGGGCACCCATCTACGCTAAATAATTATTTTGGGCCGGCATGTTGAGTAGCCAACGGGTTGAGTCAGCACATTCTGCTCTGAAGCATCATACAAAAAAAAGTATTCCCTGCACGAATTTGCCGTCATCTTCGACCATTTTTTGGGAAGGCAAAGACATGATGAATTGAAAGAAAATCATCGTAACCGTGAGAAGAGACCGAAGTTGAAGAGCGAATGGGCTTTGGAGGCACAAATGGCAAAAACATATACTTTGAAAATATTTTACAAATTCCAAGATGAAGTCACAAAAAGCTTCATGTACAATGTGACATTTGTTGCCGATCTTGAGACACCGGATAGTTCAACATTCCATGTGATACTATGTGGAGAATCAGAACCGGCTCGCCTTCTTCAATTATCCAAAATCAATGGAATTATTACATGTGCATGTCACTTGTTCGAATTTGTTGTCATTCCTTGCAGGCATATTTTAGCTGTACTTCGTTTCTCCCATCACACATCCCTCCCGGATGTATATATTAAAACAAGATGGACTAGGGATGTGATGAGAAGAAGTTACACATCAGTTCCAACCGAACCCAATACCGAGAATTTCGCTTCTCGATATTGTGAATTGAGCTACCATGCAAAACAAATTGTCGATCTAGGTTGTTCCTCCAATGAGAGTTACAAATACACGTTGGAGAATTTGCAGAAGATCATTGACGGGGTTTTTCGGCTACAACCAAGATCAAGTGAACAACCGGAACAGGCCTCACAACCACATGATAGTGTCGAAGCTGGAGGTAGTTCACAACTGCATCCAAGTGCACAACCTCATGATCAAGGGAGTAGACACATACCTACACGCATTAGTGACCCACAGCAGTGCACGACAAAGGGAAGGCCTCGCGCCAAAAGATTGAGGCCGATTAGAGAGCAACTCTGCATAAAAAAACCGAGAAGGTGCCGAAGATGCGGCGTTGTCCAAATGAATCATGATTCAAGAAATTGTTCAACTTTATTTGAGGGGTATGACTCGTAACTTTTATGTCCATCACTCGTTTAAATTTATTATACTTTATTTGTGGCAATTGAGTTTCTTACTAACTAAACCTAATCTTTCAATGAAGGCAAGAAGTAATTCCTTCCGAAGAAGACAGTTCCGAGTCGAGATATGACGATGTACTATGAATTGTAATTTTTAAAATGTAATTGTTGGGTATATATTCAAAACTCTTCATGCCACTTGGTTAATTACCTTTGATTGGTAACTGTAAATGTAATTCTCGAGGCATAAGTATCGTTTGTTTATGTCGTTTGTTAATACTGTTGTGGTACGCAAATGTTGGTTTGTTACTCAAATGTATCAGCTGTAGCTGTATCTGTATTTGTAAATTTTTTTTTTTTTTTAAAACCGACAACGGCCTTAGTTATTTCATGAATTTGGTTTTTCATTCAATATAACTAGTTTAAAAAGAGTTGATAACCTTAGGCCGTTGTTTACAGCAACGGCCTAGGTTATAGTCAAAATTTTGTGATTTTGGCGGTGCTCTCTGACTTGGAGAACACAAAAGGATCAACAAGTCAGAGAGCAATCTAATTTTTGATAAATAACTAAAGCCGTTGTCTCAGACAACGGCCTAGGTTATAGTCAAAAATTTGTGATTTTGGCAGTGCTCTCTGACTTGGAGAACACAAAAGGATCAACAAGTCAGAGAGAAATCTAATTTTTGATAAATAACTAAAGCCGTTGTCTCAGACAACGGCCTAGGTTATAGTCAAAAATTTGTGATTTTGGCAGTGCTCTCTGACTTAGAGAACACAAAAGGATCAACAAGTCAGAGAGCGATCTAATTTTTGATAAATAGCTAAAGCCGTTGTCTAAGACAACGGCCTAGGTTATCGTCAAAAATTTGGAATTTTGGGGGTGCTCTCTGACTTGGAGAACACAAAAGGATCAACAAGTCAGAGAGCAATCTATTTTTTGATAAATAGCTAAAGCCGTTGTCTGAGACAACGGCCTAGGTTATAGTCAAAAATTTGTGATTTTGGGGGTGCTCTCTGACTTGGAGAACACAAAAGGATCAACAAGTCAGAGAGCAATCTAATTTTTGATAAATAACTAAAGCCGTTGTTTACAGCAACGGCCTAGGTTATAGTCAAAAATTTGTGATTTTGGGGGTGCTCTCTGACTTGGAGAACACAAAATGATCAACAAGTCAGAGAGCAATCTAATTTTTGATAAATAGCTAAAGCCGTTGTCTAAGACAACGGCCTAGGTTATAGTCAAAAATTTGGGAATTTGGGGGTGCTCTCTTTACTCTTTACGTACAGTCTCTGTGAAAATTTATACAAAAGATAGATGATCTACATTTGTATATCTTTCCGCTATATTTTGTTTAAGTGCCGATTACTACCACCTTTCAAACCAATATATAATCATGGTGGTTAAATATGTAAAAAAAAAAAAAATAATAATTCATAATCATCTATTTTTTGGTTTTTACAATTTTCTCTTCATTCTTTGCATACAGTCTCCCTCCAACTATATACCAAAGACAGATGATATTCGCGTATCTATTGTTTATAATTTTTTTATTACGTTACAATTTTTTCCCTATCTCTAACCAATATAAAATTATTAAGGTAATATGCTTGTTAATAATTCTGAGTTATATAAAGGAGTAAGTTTACATGTATAAGGTTAGGGTTAAGGTGAAGGTTATGAATTTTTTGATATATGGGTTTACATGTGTGGATGTACATATTGTTTTTTCAATATATAGGCTACACGTGGGGATCTACATGTTGTTTATCTTGGTGTTTGTTCCCATTTAGGTGTATGTTGAAAGTCTGCTGCCATATGATTTTGTTGAGCTTAACAACAAGGAAGAAACATACAAAACAACAGCATTGTTGAGTCCTAATGGCAAAACATGGAAAGTTGGGTTAATTAGAGTAGGGCAGAATCACATGTGTGCATTGGTGGAGAGAAGTGGAGAGAATTCACAGGTTCTAATAAGCTAGAAGTAGGATATATGTTAGTGTTCCATTACAAAGGGAATATGTTCAGTTTTTTCCGGTTAATTTTATTACGTTTATGATTTTTTTTAGTATGATATATAATCTATTTGATTATGCTAATACAATACCCACATATCCAAAAAATATATACCGGGTTGGTTTACAAGTATAAGGTCAAGGTTAAGGTTAGGATTGTGCTAACCCTACGATAACCCTAACCCTAACCCTTAACCCTACTCTACTAACCTTACAATAACCCTAACCTTACGTTAACCCTAACATGTACCTACATATCACTTTTATTAATTTTTTTTGGTTATATACAGAATATGTATAATTTTTTTTTGTGGGAACTTAGTACCTGTCTACTCCCAACAACCACAAATTAATGATAAATCAAAACCGGATTTTACCACAAATGTTTCTCTTGCAATAACCTGAACCCTACAATAACCCTAACCAAACCCCTGACCCCCGCTAACCCTAATCCTTCCCGTAACCCCCTTTAATTACCAAACTTGTTACCCTAACCCTAACCCTAACCCTAGCCAAGTCGAGAACACCCCAATTTATGTCTTTTTGGCCTAGGGTCCAAAGCCGTTGTTGCAGACAACGGCTAAGGTTAAATACCTTAGGCCGTTGTCTTCAACAACGGCCTAGGTATGAAATTTTTGACTTTTATTGGATATTCTCTTTACTCTTTACGCACAATCTCTGTGGAACTTTATACAAAAGATAGATAATCCACACTTGTATATTGTATAGGTATATTTGTTTGTTTGCCCATTACTTCTACCATTCAAAGTATCTCGAAGAACTGCACACAATTACTTCACGACGAGATTCCACATCCCAAATTTCCACAGAAGCAACAGTTTACATGTAGTGTTTGAGAGTAATATATGAAATTTTTTGGAATACTCTTCACATTGGTTTTCTGTTACGGTTTCCCAATACATGATAGTCCCTATTTAGGCCATTTTTTTCCCGAAAATAATCAGATCCAGTTCTTTTTGGCCAAGTATTTTGATCTGATTACTCTCCACTCAATAGCGAACCGAATCTTTTTTATTTTTGATTTCTTCTTGCCCATCATAATTATTGGATATTTTTGATATCCACATGTGAATTTTTCGATTTTGGCCTTAAACTACATGTGGGGATGTACACATGGTTTTTCCCATATTTAGGGTACATGTGGGGAAGTACATGTGGTGATGTAGTGTAGGTTTTGTCCATATTGAAGTGTCTGCAATAATTATCCTTCATTGTATATTGTAAAGGTATATTTGTTTGCTCTTTCATTGTACATGTGGGTTTTTCCAAGTATGGTCCACATGTGGGGAGCTACATGTGATTTTTCCTTTACATGTGGGGTTTTACCTTATTGGTTTTTTCAATGATGAACTTGTGGAAATTTATACAAAAGATAGATAATCCACACTTGTATATTGTATAGGTATATTTATTTATTTGCCCATTACTTCCACCTTTCAAAGTGACTCGAAGAACTGCACACAATTACTTCACGACGAGATTCCATATCCCAAATTGCCACAGAAGCAACAGTTTACATGTAGTGTTTGAGAGTAATCTATGAACTTTTTTGGAATACTCGTCACATTGCGTGATACATGTGGTCAATATAAACAAGAAAATATTCATATGAACGTCTATTTTGTAGAGTTCAGAAGGCAGTGCACGTAAAGAGTGGAGAGACACATGTCATTAATGATAGAACTTAAATATCTATCAACTCTCTACTGGAAACTTATTACCTATCTACTCCCAACTAAAAATAATCCTACCCTAACCCCTACAATGAAGCCAAACCAAACCACTAACCTTACAATAACCCTAACCCTACCCTTAACCCCTTTTAGCACTAACCCTAGCCCTAACCCTAACCCTAACGAATCAAATAGTTATTTTTTAAAAATAATTTCTGAGTTGTTATGTACATATTAAAACGACGTGATTATGTAGTGGTTAGTTAGGTGTTACCAAAATTTAAAAAAAAAACATTTAATACTGTTATACAAGCCAAGTTCTCATCTGTCTTTTGTATAAAGTTCCACAGAGATTGTTTATCAAGGATGAAAAGAAAATTGGAAAATGCAAACAACCAATTAATTTTTGGCCTACAAACTATATTGAGGGGTAATCTTTGACCAGTTGCTATTTTTAAATACCAACAAATCGAGAGCATTACACAATTTTCTAATTTTTTCACCTACAACTGAGGTCGTTGTCTCCAACAACGGCCTTGGGTATTTATAAAGTGGAGCTGCTCTCTGACTTGTTGGCTATTTTTAAAGCCAACAAGTCAGAGAGCAAGACAATTTTTATATTTTTTTCACCTACAACTTAGGCCGTTGTCCCCAACAACGGCCTTGGGTATTTATAAAGTGGAGATGCTCTCTGACTTGTTGGCTATTTTTAAAGCCAGCAAGTCAGAGAGCAAGACAATTTTTCTATTTTTTCCACCTACAACTTAGGCCGTTGTACCCAACAACGGTCTTGGGTATTTATAAAGTGGAGATGCTCTCTGACTTGTTGGCTATTTTTAAAGCCAACAAGTCAGAGAGCAAGACAATTTTTATATTTTTTTCACCTACAACTTAGGCCGTTGTCCCCAACAACGGCCTTGGGAATTTATAAAGTGGAGATGCTCTCTGATTTGTTGGCTATTTTTAAAGCCAACAAGTCAGAGAGCAAGACAATTTTTCTATTTTTTCCACCTACAACTTAGGCCGTTGTCCCCAACAACGGCCTTGGGTATTTATAAAGTGGAGCTGCTCTCTGACTTGTTGGCTATTTTTGAAGCCAACAAGTCAGAGAGATAGACAATTTTTCTATTTTTTTCACCTACAACTTAGGTCGTTGTCTCCAACAACGACCTAGGGTATATCTATAAACTGGAGGTGCTCTCTGACTTGTTGGCTATTTTTAAAGCCAACAAGTCAGAGAGCACAACAAATTTTGTATATTTTCTTTCTACAACTTAGGCCGTTGTCTCCAACAACGGCCTTGGGTATATGTTTAAACTGGGTATATCCAAAAACTGGAACAAGTATAATTTTCTATAACCTAGGCCGTTGTTTGGGGCCACGACTTAGGTTTAAAAAAAAAAAAAACTACAGTTATACTAAGCAGCTGAAGCTGCTACACTTGTACACATCACCAAATTCCAAACACTTTGCCATCATCTACATTCTCCGACTAAATTCATATATACAACCACCAAAATTACCCACCATAATTGACTATCAGAAATTAATAACAACAACATCAACTACACTTACACTTAAGAACCACATTATCCAATAATTAGTTACAACAGGTTAAAACCCACAAAATCAATAAAAAAAAATTACAACCTCCAAAATGCATTGGCTAAGCACCGGGCGTGTAATGCTGTGGTGCTCGCCTCTTCCGACTAGGGTTTCGCGTCGCATCGTGATTGGCGAGTCGGGGATTTCATCTTCGCCACCCTCCTCTTGTTGTACGTCTCCGACAACCCTCTCCCCACTCTCTTCATCCTGTGCTTCTTCGTGAGATAGATGTGAAGTTGAACCTTGTCGTTCTCTGATCTCACGTTCCCGTTGCCCCATCAATGAACTTGGCCTACCCCTCACACTTTTACGTTGGCCTCCCCTCGGTCCGTGTAATGCTCGATCCAAACGTTCGACACATCCCAAAGCATCCATATTGCTACGGCATCCAAGGAGCATCCTCCGAGCGAAACTCTTCATAGGCGTGCCCACATTACTTTTTAGTACATCTGCGCATTCTTTTGCCATGTCCATCGTGTTATCAATCTAAATCAGAAAAAAAACCAACAAAAATAATTACACAAATTAAATAATTAAAAGAATTCATGAACTTCACGTATGAAGAAGATTAAAATAAATATGAAGATTGAAGTTACCACTGTACGTATAGCTGTGGCCTTCGGTTGGAACATGGATTGTGAACTGGAATATGCGGGTAATGGTTCAATCTCCCTCTCCTCAATTTCTCGTTGGATACCAGCAGGTGGTATTGTATCTGGAGAAATGTACAAACGTGTATATTGTCGGAACCAAGTCATGTACTTTCCTTGTAGTCTTCCATCGTACTCTGGAACATTGACGAGTACAAGTGCAAACCGTCGCTCGTTCCATTCTGCAACGTGAACACGATGGAAATCTGCCCAATCATGAGTAGGCATGCGGCCGGTACCCCAAACGGCGTGTAACTCATGATCGTATAGGTTTGCGCAGCTTGGGGGACTATCTTGTTGAAGATTGAACTGACGAATGACTCTTTCCGGTCGCAGATGCTCGACTATACCGAAGTTGATGAGGGGAGCCGTCGTCAGCCACAACTGCGACCCGGTGGTGCATATTGGCGGTAGTCTTTCCACACGCTCGGGTGTATACGGCGCCCAAATCACGAACTCTTCACGTAGTTGGTTGAGCTCGTCTCTGTAGTACGTTATTACGCCCTTGGGGTTGTCTTTATAACTCCTTGTACCAGCCCAATATACCCCTAATGGTGCTAACATAGCAGGATCTTCAGGTTGGGCCATCCAACCAGCCTTGGGTCTCCTAATGCGGGGACGACCCAAGTGCAGTCGCTCCCAGGACCAAATCTGTAACAAAACCATCGGTCCGGTCATTTCTGATGCTTCAAGCGCTACATGACACAACGCCCTGTATAGTGTTGCCAACGCGCAGCTTTCCCAACTGTACCGACCAGCTATGCCTAGGTCGGTGAGCAATCGTAGGTACATGAGGTGCACCGTATCGCCCGATGAGTTAGGCAATAGAACCCCTCCGATCACCGTTAGAATGTACGCTCTGGTGTAGGACTGTACATAGTCGTCAGGCAATTCGTTGGTCAGCGTCTCATCAAAATGTTCCTTCAACCAAGACAGCCGGATTGACTGTCCTTGGAAAATGTCACCATCGTCCGCATCCGCCTCATCAAACTCTGTACCGAGCAGTTCGTTGCACATCTCTATTTTATCGAAGTTAATATTGCCCGTCACGGCCAACCCATCTATTGGAAGACCGGATATCATCGCTATATCCTGTAGCGTCACCGTCATCTCACCGACCGGTAGATGGAACGTGTGCGACTCTGGCCTCCAGCGCTCCACGAGTGCCGAGAGAAGTGCTCGGTCAAGTTTAACATTCCCCATCATACTGATTCCATAGAAACCGGCCGCTACAAGGTACTCGTGGGTGCGTGGATGCACCTTCATGGTCTCGTGGGTGCGGAAATTACACCTACGCGTCGTCCCACCCCACACTTTCATGGATCTGTGGCGATCTTGCAAGGTCAGTTCGCCGGGATTTATTGGTCCTGGACCACGACATCTTGCCATCGAAGAGGATGCACCAACCTACACGAACCAAAAAACATAATTATTATTAGTCTCAAATCAATATCACTAAATACAAAATTAGGGACAATACAAATTATTAGTTCTCACATTCTCTGTGGAATGTTCCCCCCGTGCTTCCTGAGATGTCCTTCCCCTTCCGGTTCCCCTCGTTCTAGCCATTTCTCTGTAACAAAGTTTGCATATATGACACTAATTAATCGGCGAAAATTAGCAAACACAAACCAACGAGATGAAAAAATTTCAAGAGTTCGCTTATACGCGTCAAAACAACACAAACGAGATGCAAAAATTCCTAAATTTCGCCGTCAACTAGGGCACACCAAACACAAGCCAACGCAACTTGTAGAAGTCAGTTCCGAACCACGGTTTGAAATATACGCCCGTGTATCACTTTCACTCTTTAAAATAGAGCGGGAAGCGATACATTGACATATCTTGCAAACCGTGGGTCAGAACTCGCAAATACAAGTTCCGTTGCATTGTGAATGGTTAGCCCAACCTACGTGCACCGTTTCGTATTTTTTTTACTTCGTTTAAGCATTTTTGTATTGAGACCGAACTAAAAAAATTTCGAGGTAGATTGAAGTTTTTTCATATACGCATCAAAACAACATAAACGAGATGCAAAAATTTCAAAATTTGGCCATTGGGTCGGGCTCCACGCCCACAAGCCAACGCAACTTGTACATGGGAGTTCCGACCCACGGTTTGAAAGATACGACCTGTATCGTTTACACTATTGAAAACTGAGCGGAAAGCGATACATAGACGTATCTCGCAAACCACGAGTCAGAACTCGCATGTACATGTTGGTATGATTTGTGAGTGGCCAAGCCAACCTACTCGCAAAGTTTCGCTTTATTTGGACTTCGTTTAAGCTATTTTCACCTCATAACGCATTCCACAAGTTCCGAGGTTGATTAAAGGTTTTTTTATGTACGCGTCAAAACAACAAAAATGATAAACTTATTTCCTAAATTTGGGCGTCAACTCTGGCACACCAAACACGAGTCGCCGGAACTTGCAGAGGTGAGTTTTGACTCTCGGTTTGAAAGATACGGCCGTGTATTACTTCATATCCGTTGTATGGAATTGAAATGATAAACGGACGTATCTCACAAATCGTGAGACGGAAATCACCTCTACAAGTTCCATTACCTTCTACGCGGCGAGTCCGACCTACTCATACAAATTTAATTTTTTAATCTCGTTTTTTTTTCATCTCCTATATTCCACCACTACAACTACCATTACATCTGCGAAAATGTCAAGAAAATGTACACAACATACATGATCAGAGCTAATTATATACTCTCTAAATTATAGACTACACTACTACGCATAATACCATAAAAAACTCCAAAATTAGGGGAAAAAATCAATAAATTCAAAGAGTTCATTATAGTAGATTGCGATTAAGAAAATACCTGGTCCAAAGAGAGAGTGATAGAGAGTTGGCGAAGATGTGAGAAGCCGCTGCACGCTGTTGTAGACAAAGGAAGACAATTTGTGCTAGGGTTTAGATGATTTGGGAATTTGGATGTGAAGTTAGGGTTTGCTGTATTCGGGAGAGGAAGAGAGAGATAGGGAGCTTTCCACAAGGGACGGAGATCGACAAGGCAAAGAAATTGATGCCAAAGGGGGTGGGAGAGTGAACTAGGGTTTGGGGATGGGTTTCGGGAAGTCGAGAGAAAGAGAGATGGTGTTTGTGACGAAGTGAGGGAGATGAAGATCTGAGTATGTACAAGTGTTTGGAAAAACACTTGTACATACCTAGGACGTTGTTGAGAACAACGGCCAAGGTATATTTTTTTGTTTAAAAAAACAACCTAGGTCGTTGTTTCCAACAACGGCCTAAGTGATTTTTTCGAAAAAAAAAAACTTCACGCCAAAAAAACGCTAAGTCTGAAACGTTTTTTGGCGTGAAGTGACGAAAATACCCCTCCGCTTTTGGGAACGTTAGTGGGAGACTAAAGCGGATCTTGATCTGATCCGCTGATCAAGATCAGATCGAGATCGACGGCCAGGATGGCTGTTTTCCAACCCGTTGAAAACGAACCCGTTTTCAACTGAGCAAAACCCTATATATATATATATATATATATATATATATATATATATATATATATATATATATATATATATATATATATATATATAATTTTATCAAAGATGTCTAGGGAATCTTCGGGAAATGAGACTTCCCCCTTAGGTCATGGCATAGATCAGCAACTGAATCTTTCCTCGAGGGTAGATACAGGGAAGAAGGTGGTGGAGTTAGTTGTCATCGAGACAATAGTAGAGAGGACAAGAGAAGCGGGGGAGTTAGGCAGGCTTCCTAGCCCTTTGTCAAGCCTTGGCGGAGTTCAAGACTACTCAACCGACCTTTTGTCGAGGGTGGTGTACGGGATGGCACCTTCATACGTAGAGAACAAGCCATGCGAGCCCTCCGAGGTTGATAATATATCCTTGAAGCTTTCGGAGGAAGACTTAGGCCGTGTTCGAGAATGTTTCATAATTTTGAGGGAGTTCGATCTTCTCTTGTCGGGCCCGGGTGTTAGGGCTTGCTCGTCGACCTCCCCCGCCACGTGCTTCTTTCTGTTCGATGCCTTTCTCGCAGATCTTCGTCTCCCCGTTCCACCCTTTTTGGTCGAAGTTCTTAGGTGGTATTTTCCCATTCAGTTCATGCCGAACATGTTGTAGCGACCCGAATTTCCAATATGATATCTCAGAAACATGTGGCATAATTTTCAACATCAACTTCAATTGCAATAGTAAACATAGCCAAAACACAGATAATTTTTATTTCAAACTTTTATTACAACACTTGTTTTCAAAACACAGCGGAATACAAAACACCTTGAATTACAATCTTTTCTTTACAACACATCTTTTACAAATTTACACATGCCATAACATCAATTTAGCACAAGCATCCAAATCCCAAGCTATAAGCACCTACCTGTAAAATATGAGGCTAGAGATAACCCTAATCCTCAAAACTACAGGGATAGCCATAACGGTGTGAGTGACATAAGAGAAAATAATATAAATAAAACATAAGGCATAGAGTCATCAACAACATGTATTAACGGTAAGAATAAATGAAATGAGAAATAACAATAAGTAAAGCATGAAAACATCAAGGAATATAAGATGGTAAATAGTAATACATGAAAACATCAAGTGAATCTAGACTAAGTGTCAAGTGTAGGAAAAACAGGAAAATACAAGCATAAAACTAGGTCAAGAAAATATCAATGCTATATGCTGACTCTCTAATGCATACTTGTCGGATTCTATGCATTCCATAGTACATGGTCCGGTGCAAGCCCTTATCGATCTCCACTTTATAAGGTTAAATTTCTCGTTATGCAACTAATCCTACTACGATGATGGAAACAAGATCCAGAATACTCCACGAATAGGCACCACAGCCCTCGACGCGCAAGCATCATGTAGGAATAGCTCTAAAACTAGAGAATCACCTCTCAACCGTGTACCCCATGAATAGGCTTGCAAGGCCCTCGACGTGTAGATACACCAGGTACATTTCGTAAATAGGCCTGCCAACTCTCGACACGCGAATGCACCTTGCATGCTCCATGAATAGGCATGCAAACCCTTGATACGTGAACATACAAATGTCCTCTTAAGACAGAACAACACACAGTCCTAGAATGCATCCGTTGGACTAACAAAACCAAGAGTATATACTTACGTTTCCCAAGTTCCATAACATCTCCACTAGTACCTGTCCTTAAGTTGATTATTATTAAAAACACAAAATCTCCATCTCTAGAGTTAGTGTATCCTGCCGGACTTAATTCCACAACAACCAAACCAAAACCCCAAAGGTCTGAATCAACAAATCTCATCTGCCGGTTCACAGGACTCCCACTCAACTCCTAGAATCCACAACTCATCCATCAAGACCAAAACTTTCAATAAATCTCACAAATCTATTGTCAAAACGATTGCACAAAGAAAACTTCTAAAACCAACAAAACCCAAATCTTATATAGAATTTCAGAATTCAAATAAATATTAAATCCATTGAATAACTAAAAACCATATTTTTAAGTTGTAGAACATCACAAAACATCAACTCCTTTGAAAACATGTATAGCTCAATAAGGTCCAAAAGAATACATTTAAAGTTTCAACATAAATCTCTATAAAACATTTAAATCTGTAGTAACACATCTTTTGAAATAATATAATATCACTACAACACACGATGGATTTACCGGCGTATATTCCCCGGCGTTTTACCAATCGTGCCGGGGTAGGATAAGACCAGGATTGGGTAGCAAAATTGTATAGTTATACACAGGTGGCCTCTACAAAACGCCGGTGAATTATAATATTCACCGGCATTTTTATAAAAACACGCCGGTGAATAGAAAGCGACAATATACCCCACAAATCCTCTCCCATTCACCAGCATTTATTAATAAAAACGCCAGTGAATTTATTGGGATAGATCCCCAATCCTGTACTGCGAAACCCTTATCTTTTGATATTTTTTTTCCCAACCCTAATTTTTTCGGGGTCGTCGCCACTGGGCCTTCTTCCCTTCCTCGACAACTCCTCCGTCGCCGTCGCTGTGCCCACATCGACGTCCACGCACTCTCTATCCTGCTCACTCATTTCTCTCTCATCGCAAGTACTCTCTCTCTCTCTCTCTCTACTTCTTGATTTTGTGATTCTGTGATGGTAATGGTTTGGAACTCATGTGATTCTGTGATGTTTATGTTTGTGGGAATTTTGGGTAGTAATGGTTTGAAACTCAATTTAGGAGAGATCTCGATTTAGGGGAATTTTGGATGTTTATGTTTGTACGATTCTGTGATGGTAATGGTTTGGAACTTCACTGTTTTTGTAAGGAGTAATTTAGGGGAGATTTGAAACTCAATTTGCCAAAGATATGGCAATATACTCAGATTTGAAGTTTGGCCAAAAATGTGGCAATATACTCAATTTTATTTAACAGGTCTATAATGTGTCTTTCACATTAGCTCCAATACCATTTCCTGTTCTGTAAGGGAAAAAATGGTTCATTTTATACTTGTATACTATATTGTGTTGTTTTTTGGTGTTATTTCTCTTGTTATTGATGGCTTTGGGTATTTAGGTGGCAATGAACACAATCACTTTCTGATTTATAGACTTTCTATAAGATTGGAAATACCACTATCACAACTAGGATGGTTTTGTTGATTTTATTTTCAACAACTGAAACTTTAGCATGATGGTTCAAGAGGCTTGGAAATCCTTTTATTCGTTTGTCAACAGATGCTTGTTTTGGTTTGCTACAATCTATACGATTGCAGCTACTTACAATAAAATTTCTCATAAATCTGAATTGACTTTGGCTATAAATTTGAAAGAAATGATAAGCAAGTTGGTGAAAGCTATATCTGATAGACTTCCTCTCTAGTAAAAATCTGTTTCCGTGTAGTTGAGAATGTTGTGTGGCTAGTATGATTCCCATTATACTGGTAAATTAATAAACTATCATTGAACATGAAGTTTATTGCAGTTTGAGTGGCCTGAACAGAAGTGTCTCAAGTATTTAAGTCTGATCAGTCTAACTTTTTTAAGTGTACCTATATGTATATCTGTAAATGTTGTTGATTTTTCTTGTTGATTCTTGTTGGTTCCTTGTTGGTTCCTTGTCGGTTCTTCTTGTTGGTTCTTGTTGGTTCTTCTTATTGATTTTCAGCTAAGCTAGCTTCTTGTTGGTTCTTCTTGTTGATTTTCGGCTAGGCTAGCTTCCTGTTGATTCTTGTTGAAGCTAGAGAGCTTTAAGAAGTTGAACAATTGGCTTGGATCTGAGGAGTTAGTGGACTTCGGAGCCCGGTATTTCTAGCTCGGATTTTGCTAGGTTTTTGGAGCTCGATCATCTCCCATCTTGAAGCTTTATGTGAGGTTATATACAGGGTTAGATTGATGAAAGGGGTCTTTAGTTTGGGTTATTTGTATAGTATGTGCTTCATTTTTTTCACTGTTCAATACTTGAAGCTTATCAAGATTAAAACAAAAATGGGGACCATGCAGGTTCATTTTTTTCATTCTTCAATTTGAGTTTGCTTTCTTATGCATTTGGAGATGGGTTAGTTGCTTTTGGAGATGGGTTATTATGCATTTGAGTTTTAGGTTGGTTCAGAATAAACTGGAATTATGATGCATTTGGAGATGGGTTAGTTGCTTTTTTGTCTAAATTTGGAGATGAGATGGATCATGTTTCTGAAGTTGCACACTATGATTTTTTTAGGAGCGACTAGTGATGGAAATTTTTTATTTAAACTTTATATACAATTATATCATGATGTCTACATGAGTATCAGTTTCTAACGTAATGTTCATGCTTGTTGCTTGGGTTTGAAAATGAGATTGTTCATGCTTGTTGCTTGGGTTTTAAGTGATGATGAGATGGATTATGTAACTGAAGTTGCATACTATGATTTACAGAGGAGTGACTAGTGATGAAATAATCCTGTTTGAACTTATGTTGTGTGTTGTAATTGACAGTTATCTCATGAGTATTATAAAAGTATAAGTTTCATTTCAGTTAGTGACATTTTTACCTAAATTTGACAGTGAAAGTATTCTTTTCCACTCTTTGTAATTCAATAATTTGAACTCCATATTCTGGTTTTGATTGTAAGAGTGATATGTCGAACCTAAATAATTTATTTTTAAAAAAAAATTATATACCTACACTGGCGTTTGTAAAAATGCCGGTGTAGAATATTATAGGGCAGAAGACGACAGTCTTGAATAAGCCATACACCGGTGTTTTTGCGACCGCCAGTGTATCTTACAAAAATATCGGTGTTCGTAAAAAACGCCGGTGTAGACCCCCCTTTTTTGCGACGCCTTCTTCGGCGACATTAGCACCGGCAATTTTAAAAACGCCGGTGAATTTTAAAACACCAGTGAATCTCAAAAAAAATGCCACCAAACACATTGTGTGTTGTAGTGTATTAAAGAAACAATCATTCGAAGAAACATCAGAAAAACTCAAGAAAACATCAGTCAGAGCGGTAACAGTCGACTGTCCAGAGCGAAAACCCAACACTTCAAGAAATATAATTCTAAGTAGTAGCAGTCGACTGTAAAAAGTTATCGGTCGACTATCCAAAGCGAAAATCCAAAACTTCAAGAAAACATCAAAACAGAGCAGAGACATTGGACTGTAAAAATGGGTCAGTCGACTGTTCTGCACGAAATTTCAAGAAAACGAGAAAATACAGCAGCCAGGTAGCGACGGTCGACTGTCGACCTGCAGACTGCTGTTTTTAGTTGTGCACATTTCAACCGATAAGGAGTTTTACTTTCTGAAAATGAATTCTGTAAAAGTATATTTCTGATATATAAGGGTCCATAAAAACCAATCAAAACCACTTGAATTAATCAAAATAGCAATTTGTTGATTTTCTTCAAATAGAAAATGAATTTATGCATATATCAAAAGTAGAGTTTTTAAGAATCAATCATACATCAAAATAACTTCGTTTTATATTCCAAACTATATCAATACCAAAATAAGTTGGAATATAGTCAAATTCTTCGAAAACACGTAAAGACTCAATTTCTTCAAAAGCAATGAAATAGGATCTTCATGTAAAATGTTTGTGCATGTTTATGCACCAAAAGAACTTCACAAATCCATCAGTTAAAATTAACGAAGTCTTCATATTTAAATCTTAGTATTAAAGAAATCCAAATTCAAGTAAAACCTCTCACAAAATCACAAAATCCCCAATTTAGTCATATCGCATCAAACCCAATTCTCATAAATCTAATTCTCAAGACATGATCTCTTAATTCATTAGTCCTTCTCAAACTTCCTCAAACTCAATCACCATTATTGACTCATAAACATACACAAATTTAACATTACCATAACCAAGTTGCATTCATCCAAGCTCAATAAAAATCTCATCTTTAATCAATGTATGCATGACATTCACCATACTCAATCAAATCAGCATTAATTCAAAAGAAATAGACTACTCATGATTTATAATGGGTCATTCAACAAATCTCAAATCATCCACATGCAATTCAACTCATAAATAATTAGGTTTTCATAAAGGATCTAATTTTAATTCACCAATTCATCCAATCCATCATATATATTCATACCCAAATCCTAGCGTGCTTTCTAGTAGATGAAACACCACATACAACATTCAAAGAATAAAACAAAACAAATATATCACTCACCATGTTGAAGAAATCGAACGAAGACAAATAGAAAATAAGAAAAGCCTCTCCTTCGCAAGAAATCCAAGATCTTCTCTTTAAAACTCCAAGAAATAATAATAATAAAATCCTTTGTGTTTTGAAGAAAAAGATGACTGCACTCCACCTTTTAAAAAGGCTGGAATATAGGTTTTTAGGGTTTTGAACACATTTGCAAAAATACTCCTTTTAAATATAACTTTACATATATAGATCCATATACTTGGAAACTTAATAAAATCAATTTATTTGAGATTTAAAAATAAAGACAACCATCATAAAGTCAGTCGGCACTGTTTGAAAAGCACAGAAAATGAATTTACACTTTTACCCCTCAAAATGACAATTTTGCAAAAAGATCCTCTTTTATCGAAACTTGTAAAATAAATCAAATTCATCAAAACAAAAAGTAAAATTTTAACCCTTAGTTGACTAGGTATTATACCCAGCCCAAAAATCCAAAAATCTGGAGTTTTCACTCCAAGTGATAATTTTGCACAAAAGTCCTTCTTTTTGTAATATTTGCAAATAGGTCCAATAATTATCAGAAAAATCCAGAAAATTCACAAATAATATATAATAATAAATAATGATTTTCCAAAAAATAATTTTTGACTTTGAACCTCCCAAGAAAATATTTGTACGTGTAAAAAGATAAATCTTCAGAAAAATATTTATTAAATCACCAAAAATCATTTTAATTTATTTATAAATCTTTAAAATAATATTTAAAAATACGGGTTACTACACATGTGGAGACATGTCAACGGCTTCGTGCTGCAGTGTCAAGCGGCGGGGATCGAGCCTTAACTGACTGTTCTTAGGAGGCTCTACAAGTTTCATCAGAAGAACAGGTCGGAGTATATATACTATCTTTCTCCTCGTAAAGGTGTGAAGCTTATTGATAATCCTGACACCATCAAGTTCTATAGGGATAAATACTTCCTCGTTCGGAGTCGCCGATTCTCACGAGGCGGAGAGAGGAGGTGCCGAGGAGGGCGAAGGATGAACCATTTTTAGTCCATAAGACGAAGAGATGGTTAGAAAACTTTTAAATCAACCTCCTCTGAGTTGGAAAGATGTAACAGAGGAGTTTCTCTTCAGGGTGGGTCTCAGCCCGATCGACCCTAGTATGCATCTTTGATTATCTTTTATTTTCTTGCTTTTGTATATACTTCTCACTTTTTTGTGTTATTCTCTTTGTGTCTCGTTTCGCAGGGGCTGTAGGCATGGACTTCAAGGCGATGATTTCTAAGTGCGTGGGGTTGAGTGGCAAAGCACCCAAGGATAAGAAGAGGAAGAGAACGGCCTCCAAGCCTTCGCCAGCCAAGGTCGCGAGGGGTCTAGTGCTCACATCTCCCATAGTGGATTTTGAGTCTCTGCCTTCCTCTTTGCCTGCCCCATCCACCGGAGAATTTACTTTGGGTGCGGCTCTTGCGCTCGAGGCTTCACACTTTACTGCCATGGCGGAAATGATCCTTACCGAGGAGCACAAGAAGCTCTTCGTCCCCGACTAGTGAGTGATGAGGCATGACGGGTTCCTCGGGGACTCGGCTACATGTATGTAGGCAGTCCAACACCTCGCGACCCCGAAGGATAGAGCGGCGATGGATGCAGGGTCGGTGGGCGACGATGCCTTGGATATAGTTAGGGCTAACATGACGGTAAGCTCTTGGCTTTTTATTTCAGTACTTAACTTTCTTCAAATTAGTAAGGTCAGATTTCCCCATAATAACTTTGAGTATTTTTCTTTTGTACATTACTTGCCACTTCAACCATCTGTTGAAGCGAGTGGTGGAGCGGGCAAAGAGCATTAAGGCATTAAAGGAGGCAATGCGCATTTTAGAGACCTAGGCGACACAGATCGGGCTGCTGGAGTCGACCTTGGAGAAGGCAAAGGATCAGATAGTCCAAGAGAAGGAGCGGGAAGGAGATGGCTGCGACAGAGAAGGAGGATGCAGTGAAGGAGGCGAAGTTTGAAGTCGAGAGGATCCTCGCCCTGAACATGGAGCAAGCGTATGCTAGGGCTCTTAAGCACATTGGAGCATGCATCTCGGGGTTCAAACGCTCGGGGTTTCTCTGTATGACCCCATTGTGATTCGAAAGAGGAGGAGGGCAAGGAGGAAGAGGAGGAGGAAGATGAGCAAATCATCGTAGTGGACCCCATGTCTGCCATGGTAGTTGCTTCAGAGGAAGTTGAGGGGAGCGGACGTGAGTCTACTCCTCCTGTGGATCAGTCGACCGAGGTTGTAACGCCCCGAATTCCAAATAAGACCGAATTCGAGATTTCACAGGATCTTTACTTCACTTCATACAATTTTACAATGAATTTTAAAACTTTTCTCAATACATCAGAGTTTGATACATTTATTACACAGCGAAAACAAAATAAATTACATTGAAACATTTACAACATCTTTGAATAGTATTAGCCCATCCATCTTATAGCCTCATGAACATCCATTACCTGCATGTAAGACTGTGGGCACGTCAGTTGATTACAACCGACGAAATATTATACACGGCTATCCTCTCTATGCCGAAAACAGTATAACGATCTCCATACTTTAACAAACACAGAACTTGAATGAAATAAGGTGTTAAAACGTGACTATGCTAAACATGTGAGTGTATGTCATGTCTTAATGCCTAATGCACACATTTTATACTAGGATGACACTAATGCACACTTGTTCGGATTCTATGCATCCCATACTACATAGGCCTGAGGGCAAGCACCTACGTACTCCATAATAAACGGTTCGATCCCTTGCCATAACAACTACTCAGTAATAAGACAAGGTTTAGATCATTCCACGAATTTGAATCCCAGCCCCGGAGTCCACCGCTGACTGTTATAACGGATCCCACATCGTGCAAATCATCCCACAAGTGATCCTTTAGCCCCGATATACGTATATACATTGGAGTATGGCAAACTATCCGCCCGACTACTCAAGATCCCGGAGTCCACCGCTAACCCATCCTCATAGTCCCGGATTTAAATATAAAAGCTCGTATCCCACGAAGCAACCTCAGTCTACCAACTGGGTCTATAGCCACGGAGATCCACCGTCGGCTATATAGAGCACCCCACTTACGTTTGTCCAGGTTTACTATATCTTCACTTATGTGCCTAAAATTTCTTAAGTTTAAGACATGAATAATTTTCCACACCTAGAATTAGTTTTACCTCCTACCGGACTTAATCAACAAATACGAGATAGCTCCATGGCCATAACTCCAAATCATATCTCAAATCTTTCATTTCAATAGTGCTGGTACCCGAGGTCTTACTAACTCTAAATCATAACTTTTCATGTACAAGAAATCATGGGTACACATACCCTTCATCATATCTTAAACTTAATTATTCTCAACTTCAAGTCATTTCACAACTTAATCAATGTCTCATTTTAACACTATTCATGATTTACTTTTCTACTCTTAATTCTTTCCAATCAATGGTTTTATTCATGCATTCATCTAATTTAAACTTATTAACAATTTGAGTACATATAGAAATCTAGAGTTTCTCATTCAACATAATTGCATAATCTCAACAAGAGAAACTAATTCTCATATCAATTTATTTTTTTTTACTTTTCTTCTAAGGATAAAGATCAAGTTCTTAAAATAATTGTCTTGAGAACAAATCTCATTCTATCTCAAATGTCTCTTTTGCTTCTCAAATACACATAGAAAATCTTTAAAAAAATTTTAATAAATTCTCCTTCATATTATATAAACACTAGGATTTTCCCCAAATTGTAACTTGTATGAGAACACTTGAATTCATTTAAATAAAAATAAAAATATAAAAGTGCAGCCTCCAAGTTTCGAACCCGTGAGCAATCAACCAGCGCCCAAGGCTCACAGCGCCGACCACTAAGTCCATATGGACTTGGTGTTCAGAAGCCTCGATGAAGACCCTTGATGTTCACTATGGGCTTTGGGTGGATTTTAAAACAACAAATTATGTAGTTGGGCACAACGGGATTCGAACCCAGGCCAAATGGGAAAGCCAACGCAACATTAGACCACTAGGCCAAGTGCGATCAATGCTATAAGCTCACTTTGTGGGTTTTTGTCTCAACCTTCTATTATCTTATTATTTTTTTCATAAAACTTGATTTTTCATTTGATCAAATCTTTTCATTAATCTAAATAATTTATTTAAACTGAAATTTACTTACTAACAGAAAACTATGGATTAGAAAAATTTCATATTTGATGATACATCTAATTTCAAATCCATTTCTTCTCTTTTATTACCTGAATTCACCTTTACCAAACTAGAAAATTGGTATTCTCTTATAACAAATTAAAATAAGTTATGTATACCCATTTTGCTTTACAAAGATTCCTCTTTAAACATAAGGAAAATCTCTTCAATTATTTTCATAATTACTAGTTTCTATTAACATACAAATGACAATTACTCCTTACTTTTTGTTCTCAATTTCCAAGCAACATGACAATGCTTTGTTTCTTAATCAATAGTAACATTTCTACAATTTGGCATACATAAAAGCATGAATTTACCTTCTAATTATCACATCAAATTTATACTACGCATTAAGCATGTAATCCCTACAATTAGAAAGCATAGGATCACCCACCTTTTTGAAGTTTGAACAATGAAAATATAGAATATCTCTCCTGGCTCCAAAGCAAACTCCTAGCTCTTCTCTTCCTAGCAAGAGCCTCCAAGCACAAGAACACTCTTCTCTCTTTCTTTTTCTTTCTCTTGTTTTTGTTTAGTTTTTGGTGTGTGGAATGAGAAGAAGAGGGTTGTATTTATAGGTCTAGATTAGGGTCTATATTGCAAAATTTAACACCTAATAACTCCTCTTTTTAATTCTTCATCTCTTCACTTTCTCAACTCCTCCCTCAAACTCTCCACATACTCAAACTCCCAAACTCCCATCCTTTTATTTTTCACCTCTTCAAAAGCTCTAACCCCCAACCCCTCATCTTTCTAACTCCAAACCGGCCCCTCTTTGTTCTGGTACGTCACACAAAGACCAAGTCTTCAGCCTATTTCCGAAATCAAAACCCTGGGTGGGCCCCCACAATTGCCATGTTTTCACGTGAAGACCAAGAAACCACAGCCCGTTGCTTTATTTTGGGCCTTGACGAAACCATACAGAAACCATACAAGCATATTTGCTGTATACAACTCAGGGGCCCCATCATACTACCAATCAATTCCTATTAACCCATTACACTATTCATACATTTACCATTTGTACACCATAGATTATAACTATATATATAATCTGATTATAACTATATACACCAACAGATTATACACCATTATATAATATACTACATATTAAGTTTCGGGATGTTACGCACACCCCGAAATATATTTTGAAAACAGATATGCTTAAAAACGCGCACCAAAAAACACGTACTCCGTACGTAAAATATAAAAATACGAAATTCAGTTTTATCAACTGAAAATGTTAAAGATAAGAAAAATACAAAATAAGACAAATGTACTTATTAGTTTTATATATTTCATGACGAAATCACTATGTACGTAGGAAATACGTGCATTATACGTACAAAATTATTTTAATCAAAAATAGGAAAGATAGATTTCCGTTTTATAAAACAAGTTTGAACACGTAAAATAAATAATCAATACACATAAGAATATCACACTCAGTGATTGATACGTGCATCGAAAACACATAAAAAATACGTACAAAATACGGAGATTGAAATATTATATTTTTGGTGACTTAAAATAGAGTAAAATCAATACGGAAAATGCATAAATAGTCAGCGATCAAAATACGTAGTGAAAACACGTTACAAAATACACGTGCATAGCACACGAGGACAAAATTGTAATTTCCAATTTCGCGGGGTGTTACAGAGGTGGACCCTTGACTCCTCTTATAGCTAGTTGTCTTTTTTTTTGCTTTTGTATGGATACTTAATAGCGGACTGGCCACCACTTGTTGTATCTTTACTTTAGCAATGAAATTCCTTTTCGTTGTTCACATCTTGTGTGGCATTGGAGTTCCTTGAGTTTTTGTGTGTCCTGTAGCTTTAGTGATTTTCCTTAAACTGATTTACCCCACTCTTTTGTTGGCAGGTTGTTGCGCACCACAGACATGCCCATCATGACAACGGGGTGGCCTACCTTTGTACCAGACCCCGTATTATCGAATTGGGACTTGTTCATTCTTGGAGAGGCTTTCAAAAACTGAAGTGAAACTCAGCCACATGAGAAGAGTGCTATCCCGAAGGGATATAGAATGTATCAATGAAGTCTCACGAGAGGTGCCCCCTATCAGTGTAGAAGATCATCCTTCGGGGGAAGCAACTATTAGAGGCTCCTCGAGGGTCAGACTCCTTCGTCACTCTTTACTCGCAGCTACCACTAAAAGACATGAGCTTAAGAACGTAGTGCTCAAGAGGATATTAGATATGGCCCATCTAAGGAGAACAATCCTCTAGTTTTCTACGGTGAGGGTGCCTCATCTGAAATTTAAAGTGAGAGATGATTCTCTCAGATGAAGGATAGTTGAACTTGAAATGGAAATTCATCGATTAAGACGACTTTTTGAGGGTAGCAATGTTAGGAGCACTTCTTGTTCGCATGAAGAGCATGCCCAGGAAAGATCGTTTCATGAGCTGGCCCTACGTTTGCCTGAAGTTCTGTGAAACCCCGGGGACGCTCAAAGCAGAGTGGTCGGTTCTTCTAGTGGGGCTTAAGTCGGAGGGGCAACAAGAATAGTGGGTCCCGAAGGTACGACCCGACTTGTGGGTCTGGAGATCTCCTCAGAGGACTCAAAAGAGCGAAATAGCACTTGGGTATCAGCTGGAAGCCGCAGACTACGTGTATCCCTTAAGAGGAGCATCCCTCTTCCTATAAGAAGTTAGGATGGCATTGAGTGAGATTTTTTTGACCTGTAAAGGCTTGTTTCCCAGTAAAACTTGTAACGAAGTTTCTTTTTGTAACATGATTTCCATAAGTGTCTTGAGCAAATATGGCTGTGAGCTGTGTTATTATTGTTTTTTGTGTTTGTCTGAGGGGCAAGTGTCCAAGGCAGCTTTATGAACCACAAGTGGACTCCGCTCTTGTCTGGGTTGTTTTAGGAGTACTTTAGCGGCGAATTGAACCCCGCTTTCTTGCTCGGTGACAAGTATCTAAGGTGGTCCTATGAACCACAAGTAGACTCCGTACAATAGTGACGACGAGTTTTGGGAGCACTCGAGTGGCGAACCAAACCTCGTACACCTGTTCGGAGGCATGAGACTAAGGCAGTTCTGTGAACCACGAATGTACTTCACACCGGTCTAGGTTGTTTTGGGAGTACTCGAGCGGCGAACCGAACCCTGCCTTCTTGCTCGGGAAAGTAGCTAAGTTGGTCCTGTGAACCACGAATGGACTCCGAACAATAATGATGATGAGTTTTGGGCGCACTCGGGTGGCGAATCAAGCCCCGTACACCTACTCGGGGGCATGTGACTGAGGCGGTACTGTGAACCATGAATGGACTCCGCACCTGTCCGAGGTTGGACACTCGTATGACGAGATATACCCCACACGCTTGCCCGGAGGCAAATGTGCCTGTGCGATCAATGGATTATAAATGGATCCTACACTTGTCCGTTGGAGTGCTTGGCTAAGGGATGGTGTTGCTCCAGGGCATACCATATGACTAGTTTATTGCTTTTCTTAGGTCGAACTATTCAAGGAACTGTTGATTTATACAAGGAAATTTTGAAAAAGGAAAGACTAATTTCATTTAAAAATTCAAACTAAGCGGTTGTTTTAATGCAAGCCTTTATTACATGTTGTGACCGTTATAATCATCGGTCTTTATTACATGTTTGATGTCAAATACTAAGCGAGGGCGTTACGCGCTTTCTTTGTACTTCATAAGGTGCTTGGTGTTCCAAGTTCTGAATATCTTCTCCCCCCCCCTAAGTCTTCAAGTCGGTAAGCCCTTGGGCGGACTGCTTGTGAGACTTTCTACGGTCCTTCCCAGTTAGGGTCGAGTTTTCCTTTCTTTCGTGGGTTTGAAATCACAAGTTTTCAGAGGACCAGATCTCCTTCCTGAATGTTAGTCGGGCGAACTCTTTTACTGTAGATTCTTTCAACACTCTGTTGGTAAATATTTCTTCGGATGGTAGATTTTTCTCAGACTTCCGCAAGAAGGTCAAGTTGACTCGAATTTCATTCGAGTTCCGCTCTTAATCGAACGAGGAGGCGAGGAAAGGGTATTTCTACTTCGAGAGAATAAAGCTTCAGTGTCAAAAGTCACGTTGAATGGGGATTCTCCCGTAGGGATTCACTTTGAGGTCCTATATGACCAAATCACACTTAGGAGTTCTTCAATCCATTGTCCCTTTGGGGCTTCATTAAGTCTTCTCTTGAGCCCATCCAAGATTTGCTATTTGGTGTTCTCAGCTAGACCATTGGTTTGAGATTGTGATATTGAAGAGAAGTGTTGCTCAATACCTAGATTGGTGCAAAATTTGCAGAACCTTTTACCTGTGAATTGAGTTTCGTTGTCAATGACCAGGATGTGGGGGATCCCGAATCGGCAGATCATGTTCCTCCAGAAGAACTGTTGGACTCTATTCTCAGTGATTGTTGCGAGCGGTTCCACTTCTATCCACTTCGTGAAGTAGTCAACAACAACCACTAAAAAGGTCTGCTGTCCAGTTGCGGAAGGGAAGGTCCGAGAAGACCTGTTCCCCACATAGAAAATGGGATGGGGCTTGACAAGGAGCTGAGATTGGCTTGGGGGATCCGCTTGATGGAGGAATTGTTTTGACAAGGTATGGACTGATGAATATAAGGCTGAGCATCACTAGGGAGAGTGGGTCAATAGTAACCATGGTTGAGCACTTTCTGCGCAAGGGATCTGGTGCCAAGATGGCTGCCGCCTATTCCTTCGTGTACTTCCAAAATTGGCTTCTACGGAAAAAGGCACCGAAGGTAAGGTCGACCATCAATCTGGGTGTAGGAGCGCTTATAGAGGACCCCTTCCATAAGCATATATCTTTCTAGGAACTTCTCAACCTCTTCCTTGATGGCTTGTTGCCTTTTGGGCGCGAATTTGCGGTGCTTCTGCTTGACAGATTGGCTTCTGGGTCCACACATAATCAAGTCTTCGGTAATACCTGGCATGTCCTCTGCGGTCCAAGTGAACAGGTCCCGATTCTCCCTGATGCAGATGATAAGTTGCTCCTTCACTCGGCGGAGGGAGTGTTTTTTTCACCCAGAAATACTTAGCTTTATCCACTTCAAAGAGAGGGATTTTTGTCAGTTCATCCACGGGTTCTGTAAGCCCTATTTTCAGATTTTATTGTATTTTGTATTTGATATGGCTAAAAATGGGGTTAAATCGGAACCGTCCAAATTGAGCACGAATCTTGAAGCTCAGGGGTAAAACGGTAATTTTACCTACCAACGGGTCTGAAGCGGGTACTGGTTATCTTCTCCGAAGACCCACTTACCCGCAAACGGATCCACCTCAACTGGGTGCGGGTTTCAACCTGCAGCAAACCCGGTCCGGAAGAGATAGAATTAGGGTTTCGATTAAATCCTAATCAACGGCCCTAATTCATATCTATCCCTTCACTGGGGATAAGGGATTACATTCCCTATCTAACCACAGGGGGATTACATTCCTAATCTGATCCCAGCGGCACCTATAAATACCCCCCATCCATCTCCATTGAGAGGTAATCAATCTTTTGCCAGTTTTCACGCTCTTTCTTAATCATTCCTGATTACTGACTTGAGCGTCGGAGGGTGCGTCGCCGGGAACAACCCCGGTGTCTCGCACTTTTTGCAGGTATGCGGCAGGAGTCAGCGTCAAACTCCGACGGAACAGGTATACAGGTTTGTTATTCAGTTTTCCCAAGAATCCACAAATACTATCTGTTTTCCCCCACACCAGATTTAGCAGCAATAGATTGGCGCAGTCTGTGGGAAGCTAACGAATAGCAACCTCCCCTCTTCCCGTTGGACAGATCTCTCAAGCCATGCCTCCTAGGAAAGTCAGATCCAGAGGGTCCAACCGAGGACCCAATCCCGATCAGCAGCAGGAAGTTCCCCCTCAGCCCGCTCAACAGTAGGGGCAGCTTCCTCCTCAAGTCGTGGACCCTCTTCAACAGGACCTACCTCCTCCGCAGAACCAACAGCCTCACAAGGGTCCCAATCCGCAGAAACAGCCTCTCCATCCGGACCACGTCTCCATTCATAACGCCTCTTCGGACTTTATGGCCTCTCACCATCCCTGAGCTTCCGATCACCACCACATCGTCCTCAATCGGCAGAAGGATGAGGACCTTCGCCGCCATCTGGATGAAAAGCGGGCCCGAGAGGGAACCTCCCGCCAACACCGTCCGGATGAGCGGTCTCCTCACCGCCGAGAATACAGAAGGTCCCCTACCCGAAGGGGGCGGAGAGAGTCCCCCGAGCATTACAGAAGAAGGCCACACTCCCCCGCAGGTCGTCAACAGCCTAGGAACGATGAGGCACCCATCACCCGTGCCGAGTTCCAGCAGTTCCAAGTGACCGTCCTACAAGCTCTCAATCTCCGTCCCAACACCATTGCACCCAAGATTCCCTCTCCTCCTCCGGTCCGAAGTCCTCGCCGACGGTCACCATCCCTTCCTCCAGCTCCCAGCAACTCCCGGCATGTGCAAAGTCCTCGCCACTCCAGGAGCTACCGTCGTCGTAGCCCCCGCTCTCCCTCGTACGAAGATGAGTCTAGAGGCTTGGCTGATTACCGTCGAAGGGACGACGCTGTGTACCGCTGTCTCCATGAGATGGAGAGGCACTTGGGTCAGTTAGACTGAGAAGAAGAACTTAGAGGAAGGATCCTTCGTCCCAGCAGACCTCCTTTTTTCCGAACCATAATGGATGCACCTGTACCAATCGGCTTCAAGCCTCCTCAATTTGAGACCTACTCCGGGGAAACTGACCCCGTCGATCACATCAAGAGCTTCGAGACCCTAATGCTCATCCATCAAGCTTCCGATGCTCTGCTCTGTAAAACCTTCCCCGCAACTCTCAAAGGTCCGGCTCGAGAATGGTACTCTCGCCTCGCCCCATCCTCAATATTCTCCTTCGAGCAATTCGAGACCCTCTTCGTTACCCATTTTGTAAGTAGCCGTAGAACTGAGAAGACCAGTATCTCGCTACTGTACCTCCACCAGAAGAAGGGTGAGAAGTTGAGAGACTATGTGTAGAGGTTCACAGCTGAAGCCAGGTCTACAACATCCCTCGACCAGTCGGTCGCTGCAGTAGCATTTCAGTCCAATGTCCTCAATTCCAACCTCCGCTCCTCCCTCGCCAAGAAGCCCCCACAGAACTTCTCTGACCTCCTCCTCTGAAGTGAAAAGTACATTCAGGCCGAAGAAACCGAGCACCGCCCCAACTTGGAGGGGTCTTCCTCCGGGTTTAAGAGAAAGGGAACAGAAGAGGAAGGAGCCAAGAAGCTCCAGAAGGATAATGCCGGCCAGCGCCGACCTCCCCCCAGATTCGAGAAGTTTACTCCCCTTACCACTAATGTCTCTACCATTCTGATGGAAGTTGAGAAGGAAGGGATCATACCCCCTGCTCCGAGGATGAACACTCCTGCCAAGAAAAGGGATAAAGAGAAGTGGTGCCGTTATCATCGGGACCACGGCCACGACACCAACGATTGTCGGGCCCTGAAGAATGAGATAGAAGCCCTCATCCAGAGGGGGTAGCTGACCAGGTTCGTCAGTTTGGACCGAGCCGAACTTTCTCCCCCGCCTCGAGGGGCTAATAAGCGTCCGGAACGCGATGAAACGCCCGACTTCGAGGAGGAGCGTGTCCTGCACCTCATTCATCGGGGCCCAATGGGGGGCTCCTCAAACTCCTCTCGAAAGGCATTTATAAGAGAAGTCAATTCGGTTCGCGCCACCCCTCCTCCCAAAGGCCTCGGAGTGCTAGTCACATTCTCAGACGAAGATCTTGAAGGTGTCCGCACCCCTCATTGTGACGCACTCGTCATCAGCCTCCACATGGCGAACTTCAAAGTGGAGAGGATCCTAGTGGACAACGGCAGCTCCGTTAACATCCTCTTCCTCGCTGCCTTTAAAGGCCTAAAGCTCTCTCGAGACAGACTCAAGCCCGCCGGCTACACGCTCCATGGGTTCACGGGAGTGCCAGTGACTATTTAAGGGGTGATCACCCTCGACGTAACCGCTGGCAAAACTCCTACTACCCGAACGGAGTCGATGGACTTCATGGTCGTAGATGTCCCCGCAGCCTACAATGTCATTCTGGATCGGCCCGGCCTAGCTGCCCTTGAAGCCGTCCCCTCTGCCTATCACCTCAAAATGAAGTTTCCAACTCGGGCCGGAGTAGGGGAGGTAAAAGGCAATCAGGAAACAGCCCGTAAGTGCTACATGACCTCTACCCTCGGTCCAGTCCTCTCCTTAGAAACTCTGGAAATCCCCCAAGATGCTGCCCGACCGACGTCCGAGCCAGTGGACGAATTGGAGAAAGTACTCTTCTCTGAGCAGGATCCAACTCGAAAGTTCTTTGTTAGCAAGACCCTCCCATCCGCCTTATACACGGACATTGTACAGTGCATCCGAAGGAACCGAGACCTCTTTGCTTGGTCAGCTACAGACATGCCCGGAATTTCCGAAGAGCTCTTGGTCCACCACCTCAGCGTTATTCCGGGGTCCAAACCGGTTCAACAGAAGAGGCGCAAGTTCGCCCCCGAGCGCCAGCTAGCTATAAAAGAGGAGGTGGACAAGCTCTTGAAGGCCCAGTTCATACAAGAGGTGAACTATCCCGAGTGGTTGTCGAATGTAGTAATGGTGAAGAAGTCCAATGGGACTTGGAGGATTTGTATTGATTTTACCGATCTCAACAAGGCTTGCCCCAAGGATCCCTTCCCTCTTCCGAGTATTGACACTCTGATTGATGCCACCTCGGGACATGAGCTCCTCAGCTTCATGGATGCCTTCTCAGGCTACAATCAGATCCGGATGTTCCCTCCGGATATCTCGAAGACTTCATTCGTGACCGACTAGGGCCTCTATTGCTACAGGGTCATGCCCTTCGGTTTGAAGAATGCAGGAGCCACATACCAATGCCTCGTCAACAAGGTTTTCCAAGCTCAAATCGGCCGCAATATGGAAGTATATGTTGACGACATGCTTGTAAAAAGCTTCCGAGGTCCTGATCATGTAACCGACCTCCAAGAGGCATTTGATGTTCTGAGAAAGCACAACATGAGACTCAATCCGAACAAGTGTGCGTTCGGAGTCTCGTCAGGAAAGTTCATCGGCTTCATGGTTAGCCAACGAGGAATTGAAGCAAACCTTGAGAAAATCAAGGCCATACTAGACATGGCCCCTCCCAAGAATGTTAAAGAAGTTCAGAGGTTAACAGGCCGCCTAGCCGCCATAGGGCGCTTTCTTTCGAAGTCCGGGGAGAAATGCCTCCCCTTCTTCAAAGCCCTCAGAGGGGCCAAAGGTTTTGAATGGGGACAACAGCAACAGGAGTCCTTCGACCTGCTCAAGGCTTACCTCGTCAATCCCCCTCTCCTCAGCAAACCAATTCCTGGTGAACCCCTCTACCTCTACCTGGCAGCCTCCAAGCAGACCCTCAGCGCAGTTTTGGTAAGGGAAGAAGACCGGGCTCAAAAGCCCATTTACTACGTGAGCAAGGTACTTCGGGATGCCAAGCTCCGCTATCCGAAAATAGAAAAGATGGCTTACGCCCTGGTGATGGCTGCGAGAAAACTTCGCCTGTACTTTCAGTCCCATTCGGTGGTCGTTCTAACCGACCAACTGCTGAAGCAGGTCCTCCACAAGCCAGAAACCTCAGGTCGCCTTATGAAATGGTCTATCGAGCTGAGCCAGCACAATATAACTTATCAGCCTCGGACCGCGATCAAGGCTCAGGCCTTAGCAGAATTCATAGTTGAGAGTACCATCCCCGAGTCCAGCCAAACAGTGAAGAGGCCACCCGTCTAGTCGGTTTATGTGGACGGATCCTCCTGCAATGAGGGAAGCGGGGCAGGGGCCATTCTGGCAGGCCCAGATGATTTCATCCTCCAATACTCCCTCCGTATCAACTTCAAGTCCTCTAACAACAAAGCAGAATACGAGGCACTCATAGCGGCCTTGGAATGGCTCGAAATGCTGGTGCGCAACGCCTTCGGATCTTTAGCGACTCTCAGCTAGTCGTGAATCAGGTCCTCGGCGAGTATGAAGCACGCAATGACAGGATGGTTAAATACTTAGCCAAGGTCAAGAGCCTCATGGCACTGTTTGAAGAAGCCCTCATCCAACGAATCCCCCGGGAAGAAAACGCTCAGGCCGACGCCCTCTCCAAACTAGCCTCTTCCTCCCTTCAAGGTCTCAAGCAGACCGTTTTGATAGAAGTCCTTCTGAAGCCAAGTATAGAGGACGAAACTCCCGACTCTATGGAGTCGCTGTCTGTCCTGCTCGAAGATAACTGGATGAAACCCCTCGTCAAATTCTTAAGGGACGGGCTCCTCCCCGAGGATCCTAAGGAAGCTCGAAGAGTGAGAACTCGAGCCGAGCGTTACACATTGATCGGAGGTATCTTATACAAACGCTCCTTCACACAAGTAGACGGCCGGCCTTACCTGAGATGCCTTTCTCCCGAGCAGGCAGACTACGCCCTACAAGAGCTTCACGAGGGCATTGGCGGGGCACATTCGGGATCCAGATCCTTAGCCCGGAAAGTGTTGAACTACGGATATTTCTCGCCCACTCTCCTACGAGACGCCGAACGGCACGTTCGGCAATGCAGCTCCTGTCAGAAGTACTCCGACATCCGATGCCTCCCACAAGCTCCACTCACTTCCCTATCAAGTCTGATCCCCTTTGCAATGTAGGGGATGGATTTACTAGGGCCATTTCCACCAGCTCCCGGACAGTTCAAATTCTTAGTCGTGGCGATCGACTACTTCTCGAAATGGGTAGAGGCCGAGCCCTTGGCCACGATCACTGAAAACAAGGTTGTTCAGTTCTTTTGGAAGAGCGTGATCTGCCGATTCGGCGTCCCTAGGGTCCTGATAACAGACAATGGAACACAGTTCACCGGGGCTGCCTTCCGAGCTCTATGTGAAGACCTTGCCATCCAACACCGGTTCTCCTCCGTCTCACATCCCCAGTCAAATGGCCAAGCCGAAAATGCTAACCGACAGATCCTCTCCGGCATTAAGAAGAGGTTGGATAAGTGTTCCAAAGGCTTATGGGTCGATCAGCTTCCCAACGTGCTGTGGAACTACCGCACCACAAAACGGACCCCCACAGGAGAGAGCCCATTCAATCTCACCTATGGGTCCGAGGCCATCATCCCCCTAGAAGTCGGAATACCCTCTCCTCGCCTAATAGCTTACGAAGAAGAGCAAAACGCCAGAGAGCTCAGAGAAAATCTAGACCTGATAGATGAGATCAGAGAAAGAGCTGCCATTCGCCAACAAAGCTACCGAAGAAGGATCGAGTTGGAGTACAACAAGAGAGTCCGCCCCACGGACCTCAAAGAAGGGGACCTGGTCCTCAGAAAGTTGGCCATCTCATTCCCAGGTCAGAAGAGCAAATTGGCCCCAAATTGGGAGGGACCTTACAAGATCGCCAAAGTAGTCCGCCCCGGCACATACAGACTAGAAGATCTCAAAGGCAGAGAGATCCCCAGGACTTGGAATGCCGACCATCTCTTAAAATACCAAGAGAGAGCACCAACGCCTTTCTAAGTATTTCGCGATGTCGAACCGTTCCTTTCCTGTTATTTGTAATGATTTTCTTTTATTTCACTCTTGTAATAACGGCTCGCAACTTTAGAAGCAGTCGGCCATTAGTCATCAATAAAGAAAGTTTTTTCATATTTTACTTGTAAAAATTACTTACATCTCTCTGCCTCTACTCTTCACTCCACCGATGGTTCGGAGTCCAACACTTGGCTCGAGTCTACTTCGCGAGCTCGCTCCTCGGCGAGCTAGAAGTAGGTCGCCATTCGGAACTGCTACCACAACCGTTGAACAACTCAACCGATGGTTCGGAGTCCAACACTTGGCTCGATTCTACTTCGCGAGCTCGCTCATCAGCAAGCTAGAAGTAGGTCGCCATTCGGAACTGCTCCCACAACCGTTGAACAACTCAACCGATGGTTCGGAGTCCAACACTTGGCTCGATTCTACTTCGCGAGCTCGCTCCTCGGCGAGCTAGAAGTAGGTCGCCATTCGGAATTGCTCCCACAACCGTTGAACAACTCAACCGATGGTTCGGAGTCCAACACTTGGCTCGATTCTACTTCGCGAGCTCGCTCCTCGGCGAGCTAGAAGTAGGTCGCCATTCGGAACTGCTCCCACAACCGTTGAACAACTCTACCGATGGTTCAGAGTCCAACACTTGGCTCGATTCTACTTCGCGAGCTCGCTCCTCGGCGAGCTAGAAGTAGGTTGCCATTCGGAACTGCTCCCACAACCGTTGAACAACCCAACCGATGGTTTGGAGTCCCACACTTAGCTCGATTCTACTTCGCGAGCTCGCTCCTCGGCGAGCTAGAAGTAGGTCGCCATTCGGAATTGCTCCCACAACCGTTGAACAACTCAATCGATGGTTCGGAGTCCAACACTTGGCTCGATTCTACTTTGCAAGCTCGCTCCTCGGCGAGCTAGAAGTAGGTCGCAATTCGGAACTGCTCCCACAACCGTTGAACAATTCAACCGATGGTTCGGAGTCCAACACTCGGCTCGACCCTACTTTGCAAGTTCGCTCGTAAGCGAGCTAGAATTAGGTCGCCGTTCGGAACTGCTCCCACAACCGTCGAGCCACTTCAACCGATGGTTCGGAGTCCAACACTCGGCTCGACCCTACTTTGCAAGTTCGCTCGTAAGCGAGCTAGAAGTAGGTCGCCGTTCGGAACTGCTCCCACAACCGTCGAGCCACTCTAACGGTGGTTCGGAGTCCACCGTTCGGCTCAACTGCGCTCACTCAAAACCCCGAGCCGAGCGGACGAGGAACCGACCCTCGTATATGGAGCAAAATTCTGCCGAACCAATTTCGCCGTTGGATCATCTCAAAATGCATGCTAGAACGTGATGAACGGATCTGATCGTGCCAGGTGTCCACAAAACGACAAGATAGTATTTTCTTGGGACTCGTGCCTCCCACCTCGTGATATGCACCGCGATCATGATCGACCGTCTAGATTGTGCCACGTGGACTGAGTCTGAAGACTGAGTGTCACACCTCGGAAATGCAAAATCGCCTCGGTATACTCCAAGCAACAAAACTCAAGTTCCACAGCTAAAACATTCGAAGAAGATAACTATGGGTCCTTATGGTTCGAGTAGGGAAACTACGGCACAACGATGAACAAAAACAACTTCGATTTTATTAAAACACTTGGTAAATTTACAAGGCAGACAGTTACAGCGGGAAAGCAACTAAATAAATTTACAAGGCATGTTATTACAACAACATCGTCTAAGCAAGAAGTAAAAGGCCGATGCAACTCGTTCAGTGCCTCCTCGAGACAGGGACGTTTCGATTAAGAGACAATCGAGGTTTCCGTCTTTTTATCTCCGAGCTTGTCCCTAGGCCGACGAATTGCGATGCCGCCTCGCCACTGACCCTAACGGTGGCTCCGACCGAGGCTCCACTCGAGCTAACAGCTACTCCACTTTGTGCGTCGGCTGCTGTCCGACCAATAACTTGGCTACGGGTCGCTAGCTCGTAGAAGGTGATCCCCCGTTCTCTCTCTTCGCGAGTGCAGGAAGTGCTGCGGACATTAGCCCTCACAGGCTGAGGCTTCAGTCAAGCCACCTCCTCCTCGAGCTCAACGATCCTATCCTTCAGAGCTCAACGATGGTGAGAACAAGGTAAGAGCCGAACGGCAGACTTAAAGAAATTCTATAGAAAAGGTACACGCGACTTACCGATACAAGCGACTGGGCGACCTCGTAAGTGTCGTCGCCGATCGTCCCCGCCTTCAGCGCGGCTCGACCCTTCGGGGTTTCCAAGTGTTTGACGGCCTGCATCGACATCTACGAGTTTCCAAAGAATCCATCATGATTCTTGACTCGCCAGTTCGGAACAAATAGCTGCTTGTGCTAGTCAGTCAAGATCACCTCGGCCGGAGCAGTCAGGGGCGGAGCCTCAAGCGATAACGCCGCCGAGGCGTCGAAGGCCTCACCGACCGGGGTAGAGGCGACAGGAGCCGAGGGCTCTTCGGCAACAACCACCATCGACGATGGCACCTCAGCGACCGGGGGAGGCGGAGTGGTGGTCGAAGCAACCTTGGTGGGCCGGCCTGACGAAGCAGTTGTGCTCGGCCTCTTCCTCTTCCGCCCATCGGCGACCTTACCCCTCTCGTTCATCATGGCCAAAAAATCCATCTTCGGCGCTTCTGTACCAAACAACAAACAAATTGAAAGTCAGTAAAACGAGCTAAAGACTTAGAAAGAAAAAAAAATGTGCGAGATGTCAGGAGCGTACTCGGGTCGATCGGACTAAGGCCCGACCCGTATAGCACCTCCTCGGTCATCTCCCTCCAACTCAACATCGGGAGGGCCACGATCTTCCTCGCCACTTCCTCCTCGGCCGCAGTCAGTTCTGGGTCGGCCCTCGCAAACTTGGGCACCTCTACTTTCCATCGGCTCGGAACTTGCAGCATCGATGGCTCCCTCAATATGAAGAACTTTTCCTTCCAGCCTTTGATCGAGTCCGGGTTTTCTATAATCCGAACACCCTTCCTTGGCGCCAGGTAGTATCGATGCTCGGTCTTGTGCATCTGGTTTATCCGATACATGCTTCGAAAGTCCGTCAGGTCCGGCTCGACCTCGGCGTTGCGGCACTGGAGCAGGAAGGCATTCACATGACACCATGTGTTCGGCATGAATTGGGTCGGCGCAAAGCAGTACCACCCAAGGACCAGACGAATGAAGGGGTGCAGGGGAAACCGCAGTCCGGCGTTCAGAGAGTCGTAGTCGAACATGCACATATCCGACAACGACAGCTTGGAGTTCGCTCGCATCCCAGGGCCGGGGAGAATTAGCTTGTACTCCGGAGGGATGGCTAACCCCTTTCTGATCCGGAGCAGGTCCTTCTCGGATAGCACCGATCCGATTTCATCCGCCTCGGTAGTCAGAACCGGGTTGTTCTCTTCGTAAACTTCCGACTGGCCGATGATCGCCTTCTTCATGAGGTCGCCCTCGTACTGCCTAACCCCAGCGTGCCCGGACAGTACACAAGGGTATCGGCCCATCTCAGGGGCTTGCCTCGGATTCTCCACAATCACCTTGACCACAGGAGATTGGTCCACTACCCTCCTCTTCTTCTTCTCCTTCCTCACCTCGGCCACAGACGGCTCGGCTACTTGCTTCCCCTTCCTTCGGATCTCCGTCTGCCTCCTCTCCTCGGCACCACTATCCCCCGAGGACGAGGCCTCACTCCCCGAGTTCACCCTTGACATCTCTATAAAAAAGCTAAGGCAAGTTGACTGACCTTGAAGTGACGTGCCCTTGAAGTGACGTTCACAGTCGGAATAAGCTCGCCGGAAATTGCCTGGCCCACGCGACAGCTAACGTAATCGCCTTGGTGCAAAAATCGCCGCTAGCAGAGAGCACAGAGAGTAAAAGTGAAAGCTTGGAGTGAAAAGTGAGAAATGAGCTTGGGGGGTGGGGGAGTAAGAACTTATAACCCCAATGCGACGTTTGGACTGCCTTGGGAATCTAAAAAGCCCACTAAGAAGCCAAAGCGCCAAAGCGGAGAGTTGCGACGTTTCAGTTTCACAACAAAGGCTCCACGAAGCGCTCAAGTCCACGACTCGGCCACCGGTTCGCCTAGCCGACCTACCGAACAGTCTGGTTAAGCAGCCGAGCTACTGAGTCTGCTTCAATAAGGAGCCTCCGAACCGAGGGGACGAGGAACCGACCCTCATATATGGAGAAAAATCCTTCCGAGGCGAAATCACCATCGGAGCTCTCCACAATTCGTGTCAAGACACGATGGACGGTTCAGATTGCGCCACGCTCACAAAACGATAAAATAACGTTTTCTCGTGATCTGAACCCAGCCCTCGTGATTCACGCAATGATGGACGCTCAGATCTGACCACATGTACCTTCCGAGCTGCCTGCCACCGGTCTGCCTAGCCGAGCAACCGAACAGCTTGGCTAAGCAGTCGAGCTACTGGATAGGAGGGTGGCGACGCTCCAGAACCAGGACCCTTCAAAACGTCTAACTCCATACCTCGGCTAAAGGCACCGAGCCTCCGAACCGAGGGGATGAGGAACCGACCCTCATATATGGAGAAAAATCCTTCCGAGGACAAATCACCGTCGGATCTCTCCAAAATTTGTGTCAAGACACGATGGACGGTTCAGATTGCTCCACGCTCACAAAACGACAAAATAACATTTTCTCGTGATCTGAACCCAGCCCTCGTGATTCACGCAATGATGGACGCTCCAGATCCGACCACGTGTACCTTCCGAGCTGCTTGCCACCGGTCTGCCTAGCCGAGCTACCGAACAGCTTGGCTAAAGCAGCCGAGCTACTGGGTCGGAGGGTGGCGACGCTCCAGAACCAGGACTCTTCAAAACGTCTAACTCCATACCTCGGCTAAAGGCACCGAGCCTCCGAACCGAGGGGACGAGGAACCGACCCTCATATATGGAGAAAAATCCTTCCGAGGACAAATCACCGTCAGATCTCTCCAAAATTCGTGTCAAGATACGATGGGCAGTTCAGATTGCGCCACGCTCACAAAACGACAAAATAACGTTTTCTCGTGATCTGAACCCAGCCCTCGTGATTCACGCAATGATGGACGCTCCAGATCTGACCACGTGTACCTTCCGAGCTGCCTGCCACTGGTCTGCCTAGCCGAGCTACCGAACAGCTTGGCTAAGCAGCCGAGCTACTGAGCCGGAGGGTGGCGACGCTTCAAAGCCAAGACTCTTCAAAACATTTCACTCCATACCTCGGCTAACGGCACCGAGCCTCCGAACCGAGGGGACGAGGAACCGACCATCATATATGGAAAAAAATCCTTCCGAGGCGAAATCACCGTCGGATCTCTCCAAAATTCGTGTCCAGTCATGATGGACGGCTCAGATCTTGCCACGTCCACTAAACGACAAGATAGAGATTTTTGGGGATCCGCACTGAGATGGACGCTCAGGATCACGCCACGTAGCTCGGCTGATTCCGAACTAGGCATCAACCTGCCTAGCCGAGGGGACGAGGAACCGACCCTCGTATATGGAGAAAAAATCTGCCGACCCTCCTCAGCCGTTGGATCTTGTCAAAAAGCGCGCTCGTCATGATGGACGGCTCAGATCTTGCCACGTACACTAAACGACAAGATAGCGTTTTTTGAGGATCCACACTGAGATGGACGCTCAGGATCACGCCACGTAGTTTGGCTGATTCCGAGCTAGGCGCCGAGCAGCCGAGCCGAGGGGACGAGGAACCGACCCTCGTATATGAAGAAACTATCTGCCGAGGAGCGCGGATCGTCTGATCGCCCAGAAAATCGCGCTCGGCGTTGATCAAAGGCCCAGATTGCGCCACGCCATAAATCGGTATTAAAAATTAGTTTTTATTTATTTTAATCGTTTTATTTATTTAAAAATTGCGAAAAAATTACTAAAAATTCAGGAAAATTAACTAGAAATTCTAGAAGATAATTATAAATTCGGGGGAATATTTTTGAACCCCTGAATGAACAATTATTGCCTAGAATGTGTTGTTAAGGCCCCCGAACGACTGGTCAACAAATCGCAAAATTAAATAAATCTATATAATAAATTACAAAGAAAGCTATCAAGTGGCTCACAATCAATCCCCCTAAAATCAAAGGCCCATATCAAATCTCATAAAACACATTTTCGCTCCAAAATTTCAAATCCCAAAACTAAATTTTCCCCCCTAAAAAACTCATTACTTTATTACTATCTCTCTCTTCTCTCTTTCCCTTTTCTATTTTTTTCTTTCTCTCTCTCTCTCTATTCCTCTCACCCATTCTTTCTTTATTTACTTAGAAATTTTGATTTTAAGATTTTGGTTTTGTAAAATCTCAGAAATTTTAATAGCAAATATCTCTTCAACAATTAAATTTCATTATTTTCCACACTTAAAGTTCTAAGAAGTTAGATTTTATACCCTCATTTATAATTATTTTTCAACATAAACTTTTATTTATAACTAATTATTGTCATACTATTCAAACTTGAGCTACATAATTATTGTTTTACTGTTTACATGGTTTTTCGTGTTTTGTATCATTCCGAAGACGTACCGTAGGCAGGTGCCCACGGGCAAATCTAGTAATCCGAAAAAATAGATAAAGACCGCCGAATATCCAGAGAAGCTTAAGAACAGCTCACAGCTTGAAAAATCACCTCACTACCCCCTTCGAGATTCAAAACCCTCCATTTGGACTCCGATACAACTCCACTAGCCATTAAAACAGCTAAACTACTCTTCAAAGGCTGATCAAACTCAGTCTTTAGGAGTGGGGGGCTCGTGATATGGCTAAAAATGAGGTTAAATCGGAACCGTCCAAATAGGGCACGAATCTTGAAGCTCATGGGTAAAACGGTAATTTTACCTACCAACAGGTCTGAAGCGGGTACTGGTTATCTTCTCCGAAGACCCACTTACCTACAAACGGATCCACCTCAACTGGGTGCGGGTTTCAACCCGCAGCAAACCCGGTCCGGAAGAGATAGAATTAGGGTTTCTGATTAAATCCTAATCAACGGCCCTGATTCATATCCATCCCTTCACTGGGGATTAGGGATTACATTCCTTATCTAACCACAGGGGGATTACATTCCTAATCTGATCCCAGTAGCTCCTATAAATACCCCCCATCCATCTCCATTGAGAGGTAATCAATCTTTTGCCAGTTTTCACGCTTTTTCTTAATCATTCCTGATTACTGACTTGAGCGTCGGATGGTGCGTCGCCAGGAACAACCTCGGTGTCTCGCACTTTTTGCAGGTATACGGCGGGAGTCAGCGTCAAACTCCGACGGAACAGGTATACCGGTTTGCTATTCAGTTTTCTCAAGAATCGACAAATACTATCTGTTTGCCCCCACACCAGATTTAGCGGCAACAGTATTCTTTTGATTATTGTATTTGAATTCATTTGTTATAGTTGATGTGAATATTAGCAAGTGTACAAAATCGCAACAAGTAGTATAGTTTAGTGAATAGAGTGTCGAACCCACAGGGACTAATTATTTTATTGAGTACCGAATTTACTATATGAATCACTATTTGGAAAATCAAAATTAATGAAGGATAAAACAACTAAATTAAATTAATCTAATTAAAGTTAACAAAATTAGTGAAGAGGGAGCGGGCTGTGAAATTCTTGTAATTTGTTAATGTCAAAATTAGTTCTAGGGCTTTTGACTTCACTTAGTTTATCACACACAATTTATAACTCCTTATGAATAAAAATATTATTTTTCCATGTTGTAGACCAAAATCCCAAATGTATTCACTACTCTATCTCACGCAGTATCAGAATTATTCTCAATTAATTATTTGTCTTAGTTCATTCACAAATTATCAATTGAAAATTTATGGATTTCTTAACGGTCACGTTCTCCTATAAAGGTGTTTAATTTTTATTAACCACAAATCACCAGTTCGGTCTCTTCATGATTTAAAAGATCATACAAATTTCTATCAACCAATTGTACGCATTAAAAATAAAAATCAACACAACCATGGAAAAATAGAAAATAAATAGGAATTAAAAATTGTGTTCTTAAAACTAGGCTACATCTTAGCCCTAGAAAAATAATATTTAGTTCATAATAAAATTATTGTAATTAACAAATATTGTTTTGAAGTGTATGATAAAATTAGAGAAAAAGAGATACAAAGAGAATTAAAAAAATAGCAAACCAAACAGTAGGCCACTTCTTCCTGTGCAGTTTTGTTTCTGTCTCGGAGAACGAGTCACAGTGCAGCGCCACGTCACCGTACGTCAAGTCAGCAGTCAAAAGCGCACCTCGAACCGCGTGCTAGTCTGCCCTGTCAACGCCGTCACGTCAGATCTTGCAGCCGTTGTCTCGTCAATCAAGTCGCACGTCAAATCGGTCTCGTCGCCATGTCAGCGTCTGTGGGTCCGCCTGTCAGCGCTGTAGTCGCCAGGTCAGCACCTGTCGCTGTCGAAGCCGTCTGTCAGCGCCTGCACCAGGTCACGTCTTCTTCTCTCTCTCCGTTTTTTGTTTCGAACCGCACGCTGGAGAGACTGTCAGCTCTTTCTCTTTATATCTTGATCACCACGTGAAACAGAGAGAACCAACTGTTTTTGGCTTTTTTGTTTCTTTTTTTTTATTTGTTTAGTATGATACCAGCCGTCACCTCCTAATTCTCTTTGTGCATGCCTTCATATGTATTTATAGACAACCGGGTAGGAGAATTAGGGTTTGCTCTTTGCAGAAAAGTCCTTCCTTTTTCATTTATTTCCTTCTTTCTTTAACCTGATCTTTATTTCTTTCTCCTTCTTCTTCTCTTTCCTTTTCTTGCAAACACGTGCTGCATACACAGAAAATAATACCAGAAATTAGTGTTTTAAAAATAAAATAAAATTAAGTAGTTTAAAATTAATTAAACTAACTAAAAATCATATCAGCTCATTTAAATCCTTTTAAAATTATTTATCGCACTTTTAGCTCACTAGCCAATTAAGATTTCAACAAAACAGTAAGAATTAACAAATCAATAGTTTTGCTTTGTTTGTTGATTTATACCAAAAATCTTCACTTTTTGCATCAAAAATCTCATTTCTTCAAAAATAATTAATTAATTGAAATCTTATAGAAATAAGAGGATTTATAAACAATATAAACGAAAACAAGCAATTTTAATGGGTAAATGAGTACAAATATTTATATAAAAATTAGACACATCAAATACCCTCAAACTTAAGATTTTGCTTGTCTTCGAGCAAAAAGTAAAATCATGAATAAGGGAATAATAGGCTCAACCCTTCACACTAAAAGGTCTTATCATGTAAGCATCAGAATTTTAAATAAAAATATAAACAATAACAAATAAAGTAAAATCAAGCATACCCACTTTCTCCAGTGCAATTATTTATTCATAATTCCAAACTCAATTATATTTGTCATGCAATTAATGTAATTATAGTATGTAACAACTCAATTTGTGATTATCCCTTCTCACTACTACAAACCGAGTAGCAAACTAGAGTTTTTTTTTTTTTTTTAGAAAAATAATTTTTTTTTCTTTTTTCGTTATTACTCTATTTACTTAAACTCTGTTTAGGACTAGATCAAAGGGGATAATCACAAGAAAAAGCATCATATTTGTCTTTTATGTATAATAGCATGACTCACACAATTTTGTAAGGAATTGTGAAACTCAATAATTCTACAGTAAATAAGTATGCTTACTCTTGCTTTATAAGCAACTGTCTATCCCAATATTTTTTTTTCAATGCTTATCACAATAAAGAACTCAAAAGTGTAAAGGTAAGCCTAATTGAAATCCTTTTGTTTTGTTTTTTTCTTTTTTTTTAAATAAATAATAAATTTTTAAACCTTCCCCCCAAACTTGAATATCACATTGTCCTCAATGGGAAAGGAAAAACAAAAACAAAAAGAATGCAAAAAGTTCAGAATTTCTCCCCTGATTCGTCTTAAAATTTCTGCACGCGCAGCGTTCAGTATTTTGGCGATATCTGGAGCTGTAGGTGTTCAAATAGGCTGATTTTTTTTTGCTGGAAAGCTAAGACGATAGGCTACGATCGCTCTTTGAATCAGTTTTCCAGATTCTGAATCCATACTGCTCAAAAACAGCCATTAATGCAGGTGTATAAAACAGCTCCGCCCGTTGACTTCATAATTTATGCAATCCTACAAAATAAAATCAAAAATTAAAATTAAATAAACTAAAAGATAAATCAAATCTAAATGCAATAAAAGAAAACATGGGTTGCCTCCCAAGAAGCGCTAAGTTTTAAGTCTTCAGCCAGACATGGTGGTGAGATGGTTATGTAACGCCAAGATCCAACAACATTAAAACATCATTTCTAATTCTTCTCTTCAGGTGTGGATCAGGTTCAAGCTCTAGTTTGAGGCGTTTCCTTCGTGATGATGACGTCTTTGATTCCCCCACCTCTTTGAACTTTTGCTGAAAAAATGAATAAATAGAGAGTGCAGCATCCAAATACATGACATGTTCAAAAATATTTTCTTTTTCAGTTTCAAAAGTTTTTGAATTTGTTGGACATATTTTTATAGGTGATTTTTTAATTTCAGCCTTATGTTTCTCGCCCACAATTAAATCAGTTTTACTTACTTGAATACACGACAGTTCTTCAGGAGGAAACTTTATGGAATTAAAATCATCATACATTACTTGCTGATGCTGAATTTGTTCCTCCACAATTTGTTCAATCTCACTTTGCTTTTCAACCACATTCTGTTCGTCATTTTCTTCTTGTGGTTGCTCAATTGTCCTCCCGCTGCTTAGTGTTATTGCTTTGACATCTTCCGTGGGGTTGACAACTGTGTTGTTTGGTAATGTTCCTGCAGTTTTTTCATTAAGAATACTTGAAATTTGACTAATTTGTACCTCAAGATTGTGAATAGAAGCCGAAGCTGAATTTGCAACATTTTGGATTGCCAAATCTGTCTTTTGTATGTATTGTTCTGTCTTTTGCATGTAGTGCATAAACATATCTGCAAGTGTCGGCTTCTTTTCTTGCTGTGGAAAATTTTGAGATGGTATAACTGCTCCTTGATTGTTGTTCCATGAAAAATTGGGGGTGTTTCTCCATTCTTGATTGTATGTGTTTGCATAATGATTATTTTGCATTTGAAAGTTTGACACAAATTTTTCATGTTCGGCATTTGATGGAGCAAAATGATTCCCCACTTGGCAATCTGTACTTAAATGATTTCCTGCACAAAGATTACAAATCATATTAGATTGAATAGCATTAAAATTCATATTTCCTACTTGTTTAGATAAAGTATCATTTTTTGCATTTAAAGTAGAAAAATGATCAAGTTCAAAAACTCCAGCCAATTTTCTTGGCATTGTTCTCTCTGAAGACCACTGGTAATTATTTGATGCCATCTCCTCTAAAAGATCATAGGCTGCTTTGTAAGTTTTGCTCATAAGTGCACCACCAGCTGCTGCGTCAACCATAGATTGATGTGTAACTCCCAAACCATTATAGAATAATTGCATTTGCAGCCATTTCGGTAATTCATGATGATGACACTTTCTCAATAACTCTTTGTACCTCTCCCATGCATCATACAAAGACTCGATCTCAAATTAAGTAAATGTGGAAATATCATTTCTTAGCTTTGCTGTCTTTGCCGGTGGAAAATACTTAGCCAAAAATTTTTGTGCAAGTCCCTCCCAAGTAGTAATACTACCGAGTGGTAGATAATGTAGCCAAGCCTTCGCCTTATCTCGAAGTGAAAAAGGAAAGAGTCTCAATCTGATTGCATCATCTGATACTCCGTTGTACTTGAAAGCGTCACAAATTTCTAGAAATTTTGCAATGTGAGCATAAGGATCCTCATGCGGTAGTCCCCAAAATTGAACAGTCTGTTGAATCAATAGAATCATTGCCGGTCTAATCTCAAAATCGTTAGCTTCAATAACCGGCATCTTTATACTTGATATTGCTCCATGAATTGAGGGCATAGCATAGTCTCTCAAATGCATGTTTTCATCGTTCGCCATAATAATTTTCTTGTATGTCCTGAAATGTAAGTATTAAAAAAATAGAAAAACTAAATAAAATAAAATAAATAAAATAAGAAAAATAAATGAAAGTAAAAGTAAGTCAAAATAAAATAAAGAGGTAAAATAATAATAAAATAAAAATAAATACAAAAAATCCAAACTTGTAATAATCTAGCAATTTTCAATATCAATAAAAGAATAACTAGTTCCCGGCAACGACGCCAAAAACTTGCTGTGAATATTTGCAAGTGTACAAAATCGTAACAAGTAGTATAGTTAAGTGAATAGAGTGTCGAACCCACAGGGACTAATTATTTTATTGAGTACCAAATTTACTAGATGAATCACTATTTGGAAAATCAAAATTAATGAAGGATAAAACAACTAAATTAAATTAATCTAATTAAATTTAACTAAATTAGTGAAGAGGAAGCGAGCTGTGAAATTTTTGTGATTTGTTAATGGCAAAATTAGTTCTAGGGCTTTTGACTTCACCTAATTTATCACACACAATTTATAACTCCTTATGAATAAAAATATTATTTTGTCCAAGTTGTAGACCAAAATCCCAGAAGTATTCACCACTCTATCTCACGCAGAATCAGAATTATTCTCAATTAATTATTTGCCTTTGTTCATTCACAAATTATCAACTGAAAATTTATGGATTTCTTAACGGTCACATTCTCCTATAACGGTGTTTAATTTTTATTAACCACAAATCACCAGTTCGGTCTCTTCATGATTTAAAAGATCATATAAATGTCTATCCACCATTGTACGCATTAAGAATAAAAATCAACACACAACCATGGAAAAATAGAAAAATAAATAGGAATTAAAAATTGTGTTCTTAAAATTATGCTACATCATAGCCCTAGAAAAATAATATTTAGTTCATAATAAAATTATTGCAATTAACAAATATTGTTTTGAAGTGTATGATAAAATTAGAGAAAAAGAGATACAAAGAGAATTAAAAAAATTGCAAACCAAACAGTAGGCCACTTCTTCCTGTTCTGTTTTGTTTCTGTCTCGGAGAACGAGTCACAGTGCAGCGCCACATCACCATACGTCAGGTCATCAGTCAAAAGTGTGCCACGAACCGCGTGCTAGTCTGCCCTACCAATGCCGTCACGTCAGAACCTGCAGCTGCTGTCTCGTCAATCAAGTCGCACGTCAAATCGGTCTCGTCGCCATGTCAGTGCCTGTGGGTCTGCCTGTCAGCGTTGTAGTCGCCAGGTCAACACCTGTCGCTGTCGAAGCCGTCTGTCAGCGCCTGCACCAGGTCACGTCTTCTTCTCTCTCTCCCTTTTTTGTTTTGAACCGCACGCTAGAGAGACTGTCAGCTCTCTCACTTTGTGTCTTGATCACCACGTGAAACAGAGAGAACCAACTGTTTTTGGCTTTTTCGTTTCTTTTTTTTTATTTGTTTAGTATGATACCAGCCGTCACCTCCTAATTCTCTTTGTGCATGCCTTCATATGTATTTATAGACAACCGGGTAGGAGAATTAGGGTTTGCTCTTTGCAGAAAAGTCCCTCCTTTTTTATTTATTTCCTCCTTTCTTTAACCTGATCTTTATTTCTTTCTCCTTCATCTTCTCTTTCCTTTTCTTGCAAACACGTGCTGCAGACACAGAAAATAATACCAGAAATTAGGGTTTTAAAAATAAAATAAAATTAAGTAGTTTAAAATTAATTAAACTAACTAAAAATCATATCAGCTCATTTAAACCCTTTTAAAATTATTTATCGCACTTTTAGCTCGCTTAGCCAATTAAGATTTCAACAAAATAATAAGAATTAATAAATCAATAGTTTTGCTTTGTTTGTTGATTTATACCAAAAATTTTCCCTTTTTGCATCAAAAATCTCATTTCTTCAAAAATAATTAATTAATTGAAATCTTATAGAAATAAGAGGATTTATAAACAATATAAACGAAAACAAGCAATTTTAATGGATAAATGAGTACAAATATTTATATAAAAATTAGACACATCAATAGTGTATTTTGACTTTTCTTGGGTTCTTTCGTTCTCTCTTGATCGATCTGTGTTCTTTTGGTTGGATCATGTTCTCTTTGCAAATTTTGCTCTTTCTATTTTGAGTTTAAGTTGTTCTCCTTTGTGTTCGTCTCATCTCATTGCATTTATTTGTCTTTTTTTGGAGCCAAAACTGTTACCCAGAACCCACATAATCTCAACCCAAAATCCTAATTCTTGATCCCCTATAAATAATCCTATTAAACCCTAATAATTTATTCTCTCTCTCTCTCTCTCTCTCTCTCTCTCTCTCTCTCTCTCTCTCTCTCTCTCTCTCTTCCGCCGTTACCCTCTCCCTCTCTCCCTGATACCCTTCTCCTTTCTTTGTTTTCGCTGAACCCAAACCCAACCGCAAACCACTCTACCCCCGTCGCCAACTCCGATCGACTTTCACCACCGTCACCACCCTCATCATAGTCTCCATCTCCTCGTCTCCAGCATCTCACCGTTGTTGTCCCCCATCGTCCTCGCCATCCCGACCGAAACCCATCACCGTCACCATCGCCGTAACCCCTCACCGTCGCCCTAACCCATCTCCGTGCACCCATATTGCCCTCATCGTCTCTCACCGCTCCATCGGAGTCCCTTAGCGCTGTCGTTCGAGTCCCGGAGTCGTCGTTGTCGTTGTTCTTTGTTTCCAACCGAGAACAGGGTTTACCGTCATCGTAGTTGCCGTCGCCGCCGTCGCTTCCCGACTGTGGTGCCGACGCCGCTTTGCCCCCGCCCCATCGTAGTCGCCGTCTCTCTCTTTCTCCTTGTCGAGGAAGAAGACGACCACTGATTGGTCGCCGCCACAGTCCCGTGTTCGACCACACTAGATCCAGACTCGTTGTCTCGTGTTTGGATTGGATCCGGTGTGAGGAAGGCTACCCATTGGTTCGGTTTGCTGTTCCGTGTTCTGGGCACATCAGATCCAGTTTTGTCGTTCTGTGTTCTGTCCCAATCCGGTGTGAAGATTGCGCTTGGCTTTTGGCTATTGCTGTTGGTTCTTCGTACGTGTTTTGGGGAGATTTCACTCGGGATTCTGGTCCTGTTATTCCTATTTAATTATATCTGCAATATAACAGGCAAATCTCTTCTTGAACCCTTTTTATTGTTTGTGTTCAAGATTATTTGATCTCCTACAAGTAGATTCGTCCATTTTGTTATTAAAACAGCTTTTGACAATTCCGTTAAGATTATCGAGGGTTTACACGAGCTAACCCAACATATTCCTAACATCGTGATATCTCTTTGATTTTAGATCCAGTCCCCATTGTTTCATGCATATGCACAATTAAATAACTAGATTTATGCATAGGACTGCTTGATAAATTGGACATTGAAATTGCATGTGCTAAATTGAAGTTGCTCGATGAATTGACACCATGACTATGATAATTGTATCTTAAACTTAGAAATTTGCATGTTGACACCTAGGATTGCTTTGATTACCAATTTGCATGTTATATGTGATCGTATGATTTATTTGATGCCTTTTTATGTTAAGTTGATTCTGGACAGCTGGATATTTCACTTTGAATCAGATTTTTAACCATGCTAATGACATAATTTGAAAGAACTTACTGAACATAAAATGTAGCTTTGGATGTCTAGATAATTTTTCTCTGGTCTTGATTTAAATTCCAATTTGTCATCTGTTAGATATCATCACTTTACTGCAACCGTGTTAGTAATTCCAGACTCATAATTTCAAGCGTATCCTGCTATTTCTTATTTTATTTGACCCTGTTAATAGTAAAAGAAAATTTGAAATAAATTAGGCTGGACCTAGACATGTATAGCTACTTCCGTGAATTTTTGTAGATTTTATTAATGAGTTCTCTGACCTGAAATAATTAGTTAAGCACAATCTGCTGCATGTTGACTGAACATAAAACCGGATTAGAATAGAGTTTTCACCCTAGTTCCTGTGTCGTTTATATACCTTAATTATACTCGCTGGGACCTTGTGGAAGTCTACTTTCCAGATCTTCCGGTGGATTCAGATTTACTATTGTGTAGTGACCATAATCCATATTTTGGTACAACAAGGTCATACTGTCCTGATTTTGTGAATTGTGTTTATATGATGTATTTGCTTCATGCTTTGTCTGTAGCGCATAGAATTAGTCACACTTAGTAATATACAATATTGACACCCTCTTACATGCTCACATAGGATGAAAATAAACTATTAACATGTCGGGTTATTATGGGTAGACTTGGTAGTGAACAATCGAGAAATGTACTCGGTAAGGCCTTCTCGCTTGCACGAATACTTGACATAGAAGGAGGAGCATTGCTTGAAATGATTGAATGATGATTCTTGCACGTAAATTCTTGTTATCAATGCCGAGTACACGAACCATGAATTCACCATCGGTCTAAAACGATCACTGTGCTTGCGCGGAACCTGTAGAATGGGACGCAGTAGTACGTGCACTAGATAGATTAATAAAATACTTAACAATCTGCATACTTGATCTTGTATTGAACTTGACTTGATATCATGCATTTCATGTGTGATTATTGTACACCCTTGATAATATTGCCTGCTCTTTATTTTGTTCTTTGTCTTTGACCATGTTCATTTCCTTTGATATTCAAGCTTTCCTATTATCCTTTGTTTTCTTTACTTGCCGCCCACTACTTGCTCTAAGGGCACTCTTTTCTTTCTTTTTAGATCAAGATTTTACAGGTACTGAAGGATCTATTCTCGAAGAATTGGTGAGCAGCATTTCTAGTGTTGGAACCAGTCTCCGCTGCGTAGTTTTATTTGCTGCTAGATTTATTTTCTAAACATTGTTATAAATTGTACTTTGTTTTGGGCTCTATGACCCGTAGTTTGTTTGATCCCAGATGTTGGATATTCATACTGTTGGTTTATTTCATTATTATTGGAACTTTATCATTGATTCATGTGGTCATTTTTCTTGTATGGTTGTATTTTATTGTTCTTATTGCTGAGTTAGTCTGGTACAGCTTATGGATGGTGTTTACATCATTCGCCTGGGCCTACGTTACGTACTTGTGTTTTGAATTTTGGGAAGCGGGGCATGACAGGTTCGGAGGTAGCTTGTCCCATATCAAGGCGGAGTTTGAAGGCATTGAGGGGAAGAACTGAGCCCCCCATGGTAGCTGTGTAGCACGCCCGAGCAGCTTCCTAACTCCCTTTGGCTTCCCCCGCTCCTGATGCTGTAGGAAATTTCATTTTTAGGTCGTTTGTTGATGCGACTGCTTGGAGGGCCGCTAACCCTGGGTGGCCAAAATTAGCATTGTAGGTGGACTTCATATCGACCACCATGATGTCTAACGCTTCTGTGCGAGAGGTCGGAGCTTTCCCTAAAGTAACGTCGAGGGTTACAATTTCCTCAATCATTACAGGGGCTCCAGAGAATCCTTGGAGGGTGTATCGAGCGGGCTTGAGGTGATTCTGCTTAAGTTTAAGGCCTTCAAACACATTCAAAAAGATGATGTTGACTGAACTACCGTTATCAACCAGAACTCGGTGCACTTTGTGGTTCGCCATACACATGCTAATCACTAGTGCATCGTAGTGAGGAGTTCAGATTCCTTCCATGTCCCGATCTGAGAAGGTGATGCTAACTCCTGACCCTTTCGGAGGAGGGATGTTGTGTATGGAATTTACCTCTCGAACCAAGGCCTTCCTAGATGAGCTGGAGCCCCCCTCCCATAGGTCCTCCATGAATTGCATGAAATATCTCCATCCACCCCAATCCCTGGGATTCAGTAGGCCTCTCTACCCGTTTGTTAGGTCCCCTCGGATGAGGAGGTTCGGTGTCATTTACCTGGGCAAATTTGGCGAGGTATCATCGTCGGAGCAACGCCTCTACTTCGTTTTTAAGGCTCGACACTCATCCATATGGTGACCATGATCCTTGTCGAAGGCACACCACTTTGTTTTATCTCATCTTTTGCTTGGGGCATTCATCTTGGGGAGAGGTCGAAAGATCCCATCCTTGTCAACCTCCATAAGAATGGCAGATATGCTTGCATTTAGTGGGGTGTACTTTTCAAAACGAGCCATGAGAGGCGAGCGGCATTGACCTGATGCATCCTTCTGGGATTTTCGAGATTCATCTTCGTTAGTGTCTTTCCGTTTGTTCCTGGACGAAGGCATCTTCTGCTCTTGGAGGCGGATCGCCTTTTCGACTCGGATGTACTTCTCAACTCTATGAAGGAGGTCATAGAAGTCCCAGGGAGGTCTTTTGACAAGGGAAGCTTTAAGGTCATCATGCTTGACATTGTATCTAAATGCGGTCGTTGCCACTGCAGAGTCGAGTGAGCGGATTGACCTGGACTCGGCTGTGAAGCATTGGACATAGCTTTTGAGGGACTCCCCGTCCCTTTGCTAGAGTTCTAACATGGAGGCACTGGTCTTCTCTAACTTTTGGCTAGTGACGAAGTGCGTGAGGAAGAGTTCCTCAAGTTGGTCGAAGGAAAATATGGAGCCTGGAGAAAGGTGAGAGAACCATTCCCGTGCTGAGCCTTTTAAGGTTGCTAGAACGGTTTTGCACAAGACGGAGTCGGATGCTTGGTGGATCATCATGAGGGTTTTAAAACTCTTAATGTGGTCTAACAGATCAGTCTCTCTGTTGTACAGCTCAAATGTTAGGACCTTGAAGTTGGTAGGAATGGGAGCTTCAATAATCATTTTGGAGAATGGAGGTCTAACGGGACAGTATCTTCCTTCTTATTTTGCTCATTCCCTCTTCAGCGACGCCAGAAGGTTTTCCACCTTTCGGAGACGCCGGAAGACGGATCTTCCTGCTGATCAGATATGGTGGATCCGTGGGACTCTTCGTGTTGCGGAGGAGAAGAATGGTAAGGACTATGTTGTCGGGTCTGAGGTGGAACTATGCTGAGGGCCTGGAGGATCTCATCCTTGAACTCTCGAAACTCGGCTCTAGTGACTGGCACTTCTTCATTTCTTCCCATCCTAGGAGCTATCCTACTTGTTGGAGTTGGATGCCTTCTCTCTCAGAGAGGAGTTCTTTTGTGGTCCTTTGGGGAACGAAGACCCCTTCGCCTCTTGAGCCCCTTGGGAGAGGGGGATCTCCTTTGTCTATATGGAGAGGAACTTCTTTCACGTACCCTGGGAGAAGGGGCTCCTCTGAATCTTGGTCTCCTAGGAGAAGGGCATACTGTCGTTGAAAGGCGAGAGGGAATTCCTTTAGAGGAGGAGGTGGAGGAAGAGGGTTGGCTCGTCAGCTTGAGGCCGCTGCCTTCCCTTTCCCCTTAGAAGGCATGCTGGAAACTTGTTTTCACTAGTGAAGTTTGATTTTTCTTGCCGTTTCCCATGGACAGCTTCAATCTATTGCTGCTCATATTCGTGTGGGAGCAACCAGATGATGTGGATTCTTTAGAGGAACGATCAAGAATTTGGCATTTTGACCTTTAGCAAAATTGACTACCATTGACTTGATGACCTGACTCATTTGCGTCGTAGGATTTAATTCGTGTGGTGATGATTGCCTCCGCTTGACCTGCAAAATGCCTGAAACACCGAGGTTGATCCCGGTGACAAGCCCTCCGATGCTCAAGTTAGTTATCAAAAAGAATATGGAAGAGATTTTTGGAGAAAATACTGATTACCAGTTTCTGATGGAGGTAGGGGGTATTTATAGTCACCTTTGGAAACAGTCTCGAGATAATCATTTACTTCTAATCCCTAGTGTTTTTGGATAAGAAATTGCGTTGAAATTCCTTCATGATAAGAAATTCAGTTCAAACCATCTCTTAGGGATAATCATGAATTTAAATAACTCTTTAAATGATCTGGGGGCTGCCATCATAACCCAGTAATGCATATTCGTTTTGGGTTATTGGGCCTTGGAAAAAGACCCAGTTTCCGTTTACAGACCTGTCTATAACAGAAATTACCGTCTTAGCCTTAGTGTTTTAAGATTTGTACCCGACTTGAATGGTCCTAATTTAGTTATATTTTTATCCATATCAGACTATTATAACAATAGACATCCAATCGTACATAAAATAATACTACTACTAAGGATAAACAGCAGAAATGAAATGTTGTTATATCTACATGTAGACCCAGAACATAATGTTAATGAAATGTTATTAGGAACTGACTTCGTTATATCAGTACAACCATACTCAATAGAAGTAGAAGAAATAACAATAGCAGTAAAATAGTAATAAATAGAATAATATGCAAATGAATCCTTTATGAGCAACAAAAAATACATTATACATACTAACAGAATTTGTATACGAAAGATACAAATCAAGAAATTATCATAGTCTAATAGACACTGAAGCAGGCACTAGCTTATGTTGTGAAAATATATGACCAAAACGGAAACAAGATGGATATAATAAATAAGAAATAACTGGATTAACAATACAACTCATCATACTTGATAGGTATCAACAAAATGTTACCACACAAATAGGAAATTACATACTAAAAATACCAATAATATATCAGTTTGATGATATGAATAATGATGTGCTATTAGGAAACAATTTTTTTCCAACAATACTATCATATAACTATATCACATAAATCGGTTACACTTACAACACCTTGTCAACACCAAGCAATAGCAATTAGAATAATACAGCCTTATTCGAGGGCATACTTATCACATATCAGAGTTTCTTCAACCCAGCATGGTGAATACCAATATTACCAAATAAAACTACAAGAGCATCCACAATGGCCATTGCTATTTTATAGCAAAATGGCAAAATGGCAAATAGCAAAATAGAGAAACGCTGCAATGGTCATTTGCTATATTTTGGCAAATTTTCAAAAAAAATTGAGCGCACAGGACATGTTGTCCTATCGCATGACTTTTATTTATTTATTTGAAGTTTGTTTGAGAATTAAATTTGGTTTAGTCTTTAAAAAACCATTAAGTGAATTAATTAACTATTAAGATAACCTAAACTATGTTTAAATTAACACTAAATCCTATTTAAGTGGGTTAATTAATGGGCTAAAAGTTAAAAAGGTGCTCAAACGAGGCATGTTGTCCCATTCGAGAAAATTTCTCTAAGGACGAGAAAATTTCTCTTCGAACCCTCCGATCATATTTTGTAAAAAAATTTGGATAGAACAACTGGTTCCGGCCGATCCAAGAAAAAAAATTAAAAATCATAGACGATACATGTTGTGTCGTCTGATGAGATTAAAAAAAAAGGGGACGGAACAACATGTTCCGTCCCCTATACAAATAGTCATTTCTCATTTTCCTTGAGATACAAAAAATCTTTTTTAATTTCTTTAATACAAACCGAGTAGTTGTTCTACCTATGTTTTGGTTCTCCATAATCCTGTGTTATGTTGTTGAGAAATGCTTGATTTACAGTGTGACCCAACTTAACAGAATCATAAATTTGATGTAACATTTAGTAGTTACTTTAATCAAGTCAAGCAGAAATTATTTTCTAAATCTTTTTTTATTACACCTGAAATTCAATTAGCTATGGTTATTAATATTTCTTTTATGATAATAAACTTAGATTACAGAAGTATGCAAGTGAAAAAGCAGTTTATCTCACTCATTTAAACGTCATCATCTCAAACAATTAGTGCAAAATTCATTAACAACTTATGGTTTTATGAATCTTCATTTTAAATTCATTTCTGAATAACAAATAGTAGGTTGTTTCTTAAGTTTGAATGAAGTTGATCTTTTAAATTTCAACAAAATTATGAATGATGTTGAAGGTGAAAAGTAGCACGCTAAACCGACCATCCAATTCAATCCAAACCGAGCTTAATCGGCTTGGATGGAAACCGATCCAATTAAGGTTCGGATTGGTTGTGGATGAGAAAATTAAAAAACCAATTTTCTTTGGATCGGTGGTGGATGGTCCATATTAGGTAGGATACCGACCGATGCTCACCCCTAAATAATACATCCAACTTAGGAAATAAAAGATTGATAAGATGGCAAATGGAACTGGCACAATAGAAAATATAAAGGAAAAAGACAACGTGTTGGACAATTTTCTATCAAGAAATTAGCAATTTTATTTGTTTTGGAGAATGGGAAACAGAGTCCAGCAAATAGAAAAGGATATAGTCTTCCTCAAGGAGACTGTGGAGCAATTAAATGGAGCATTTAACCAAATTTATCAAAACTATATCTCAGCAACATATGAACAAAGCAATTATACTCCCAGGAGCAAATCCAAAGACAGTAAGAGTATTATTCAAAAGTAGACTTATTCACTGCATATATCCATGCAGGGAATGTGAAGAACTTACCCAACTACCAAAATAAGTATATAGATCTGCTCAAAGTTATTTTGGTCTTACAAAAGCCTTCAAAATATTTGTTCGGGTATTTTCAGCAATTTCGAAATTTCTTGAAGATGCCGAAGAACTACCTGCTGAGCATAATATAAAGATAGGGATGACTACACAAGTCCTGTTTGAAGAAACTAATATCATACCATATAAAACTGAAGAATTTGATAAATTAATCCCAGAAAGAAGAGATATGGGATTTAGAACAATGTATTGTGAACTGAAAGATATACAAAATAGGGACAGTAACATATAGGTCTATGATAGCCCTGACCCATAAATATTAATGATCTACAGCATAGCAAAGATTAAACAACCACAGTCAAAGAAAGAAGTCTTTGACAACTGGTATAAAATTCTAGATAAAGGAGTCATGATAATAATAGAAGAGACAGCTGTCCACTACTGTAGAATGATGAGGACAAAACCACTGCATAAATATGGACAATGCAAGAAAGGATAAGACGAAGTGTTATTTCTGATGTGAGTGAAGCACGTGAATATGTTGGCCATAAAGGAACCTCTTCTAAAGCAACGAAAGCAGTGACGAATTAAACTCAATTATTAACCTATGATGTAAGCAGTGATGTAATCGACACAATAATTATAACTGAGGTAAAGTCATCACTTCTTGTATAAAAGGGAAGGCAGAGTAAGGAAGAGGGCAGACAATCTTAAAGAAAATTTTCTTAAAATCTTGAAAGGAAGGTTATGTCTATAAGAAGTTTGAAGGATATAAAGATTATCTATTCTAGTATCTATCAGTTCTGGTACAATATAAGGTATGAATAACTAATCTCTTACCCTCAGGGAGAGATTTGTAAGGCTATGTCTGAAGGATGTTACAAAAAGACTCATTTGCAACCTTCTATAGTTAAGCTGTACACATAGTAGCATGAAACGAGCTAGGTTGCGTTTGCCTGTACCGAAGTGCTTGTAATGCCCTGATTTTCATTTATGAAAATTATTTAATTTTGCACGTAGTGTGCACGTGCAATATTTTGGTAATATTAAATTTTATGATGAGTATTTGTATATATATATATATATATATATATATATATATATGCTCTTTAATTTTTTTTATATAAAGGCCTTTTTCAATAAACAAAAGCCTTTCTTTTTTAAAGCCCAAATTTAATTTATTTATTATCTTTTTATTTTGGCCCATAAACTAAAGCCCATGAGTTATTTTTATTTTAAATACAACTTGTAATGTAGAACACATTTTAAAGATTATTTTTATGTAAAATAAAATGTACAACTTTTGTTAAATAGGGACAAGTGCATGCACGTGCATTTCACGTACACGTGCAATTACACCATGCATGGCCGGTTTTAGCATGGGAGGGAAATGAAAATTTCAAATGGATTCATGAGTGGTGGTTACTTGATCATGGTTGGTTATTGTAACTCCTCCTTGAATCCTAGCCTTTTGTTTCTAACTCCTACTTTAATCCTAGCCTTCCATTTACCCAAATTTTTAGTATAAATAACCCCCCTTAGCCTAGTTATTTTTGTACAAATTATTCTCCAAGTCCTATAGTATAGAATACATTATTAGTAGTTTAGTAAGTGAGTTAAAAGATTGAGAGTTGTGTGAGGAATTTGTGCTTGCATCAAAAAGAGGAAGGCCAGCAACAAGGGAGTGCTCGGGTTTGGCATCTTGGAGCTCGTGTGCGCATCGACGAGGAGGAGGATCGCTCTCTTGGCAAGGACATTTGTTTAGGACGTGTTGCTAATTGTACTTCTCTCCAATTAAGGAGGGTTGTTTTTCCATATTTATAATTAAATATCATGTTAAAATCGGTAATTTTCAGTATTTCTAATTAGAAAGCATACTAGAATTAAAATGAAATGATGTTGCATGAAAAAGATTAATAAGAGTACATTTTAATTGGAAAAATTGGCCTATTAGTTGATTGGAATGTTGATATATAACTTGTATGTGATTTCATAATTAAACTTAAGTTGTGTGTAAATAAATTATAGCCATGGATTGCCTAAAGAAAAATTTATTGTTAGCATCAAAGACAATATGCAAATGTTAGTAGGCAAAAATGTTGTTTCATGCGCTTGAACGTACTTTTGTGATAATGTTGCAATGAATGATTGAAAGTATGATTTGTGGGTTTGTGGAGTGATTAAAAACAGGGAATTGATGTAGGGATTATTGAAATTAAAATTTGATAAGAAATGTCGAAAAAGGAAACATATTAGCAGTAGCTTGTAATTCGAATTAATTGTATGATAGATATGTGTTAATTATTGAAAAAATTATTTTTTATATACTGGAGTGTAAATTATTTTGGGAATAATTAATCTGGAATTTTACAGCAAGTTTAGTAAGAGCAAAATCAAATGAGAGTGTTTTCGAACATCAAAATGTTTTACTAAACAGAGAAATTGATTTAATTAGAGTTCGAACTGAACTATGACAACCTGAGATTATAGCTCAAGTGGTCGGGATGCTCTTAATTGCTACAGTGGGTTCGGGATGTCTCACAGGTTACTGGTTCGAATCCCGTCAGCACCATATATTTTTACATTTAAAAAAATTAAATGAACTGCAGCCGAGAGCTTTTATAGCTCTCAGCACCCTTCTATACCGCTTGGCGCATTCGGCCTAGTGGTCTGTGCCTGCGGCTTGTTTCCTCTGGTCGCTGGTTCAAAACCCAGTCTCGGCTTGGGTTTAATGTGTGGGAAAAACATTTTTTTTTGGGGGGGGGGGGGGGTTTGATGATTAAAAATTATGGAAAAATTATGTTAATTATTCTAAAAATATGTGGGACTTATGAAAAATAATTTGGGAGTTATCAAAATAAAACAGAGTATATTTGTAAGAACAAATGTATAAATAGAACTATGGTTCTACACCTATATTTCGTGGAGTTTATAATTTGCAAAGGAACTTAAAATAAAGTGCTAGAATGGAAGTATAATAAAGAAGGAAATTATATGAAGTGAAGTAGTATGAATTATTCTTATTGAAGAATAGTGTGAAAATTATGAGTTGTGAATACTCATTTTGACTATATAGCTAGTGATGTGATTTTAATGTAAAGATGATATTTGATGCAATACATAAGGAATAATGGAATTCTATGTATGTTTATGGACTCATGAATAATTTGAAATCATGCGATTGGAAAAGAGAAATATTATTGAGTATGACAACTCAAATATGTGAATTTATGAATTGAAATTGAAAATTAGAGTGTAGCCAAAACTCACACCGGCAAGTGAAAAGTGATGAATTATGATTATTGATATTGAAAAGACCAGTTTGGGTCATTGTGAAACGAAAGAAATAAGACCGGTAATAGTGAGAGGGCCAACTTTAAGAGATTGATTTTGTTCATGATTTTCATTAAATTTAAGGATTTAGTACATAGTGAAGAGGTGATGAAAGTGAGAGAAAAACACAAGTATGAGAGCTTCGAGTTTACGATGCGGGGGTGAGCCACAGAATGCATGCTTGATGCGTCAAGACATGGCGTGGGCACTACTTAGAATGATCGGACCTTAGCGACGCTTGTGGGATGTTTGGTGACTGCAAGAGGATCGTGTGCCATGAAGGAGGCTGAATTGCCACAGAATGCATGCTTGATGAGTCGAGACATGGCGTGGGATTCCCCTCCAGGTTTTCTGTACACGAGCTTGTACTCATAGATCATCTAGGATACTTACAGTAGTTACAGTAGTAGATTAAGACATGACGAAGGATTGAACCCTACAAAGATGAAGAACGATTAAGAGGCTTGCCCTCGGACCTATGTAGTATGGGATGCATAGAATCCGAACAAGTGTGCATTAGTGTCATATAATATGAATAACTGCATTAAGGACTAAGTGCACAATCACAACATGACATCAATAGGGTATTCCCTTTAGTTTGATATGTGACAAGTTTGTGTTTGTTAAATATGGAAAATCAGTTATACTATTTCCGGCATAGAGAGGATAGCCGTGTATAATGTTCGTCGGTTGAATAAACTGACGTACCCACAGTTTTGTATGCAGGGAAAATGACATGATAAAGATTAAAGAGGAACAGATGCCTAAAGATTATTCAATGTTGTTGTATATTTATTTAAATGTTGTAAATTTGCTTCCGCTGTAAAATGTAAAGTATAAAGTTTTCATGTAAACTCTGGTGTAAAGTGAAAAGTTTTAATTTCCTTGTAAAATTGTACTAAATGAAGTGTAAAGATCCTGTGGAATCTCGAATTCAGTGTGTTTTGGAATTCGGAGCGTTACAGTGCTACTAGTTGTTTCAGACATATCTCTTGGATGAAGCTCTCTGGAAGAGCATAGTAGTCCTGAAATTGAAGGAACGTAAAAGGAGCACTGAAATCGGGGTTCATACCAGATGTATTTTATCCACTGATAGTAATTGGTACAGAGCAGCTCAAATAAACTTAACTAGGTTGGAAGCATGTTCGGCCATTTTGTTTGATTTATATGGTAGCTTTAGAAACCTCTTCCCACTTCTAATTTCATACTTGTTGTTTTAAATCACAGAATCACTAAAAAGAATAATGGATAATAATAGTTTCAATCTTGCTTCTGAAATTTATGAATTAATGACTAACTATCAAGGAAGTGATAGAATGTGGATTTTTTATGTTTATTATCCTCAAAGAGTAACAAGCATGTATGATTTTTATAAGTTTAAATTATTTTTATTTAGCATACAATGAATGATTATTATAACACTAAATCAAATTAATCCTGGAGAAACTAGTAATATAAATGTCCAAATAATTGACGACTTAACTTTCTATGAAAGATCTTTATTATTTTATGAAAATGGAGAATCTAGCAGATATATGTGGAGTCCCACAATAGTTATAGAAAATAACTTGAAGAAAATGGACATATAGAGGAAGGAAATGAACATATAGTAGAACTTGAGGAACCTCCATATGATAGTCAAGTATCAGAAACAGAATGAGAAACTATGTGAAATTTGGAAGTTATGCTTGATTATTTTAATATTCTGAAGAATGATGATGTAATTGACTTTGAAGAGTACTATTTTACAAAAGGGTATCATTTTTGAAGTTTTTTATACTCTTTTTTTTTGCAGGTAAGTACTATTTTAGGCAAATACTACTATCCCTTAGTTACAAATAATTTGGCTATTGTCACTTTTGTGTAAATAGTTTCAAAAATCATCCTTTTAATATAATTAACTCTAATTCTCTTGATCTTTAATACATTGTCTCGCATTTATAAGGTTTTTTTTCCTTTATCCGCTTCCTATTACCTATTACTAGATATGAATTGACCAGTTTAGTAGGCTAAATCTTTTTCCGTATATGCTTTACAAATTCTATTTGGGGTTGATGAAATGCAAAAACAAAGGTCTTGTCCCTTTGTCATCATAACCTACCAACCAATTACTATGATGTTGGGATTTATTTAAATTTATGCCTGTTTTCGAAACTATTTTCTAAAAGGGGACAGTTGTCAAACTAATTGCGCTCGGGTGCTCAACAACTACACTTGTTGTTCTTAACGGCGAGTTTAGTTATTTTATGCTCATTGTTGGGACACGGCGTGTCTAGTTCTAATTTTTTTAGAACTCTCCTTTCCCAACGGTAAGATTATTTGTATTAGACTCGTTGTTAGGAACGACGACTGTACGCTTTGTGAAATTTCATAGAGAGTGAAAACTCTCTATTGGATTTGGTGAAATTTCCAAAAATAACTCCAGAGAATAGTTCGATGTTCCCAGCAGCGAGGGGAGAATTTTTAAACTCGCTGTCGGGAAAAGTGAGTTTATTGGGCCACCACTTTATTCACCAGAATTCATTCACTTCTTCTCTCATTTCACTCACGTCTCCTTATCTTTATTCATCTCGTTGTTCATTTCACCAAACCCTAGCTCTCATCTTCATTTTCTACCTCATTCATTGGTTGATTAATTCAATTATCCGAACCTTTAACTTTCTCCAACAAATCTCCATCGACTACAGTCGGGTTCAGATCACAATTATCCACAAAAATGTATGTTTTAATTTGACTCATACACTGCATTTGGATATGGTTAGTGTTAGGGTTAGGATTATGTTTTAAATTAAATGTAGGGTTACGGTTAAGGTTAGTAGGTGAAGAGGGGTTGTGTTTGGTTTTAAGTAATGGATGGGTTTTTGTTATTCACATAAGGTGTTTAATGTATTGCCAAAGTGATCAAATTGTAGGTTATGCACATTGGGTGTTCGATGTATTGCCTCAGAGATGATAATTGCATTTAGGTGACCCTACATTTGTTAGTGGAGACATGTTTTTGAATATGAAGATTGCTAAAAATAATGCCTTTTAAGATAAATGCATCATATTGCATTGTACATGCATTTGGGTTAATTAAATGCTGCATTTTTGTAGGCTCATAATGACATAACCTAACAGTTCTGACGTCCTCCTCCTACTATAACGGAGCGGGGGAAGCTCCTGCAGTGGTAAGAGTTGTTTAATGTATATTATCAATTTTTTAAAGTTTCGAACTCCATATATTCCATCCAACCATCATCGTTTAATGTAAATTATCATTTCTTCCTATGCAGGATGTTACTGACGCCCCTGTCAATGTCCCCCAACCACCACATGCACTTGGAGATGCACCTGGAGGTCTTAGTCTAATAGACACATCACTGCTGAGGATGCAAGCGACTCACCGATCGAATTTTCTATGGAAAGGTTAGTCGAAGGACTTGACATTCCGAAAGCACAAGACGTTGCCCCTACATGATCATTATCCCGTTGTTGGTGAAAGTGGGATTCTATTGAGTTGCAGTCATGAGGTCATTGAAGTTGGATCTAGGTCTTCCAACAGCTTTAGTATAGAGATGGCGGCCAGAGACTCATACATTCCACTAGCCTCATGGTGAGATGACGGTGACTTTGAAGGATGCGGCCTTAATTGCTAGACTTTCAATAGAGAGTGTCGCTGTGACTGAAAGTTGGGGTTTTGATAAATTTCATCTTGTTCGAGAATACCTTGGTATGAGCTGACCGAATCAGCTTTTATTGGTACATCTTTTAAACTTTCATAGTTGATGAAGCCATTCGATGATTACTTGAAACCGGACTTGACTGAGTATCATGTAGAGTGCTATGCCTGAGCGTACCTTATGACCCTTTTTGGGGGTGTGATATTTCTAAACTCAACGTGCAACCAAGTACCATTTATGTATTTGCAGTTGATCACTAACATTAGAAAACTTGGTCAGTTTAGTTGGCATAATGCGACTTTGGGGGTCCTATACAGGAATCTGTGCCATGGTTCCTTAAATAATGTACAGGCAGCATGGCCGAGAGCTATTACACATTGGTCGACCGTATGTGAGTAGCCAACACCCGGTGTAAAGCGCATCGGTGTTTAGAGTCGGTAGGTTGGCTCTTATTGGTGTCTATAGGACTGGGGATCGCACGCATCGTGATAACCCTCGTGGACTACTCACATATTACCGAGATGTGCTTGATCAGTTGCAGGCAGAATGCATTGTTTGGGAACCGTACACTGCTAAGAGAATGGAGAAGATGCTGCAATGTTGCACATAACATAGCGATCTATGGTTGACGACTGCACCGCTCATCAACTTCTCCATCATAGAGCTTCCTCATGATGATCGAGTACTCCAACACTTTTGTCTGCAACTAGATGTACCCACCGCAGGAACCAATGACAGTGCATTGCACGATATCACATGGATGGGTTAATTGCCCGATTCGATTGAGCCAGATATCACCGAACTGATGTCTACTCTTGGAATGAGCGTCGAAACAAAATAATCATTGGCAGAATTCCTCCATATGATGGACAAATGCATGAGGCATACATGGCTTTGTATACCCAGATTATGGGTTGATTATCGCACCTCCTACCACTGTGTCAGCCCAAGTGTACTTCTGATACCAACGCGAGAGAGGGAACCATCTTCTAGCTGCTCATCTTTGCAGCCCTTGTTTCAACCAAAGGCGAATATATTGGCATTTGGCAACCATGGTAAGAAAGGATAATAACTATATGATACATTTATAGTTCATATCACATAGTTCGTATCATATAGTTAGTTCCATTTATAGTTCATTCACACAATTATCATTTATTGTTCTTATCACATGATTATCATTTATAGTCCATATGATATAGTTAGTTCCATTTAGCATTTAGTATCATATATTTAGTTCCATTGTTTATAGTTCGTTTCACACACAATAATTTTCATCTAATTTATCTTTGTTTATATCATATAGTTAGATAGTATCACACACAAATGTTTATATGACACTATCTAATTTATAGGCGAAGAACACATGTGAGAGTATAAGAAGTGTTGCTCGACGGTTGTCGGGTATCGCATCCGATGTGACAGATGCTATGAAAGAGTTCACATACGAGATTTTAGCACTGTGTAGATGATATCTTGATGCGGTGGTGAGGGCCCCGCATTCGATGCTTTTATGGCACACCACACAAGCCATCGTGTGGCTACGCCTCCTACCACTGCGTCACTGGAACCCGAAGAAGAGAGGCAACTGTATGATGAGGGGCAAGGGCATGAACAATAGGGAATACCTAATGACGATGAGCTTCTCATATCTCAGGTATTACAAAAAACCCCAACTCCAAAGAAGAGCAAAACAATTGCACACTGAAAGCGCAAGAAGACCAATAGATACACGCCGGGTTAAATTTTTGTAGCTTTTGGTTAAGTTTTTTGAGTTAATGTAAATGGGGATGTTGTTCATATAAAATTGTCTGCCTCATGCCCACCCCCGAGTATATGATTCAACAGGAATCACACAGGGGTAGATTGATAGAAACCTCTAGTAAAATACAACTTATATTAACATAGTGTATGTTTGCGATGATGTGATGATCGTTATTTATTTTTTGTTTCTTTTTCTGATGTTGAAGCCAATTATATTTTTGAAGTTCGATTTTTTTGATTTTTGTATATAGCTTTTGTTGTCTGGGGCTGTGTATGTATATGTTGTTAGAGATTATGAGAGATATTGATAATGAGAAATTAGGGTTAGGGTTAATATCCCTACTGCTTGAGATATTATACCATGCTTATCATGAATTGGAATAATCACAGAGCACTACCTCTAGACCAGTATATATGGGATGAAACTGGGTTTAGGGTATTGGGCTTCATGCCAGTCAACCCAGTCCAACAATTAGCATAAACACGTGCAAAGCACGTGTTGCCCCATAGAACATTTTACACAATAATATTCTATTATATTGAGAATATACATATATATCCAACAATCTCCTCCTATATTCTTAATATATTAGGCAATGCCATGTTATATTATTGGATCACAAAATAATATAGTTCATAGACTAAATCAATTATAACTCAAATAGTTCAAATGAGACTAAACAAAAATAATCAAATAGTTCAAAGACTATATCAAAACAGAATAATGAGTGCTTCATTCTATATATATATATATATATATAACAAACATTCAATAATCATCTACATAGGTGATTAAATACTTCTGACCAATCATTGTCTTATCTAGTCACAAAGCTACAGAGATCACAAATATCAGAATGTATTAATTTAAGAAGTTGTGTGCTCCTAGAGACCGTACTAAATGATTTTCTAGTGATCATAATCTGAGCACAACTTTCATATTTGTCATATTTAGTGAAGTGTCATTTAGCAGAATTATGAGTTTTAATAAGAACAAACAATTTTATATATAGTTTACATGTCCTAGCCAATTATGTCGTATTCAAGGACTACACAAATTAGAACTACTATAATCTGTTGCTTTGTTTGTTAAACTTAGCTTACATATGCAATAGACTATATTATGCACATCAAAATAATAATAATAAAATATAAGTTAATACAAAATTACTTTATTACATTTCAGAAAAAATGTTTACTTTCTCTCGTAGTTCTAACAAAATCTAATTGCTAAAACACATTGAGCGAAGAGTTCTTTCCTTTATTTATTCTTCATCATCTTCATAACGCCAAACGAGATAATGTCTAAAATGTTATAATAAAACTTTGCACACACAGTACAATGAACAAGAAAGAACAAAACGTAACTAATGGAGTCATATCATGTATTAAAAGACGTTATCTACTAAGTTACAGACATTTTTTATACATCTTATACATCAATCTTTATTAGAGAAGCAAAGATACAATCACACACAAACTACAAACGACGGGTTTAGCCAATATGTCTATACACATAGTATGACAAAACACACTAACCAATTTTAAACATGCTAATTTCAAAATGAGAAAAATTATTATCTCTCTCAATCATGTGATCAAACGCACAAATGTTAACACCTTCATCATATGAAAATATTGAAAATGATTAGAGGAGATCATACCAATACTTCAAGTTAGAAGTGTTTTCCAAATTCGATAGAGAAGCCTTCGTAGTGAAGACTTATTCTACCTAATGCAAATCTATCATCTCCAACACAAAATTTGTAAGTAAATTTGAAGTTCCTACATTCATCAAATTGTTAAGGATTAGTCAATTAAACGAATTATTAGCACTATTTAATTCTAACAACAATTTTATTGGAGATACAAATTTATTGTCAAAAGCTATAATTTAACTTATCAAAATAAATGTTTGATCCTTAGCACATAGTCAAAACAGTTGTTCAACTTGTATTTAATTAAAAAATGGTTATCACAGTTTAAAACTTTAGCACTTAGCAACAACAAATAATTAAACGATACATGCATGTAGAACTTATCTTTAATTTTAGATCTGATCCAGTCCAAACATATTTGGATCTAGTCTAAACAGCATCCTTCATTGCCCACACTATCTCCAACAATTACATCCACATCTCTTATTGTGCTTTCACTTTCCAATTATTAAATTCAGAACTATCAAATATTTCTAGTTTTGGAATCTTGTACGCACAATTATGTTTTTCCATCTCATAGGAATAAACAGTAAATTTCAAAATCTAGAGGGTTATTCTGAATAATTACTACTAGCGTAATTTCAGTAAAAGAAGTGATTTTTCTGTAAAACTGCATAATAAACAATAAACAAAAAATTAAATCAAATAAAACAGCACAGATATTAATGTTTAGAGTGGACCAATCTTGATGAGAATCAAGAAAAAAGGAGGGTTAGATCTGATTCAGAGGTACGCAACAGCAGATCCAGTACTGGCCCCAAACACAAAACACCAAAATGAGATCCAATAGAATGACTTGATTTGAAGTGGATCTGTCCAGCACACAGTGATCCAATTCTGACCCTGAACATGCAACACGGATATCATCTAATGAGATTCTTGTTTGGGTTTATTATTATTTTAGATGCGTGTGCCATGCCAAAGGGGCGCCACGTTGCTTCAGAAGTCGGAGGGTACAGGTACAATCGGTTGGCAGAGGGATGGCTTAATAGAGGAAATGATGGGGCCTAGTTTTCTGAGTCAAACCCAAACGCATCTTGGATCCCCACTTCAAACTCGAACACAAGACATCAATCTCATCCATATAAAAAATCGGTAGATCAAATCTGGATCATGATTTCTCTGATTCAATTTCGTATGGAAATTGATGGAGAAGACGATGGAGGAAGATGCAGCAGCGACCTGCGATGGCTCTAGCAGCGGCTAGGTGTGGCGGCTCCGGCGATCGGCTGCAATAACAATGATGATATTCCGATCGATCTTTCTTAATCTAAAAATTAAAATATATAATATATCAAGATTGTTAGAGATTATGAGAGATATTGATAATGAGAAATTAAGGTTAGGGTTAATATCCCTAGTGCTTGAGATATTATACCCTGCTTATCATGAATTGGAATAATCACAGAGCACTACCTCTAGACCAGTATATATGGGATGAAACTAGGTTTAGGGTACTGGGCTTCATACCAGTCAACCCGGTCCAACAATTAGCATACAACACATGCAAAGCACGTGTTGCCTCCATAGAACATTTTAAACAATAATATTCTATTATATTGAGAATATACTTATATATCCAACATATGTGATGGTCGTTTATTTGTAGAATTGTGTTGCGTATGTTAAAATTCTGGAGTTAGTATTATTATCGATAATTGTAATCAGAAACAATACACATAAGTAGATTTGGAATTTTAGAAATTTATTGAGCTCGCTGTTGAGAACAGCGTGCATATTATACTAGACTCATTGTTCCCAACAGCGAGTTCAGTTCATTTCCTATCGCTTTTGGGAACAACGAGCTATTATATGGAGTTTTTTTCGAAAATTCACCAAGTCCAACAGAGAGTGGAACTCTCTGTAAAATTTCATAATCAATAAGTGCACTTTTCCAAACAGCGAGTTTAATGATTCTCCCCTTGTTGTTTGGAACATCAAGCTCTTATTTGGAGTTTTTTTTTTTGGAAATTTCGTCAAGTCCAACAAAGAGTTTTCACTCTATGTGAAATTTCACAAAGTATATAGTCGTCGTTTCCAACAACGAGTCTAGTACAAATAACCTCATCGTTGGGAGCGGCGAGTCTTGTTTGAAATTTTTAAACTAAACTTACCGTTGGAAACATCGAGTTTCTAAAAAAAATTTAAAAGTAGACTCGTCGTGTCCCAACTGCGAATATAAATAACTAATTTCTCCGTTGAGAATGGTGAGTGTAGTTATTGAGTCTTCGACTCGCCGTTGTGAACGACAAGTTTAGTTATTGAATCTCCGAACGTAATTAATTTACCATTTTTTTCCCAAACAGTTTCAAAAATAGATATAAATTTTTTTAAAGAAATCAAGATGTTGTGTTTGTTGTTGACCTCAGTTCATTGATTCTTAATTGTGAGCTCCCAATCATTTTTTTTTATTCGAGGAAGGCACAACGCAGTTGACTTTTGTAGGGATGGGCAAGGTGGATATTGTCCTTTTTTTTTAAGGTTAGAGGTGGATATTGTCACCTGGTAAACCTACCATTTTTTGCATTGCCGAGCAATTGTAGAAGATAAAACGTAGTAGTGGTTAGGATGAGCTCAGCCAATTATATAATTATGTTATAATTTTGCTATAATATAATTTTGTTATATAAAGATATACAAAACATCCCAATCTGTATCACAAAATAAAGTGTACATATTCAACAACTCTAACATTGCAGCACAAATTTGACTGGTATGAACTGATCCATTCTGGTGGCTGCCAGTCTGCCACCCCTTTATATTGCACCTATCTCATCAGGAACAATTTGAATTATTCAAAGCCATTAACAAGTTAATCATCAGACAATAATCATACTTAATTGTGAGTCATTAATCTTGTGCTCGAAGGTACTCTACATATGATTGACTAAAAGATTATTAGATCTTTCTTGTGGAAATGTGAGGTCTGATAACCCACTAACCAAAGTCATGTGATTGGCTAAAAGATTATTAGATCTTTCTTGGGGAAATGTGAGGTCCTTGATAACCCACCAACCAAAGTTGGATTACGATATCGTCTCAATTCTAGCATTTGATTGACTGGAGACAAAGAGGTAGAAACTGATGAAATTTTATAGTTCTCGTGAAGAAAGTAAAGTAAGGTCCTTAAGAGCATCCACACTTGGTTCTCATTTTTCCATTTTCTCCATATTTTGGTAAAATGAACATTACAGTTGTTTTCATTTTGCCAAAATATAAGAGCATCCACAGTGGTTTGTTATTTTTTTCATTTTCTTATTTTATGAAAAATGAGCATCTACAGTCGTTTGTTATTTTGTCATATTTTAGCAAAACGCTACAGTCGCTTCTCATATTTAAGAAACGAAATTGTCGATTCTCAAATAGGGTCCCTATTTTTTTCTTTTAATGGAATCAAACGAAACATGCCCCCCCCCCTAAATAATCTGTTGTACTGTCTGGGAAAAAAAACGTAAATCGTCAAACGGGACATGTTGTCTCGTTTGAAGCCAATTTTGGCTTGGACGGGACAGCATCCCGTCCAGCCCCATTGTCAGCTTAGCCCAATTAGGTTAGTGTATTAATTAGGTAGCTTAGCATATATTTTAATATTTAATTTATTTAATCAATAGTTAATTAACTTAAATATTATTAACTTACACATTTTTAAATATATTTTTTACTCATCGATCTAGACGATACAAATTGTTTCGTCTAGCTATTTTTTGAGAAACTTTTAGCAAACGATCACTGCACACATCACACTGATTTTCTATATCTATTTGTGCCATTTTCTCAAAGATGAGAAACACCATTGTGGATGCTCTAAGAAAGTAGGAATATTGTTGTCTCAAATATGAAAAACTATTTGTGAATTCTCAAAATATATCCCCGCATTTTTTAAATTTTCTAATCCTATCAGACGATACATACTGTAGCGTCCTATAATTTTTTAAGAATGTTTTAATTCTAAAACTATCGGTCGGAACATGTTGTTCCGTCCTAAGATTTTTTTATTAAAGAAATCCGTCGGACGGTACATGTTGTCCCGTCCAACACCATTTTTAGTTTGGACGGGACAACATGTTCCGTCCAATTCAAAATAGCTTATGTGATTAGGAGCACCAATATTGAGCAGTGTCACGCCCCGCTTCCCAAAAGGAATACGGAATACGAATGCATGACAAAGCCCAGCAAATAATTTTCATCATTCATAAGCTGTAGGATCGACTCAGCATCATAACCAAAAATATAATAAGAATATACCCAACCACGCATGCATGAATAATTTATTAATCAACAGAAAACAATTGAAACAAAACATAATTATCCCAAATAATTTTCAGATCTGAATCAAAAGATAAAGCTTCAGGACTACAAGCTTGATACAAGTCTCAAGTAGCAACAGAAATAAATAACTCAAATACAAAATAATTAAAGCAAGCTTTTTTCCCAAGCGAAGCTTGGAACGTTTGCTCACCAATTTCAGCAGGCAACTTATATCCAAAGTTTGTATATATATATATATATATATAAAAGGAAAATAGAGAAAACAACGACAAACACCCTCAGTGCAAGTTAGGACCGCAAATAGTACAAGTAAGGCTATGAAAATAAGTGCAAGAAAATATGAAACTAGATATGGAATCAAGAATATACAATATGATTGACAAGAATGCAACAAGTAGTGGAGTTCAAGAGAGTAGCTAACAAGTAAGATAACTCAAGTAACATAATTGGGTAACAAGTATTAATAGTGGAACAAGTAACAAGTGAACATGTAACATGTGTCAACTAACAAGTAATAAGCCTCAAGTAACAAGTCTCAAGCAAGACAGGTGTCAAGTGTGAACAAGTAACAAGTTATTCTTAAGTCTAATGTTTAATTCTATCTAGATAGCACTTCATGCGCCCCAACTATTTATCGAATGGTTGCTACTTACAAACAATTACGTTTAGGTCTAGTGGTGGATTTTATAGGGCGGTATACTCAGGCATCAAGTATCAAGCAAGCCATGTTCATGAATCGAGTAATCATATAACTAGTTCATGTGTCAAGTAATAACATGACAAGTCACGAATCAAACGATAATATACTAGTTTATGAATCATGCAATAAGTCTATGAATCGAATAATCATATACTATTCCATGAATCAATAGTAAATAGTTCATGAATCGAATAATAATATAACTAGTTCATGAAGCATGTATCAAGTGGGAAACACGGGCCCCCTTCCGAGTACACTTACCTATATTGTCCACTACTATGGTGTTTCTCTTAAATCCCGGCTTATTATTTATTATTATCATCAAACAAAAATGAAAGCATGCGAAACATGGCAAGTAAACATGATCAATAACATGGAATAAGTTTAAGATAATTAGAAAGCATATTCGAGGGTCAACACAAATTAAAATTATCAAGAACTATGAGAATTCCAATTCTGGACAGCATGACGTTGCTGCACCAAAATTGTGATTCCCGTTGCTACAGGATAGAAAATGTGGATCTGTCAGAAGTTCTAGAAACTAGACTCCTGCCTGGTTCTAACTCATATAAATAAGATACATAAAAGTTGTATCATCATGTGTCAAAACAACAAACTACACAGGTTTTGTATTCAGCCAGAATTTGTAAAACTATGTTTATACATATGAAACAGGTTTGAAACTTTATTAAATAATTCCAAGAAAATTAGGGAATGTTATCTAGTGTGTCTAGTATCAGTATGCAAATTTTAAGTCATTATCTTACAGGTAGCATAGTTAAATTAATTGTAAAACAAAGTAATGCAGCAGTTTTTATGAATCTGCGATTATAAACACAACAACATGAAACTGTGATAACTCACAAACCATAACTCGGAATTCAATTCCATCAAAATGGTAGTAAACTAGACATCTGGGGTTAAATTTTATATTTAGAGCTCAAGTCCATATTTTGATGTTATTGGGGTTGAAACAGTAAGTAAAGACAGGAATAACAACAAACAAAGATAGTTTTTGCATGAAAATCCTTATAATTATTATTCATATGGGTTTAAATTAACACGTGATGCAAACCAAAGTGTAATAGGTATCAAAGAAAGGTTGTGAATCTTAAAGATCATGAAATTGGTAAGGAACAAAATAAGATAAACAAATGATGTGCCAAAGGGGAGTCACATTTACAATCTACTTGCAGTATTTTCAATTAAACGCTTATACTAGAACAATAAGTTGTACAAGAAGATACTTGCCTTGATTGGATGAGGGCGCTGATCGAAGATCAAGATCGGATGGATCGGATCGGCGTGGATCTTGATGGCAATCAAGATCGATGAAGATGGACGGCGCTGATCAAATCTGATCAGATCAAGGTGATGGATCAGATCAGATCAGATGGTGTCACGATCTTGATGAGATCGTGTGGCCGAGATTCAAAGCCAAACTCTCCCCTCCTTCTCTGTTCACCGCAATGACGGCGTAAAGCTTCGGCGGCGGCGACTGGTGGTTGCGTCGAGGGAAGCTCGATGCAGGAAGACCACGGGGCAGCGTGGTGGTGCAGTTAAAGGCGACGGCGATGGGGAGTCGACGGAGCGGTGCTCTGTTCTTGGGGGAAAACAGAGCGATGGCGGAAGGCTTCGACGGCGGCAACTGGAAGGAGGCTTCGCATGAAGAACAGGGACGAGCGGGATAGGTTCAGGAGACTCGAAGGTGATGATGACGAGGGATGAAGACGGAGGGGGTAATGGGTTCGGAGGTCAACGGAGCTGGATGGGTAAGGCGATGGGCAATGGTGTGTTGATGGGGAAGACGATGGGCTCACGAGGGGTGTGGGGATGAGGACGCGGGCGATTGGGAGACGATGAGGCGGCAACGGAAGTCGGAGAGTCGGGATGCCTCGACGAAGAAGATGAATAGTAAGGAAAAAGAAAGGGGTCGGCGACTACTGTGTGAGGGTTAAACAGTGAATTAGGTTTAGGGTTAATCTAGGGTTAGGGGTTAATTAGGTATATATAGTATATGATTTTGGATTGTGGGTTATTGGATAACGGGTTTGAGTGGGATCCAACAGGAGATTGAGTCAAAATTCACTTTAATTAGGAAAAATGAAATAGATGAGATGAAACAGTCAAATCCCCATGAAGAACAATAAATTAAAGCGAATAGGGAAGATGAAATTGAAATAAATATTGACACAAAATTGAGTCGAAACAAAGAAAATGATTTTTATTAGAACTAGAAACAAAATACAGATTCTAAAATTGATGGATAGAGTACTAAGAATGGAAATACAGCAGAAAAATACAAATACAAGGAACATGGGTTACAAGCCGGTTCAATGGCTTGATTGTGCTATGAGTATATAATATCATATAGGATTGTAATTATAGGATTTTAAAAAATTAATTTCATATGGGACAAGATGGTTTTTTCTTATAAAAAATGCACTCAGACGGTACCACATCTACCGTCCCGTGAATTTTAAAAATAAAAAAAAGGAGACGAAACATCATGTTCCCTCTCACCTTAAATAAAGGATTTTTTTTTATCAGACCATATATTCCGTTCGACTATGCTATTTTCAATTACTGTTTTCTCATATTTTAGCAAATATTCTTTGCTACAAAGAAATTGATATTTTGTCATTTCTCATTTTGATAAATTGCCAAATTTGTTATTTGACAAAAACAAGTGTGGATGCTCTAGTAAGCAAAAGTATCGAATTTCAAATAAAATGATTGTAGTTTTTTATTTGAATTTGCAAAAATGAAAAATGTGGGCGCACTGATGTGCAATTTCATCCTGAAATCTGAACTGGTGGGCCTAATTTTGGCTCTAGCTCGAGTATGCCACTCGAAACACTGCATGAATGATTTGTAGGCCCAAAATAGCAGAACAGTTTATATAGGTGCTATGTATAGGATTTATCTTGTAAAAGGGTATGTAAATTGTAAATTTTGGAACATCCTTTGAGATGCGCGTTTGGGATAACGTATAGGTCTATTTTCCTTTAAAAAATGGCGCGCGAAACGAGAAAATCCACCAATATGGGAGTGGGAGGATGATGATGGGGCCCACTTGGATTGAATTATCTCTACTAGACTGGGAGTCAACAAAAAGATTACAAGCTAATTCTTTTAAAAAAGAAAAAAAACTTGAATTTCACTAAACTATATCAGCGTTTTGCCAATTTATAAATAACTATATTCATATTTTATTTTATTTTTTGGTTTAGCGATATATACGTAAACTTGTTGCAGTTCATTTTTTGAGCACTAACGATATCAAATTTTGATCAGTGTGACCATTACACCCCTGCTTTGATCGGTTAAGCACTCTTTCGTTAACTTTCATTCCTTTTTCTAAATTATTAAAATGCTAGGTTTACTCGTGAACACGTACTTACGGTACGTCTTTTGAACGATGCAATATATGAAAAGCACTGTAAACAGTAAAATATATACAATCCTATCTGGTTGGTGACTACATAATAAGTTATAAAAAATAATTAGAATGTCCTAAAATAATTACATACTAAAATAATTGGGGATGGTTTGGTTGGTTGTAAAAATAATGAAGAGAGGGAAAAGCACTGTAGCGAAAACAATTCCTTAGATTTGATTTCTTAAAAGTAGCTTTGGTTGCATATAGGTTTACTGTAACAATAATTAAATGTTAGCTTTATTTGGTTGTAGTAATTCTGTAGCAAAAGTAATTTAAAACACGTTTTTTATTTTTTGTTTTACATGAAATTAATTCAAAATTAGGGATTAATTAATTTTATTTAAGCCTAATCCCTATTGTTTTGGATTAATTAATTAAGCTTAATTAGATTGAAACTAATTAACTTTTAATCTCTAAATTTTAATTAATTAATAAATGACTAATTAAATCACAACAATTAAGGTTTTTCTTAATTAAAATTAGTGTGATTTTAATTAGTCTTTTCTTAATTAATTAAAAGTAGGGACTAAATGTTAATTAATTTCAAAACTCAAACAAATATCAACTACTTCACAAAACATAAAGCATAAATCTAAATGTGGCTATTGTAGCTACAGTAACAGGTAATGTAGCTACAATAACGGGTACTGTAGCTACAGTACGGGCAGAAAAATGTCTTTTATGAGCTTCAATCTGACCGTTGATTTCCTTATAATTGAAGGAGAACCACTTGATAGCTTTTTTTTGAATTGTCTTGTGTTTTATTATATAGATTCTTTCAAATTTTAAAAATTATTAAAATACACTTCTCTAAAACAACTATTCACATTCTGCAGAATTTTTTTACCGTACTAACCCACTTTTCAAAACTATTTACCCAAATAACCCACCTCCCAAACTGTGGGTGATCCACTTTTAGACACATTAGCATATACCGCATTGAGCATTGCAACCTCTTGGATTGCGAGGCCACAGTGTTTAACTGCGGCCTCTTCACAAACTTTTTTTTCGAGGCCACTATTGCCTTTTGCGACCTCAGTTTATTTCATATTTGGGTTAGAGAGATTTCGAGATTTAGATAAAAATTTCTAAGTTAAAATGTGTTAAACGTAGGCCGCATTAGCTATCTGCAACCTTGATATAACAGAGGCTGCAATCTTCCACTGCGACCTCAGGAAAGAGTTAAGCAAGGAAAATGATAAAAGAGAGATCATGGTCCTCTGTTATACACATGCCTATGTTCCCAACAGTGACCTTTACTGTAACATTTTTTTTGAATTGGGTCTGCCATCTCACACTGCGGCCTAGATGTAGCCTAGGCCGACAGTATCCAATAGAGACTGTGAATGAATCTTCATGACTGAGAGTGATAGAGAACAGAGTGTTGAGCAAGACAAATGATAAAAGAGATGTCGCAGTCCTTAGCTGTAGTCTAGACTGTACCTAGGCTGTGGGTTCCAACTGCGACCGTAGTGTAAAAATTGACATTTTATATTTCAAATCTCACTGTTTCCTTGTTTACAAACCAAAAAATTCTGCAGCAAGCTCAAACATATACATCACTCATACACAAGTGGATGCCGCTAGCTCACACATATAAATGTAACATTTTCAACCCAAAAAACAACTCGAACATAATATCCCATGCATCTTCAATCAAACATATAAACCACACCTAAACATAAACTACTCTAACTGTCGCGCTCCGAAATACTTCGAGGAATACATAATAGACGCTACAACTCTCATCTGACCTGTAAGGCTAAAACAAACACTAATTTAGAACAATAGTTTATTGATAAACTAGTAAGGTTTATAGGTACAACTTGACTAATTTCATATTACAATGTTCAAATTTCACACTTAAGCAACAGAATAATAATTAATACATGCCTCAAAAATAGAATACTTCGAATAATGTTAAAGGGTTGCTAAGCAGAATTGTAGGGGTCCTCAAAAGTCTGCATCTTTATTCTTCCAAATGATGTCTTCAAGCTATCCAAGGGTTTGCATCTAATCCAAAAAATATTTTCCAAATGGGATGAGCGCCAACAGTCCATAAGTAATATAGCCACTTTGCATTTAAAGAAAACACATGATATTTGTAAATGAAAGTATAATACAGGTTAATCAAGGAGAAATTTGTTATAACCTTGTGTCAAACACCTTAATAACAAATGCCACAAAAATATTTATAAAGCATAATCAAATCATAAACTTGATAATAAATAAGTCAAAATTTATAAGCAGTCACCCACTGGCTATGGCCCGCTCAGTGATAATAAATAACCACACTTGCTATGGTTTGCATAATGTAAATAATATCAACCCAGTTGTCATGGTCCGTACAGTTCAAATATAAACCCACTATATGGTCCGCACAATGCAATAATATTAATCCAACAGGCTATGGTCCGCATAGTGCAAATATAAACTCACCGACAATGGTCCACACGGTATAAATTCATCAAAGCTCATTAATAATAATCAAGTTTATAAACAATTATAATAATATCATATCAGAAATCCAAAATCATGTCATGCATGCTTTGCATCATATGTAAACACATATTTGTAAATTTAAATCAAGTTTATAATCTCAATTTAATTCCGAGAGATATCGATATAGAACTATGTGTGACTTAATAATTCATTCATAAACACATGTTTGAAATATTACGTTGCACAATAAAAAAACACAAGTAAAACATATAAAGTGGATAAATTACTTACAGTAAATTGTCAAGTAGTTCTTAATATGGTTCTCAAGTGTCGCCTTCGACCCTCAATCATTCCCTAACAAGTGGGTAGTAAATAAATTACTCATACTATTCATTTAGGCTTATAATTCTATATTCATAATCTTTCCAAAACCTGAGTTTAATCTCTTATTTTTTCTTTACATCATATTTCAAAAGTTATCAGCCTTAAGAAATTTTCTCACATTTGCTAGTGCTTGTTAAATACATATTATAGCTATTAGGGACTATAATCCAAATAGTAGACAAATATGGGTCTTAATGTAATTTGCAGTAACTTTCATATGCAGCTTTACTTTATAAGATATTTGTAACAAATTTACAAAGTCTATAAGTATTTATAGGAATTATGTACATTATTCCAGGGGCTAATTAACAATATATTTTACAAACTTAGGATTTTATTGTAATTTTTCATATTACTTATTCTTGGATGGCTGGTTGTTTCCCATAACTATTCCTGTGAATTTGGACTTTGGGTTTGGGCTTCCTTATTGGGATTGACCTGAACCTAAACTAAGCCCACCTAATTCATTCATTGTTCCCTCCCTATTCTGTTATTGAACCCAACAAATGAAGTCAACAACTCTATTATGTAAGTTTCTATTATTATCACTCCTAATAATAAATTAAATGGAAGTGATGAATATTACCTTATTGAAGTTTCCCTTCAATCTCTTCTCCTTGCTACGTCACTGCTATCACTCTCAAACTAAAGTGTATATAAGCATACTGGGTGTGGAATAACTCTCATTACTAAGGGGTTTATGTAGGCTAAAACTCCTAACTCTCAACCAACCCATTTATATTCTTTGTTTCTTCATCTGCTCTCCTTCTTAATTATCTAGGCAGACAAGTGAGAAGGAAAGTCTTCCCCCCTCAGTTGAAAATTTCCATACCTATTCTCTACTTATTTAATCTCACTTCCTTATTTCCTATTTGCTTCGGTTGATGGAGATGGAAGTCTTCTCCCCTCACATCAAATTATTATTATTATTATTATTACTATTATTATTATTATTATTACTGTTACCGCTGATTTCGGTATGGGGGTAAACAGATAGAATTTGTGAGTCCGAGAAAAATCTGAACAGTTGACTCAGCCTTCTTGCTCCTGCCGCGACCTGCAAGGAAGTGCGAAACACCGGGGTTGATTCCGGCGACGCACCCTCCGACGCTCTTGTCAGTAATCAGAAGAGATTAAGAAAAGAGCTTAAGTGATGAAAAAGTGATTAACCTGGTCATGGTGGTAGAGGGGTGATATTTATAGTCGCCTTTGGAACGGTTAGGGGTCGGATTCCCTGCCTAACAGCCAGGAAGAAAATCCTCCTATTCTGTTCTGAGAAATTAGCCCCTGATTCCCTGGTGGGAGCCAATCAGGCTTGTTGATTTGATTTAGTCAAATCCATGGCCCTGATTCTCCTCTTGGTGAACTGGGCTTGTATCGGGTCGGGACCCGTGCCCAGTTAAAGTGGATGCGTTCGCGGGTTGCTGGTTCTGTGAGAAGGAGACCCAATACCCGTTTTGGATCCACTTGTATGTGAAATTACCTTTTTACCCCCGAGCATCAAGATTCGTGCCCAATCTGGACGGTTCCGATTTAACCCCATTTTTAGCCATATCACGAGCCCCCCAATCCTAAAGACTGAGTGTGATCAGCCTTTGAGGAGTAGTTTGACTGTTTTGGTGGCTAGCGGAGTTGTATCGGAGTCCATATGGAGGATTCAAAATCTCGAAGGAGGTAGTGAGGTAATTTTCTGATGCCCCTTGCTGTTCTCTGGTCATATCGGGTATTTGATGGTTTTTATCTATTTTTTCGGACTATTTATTTAATTTTGCGACGTGTTTACTAATCGCTCGGGGGCCTTAACAGTACATTCTAGGCAATAATTGTTCGTTCAGGGGTTCGAAAATGTGTCCCCAAATTTCCAATTATTTTCCAGAATTTTTAGCTAATTTTTCCGAATTTTTAGCAATTTTTTCGCAATTTTTAAATAAATAGAACGATTTAAATAAATAAAAAACGATTTAAATACCGATTAATGACGTGGCGCAATCTGGACTTCTGATCATCGTCGAGCGTGATTTTCTGAGGGATCTGACGGTCTCCATCGCTCGGCAGATTTTTCCTCCGTTTGCGAGCTCGGAGTGGCACTTGCTCGGCTGCCGACCGGAGACTAGGGGGGTTCGGCATGCCGAGCGACGTGGCGCAATCTGAGCCATCGGATGGTGGCGCATTTCCCAAGAAAATGCTATCTTGTCTTTTAGAGCACGTGGTGCAACCTGGACCGTTCATCATTAGAAGCACGAATTTCTGAGAGATCCAACGGTCGTAGTAGCTCGGTGTCTTTTTTCTCCGTTTACGAGCTCGGAAAGGCACTTGCTCGGTAGCCGACCGGAGACAGGGGGTCTCGGCAGGCCGAGTGACGTGGCGTGCTCTGAACCGTCAGATGGCGACGCGCATCTCGAGACGGGCACATTTCTCAAGAAAATACTATCTTGTCGTTTAGTGTCCTCGGCGAGATCTGGGCCGTCTGATCGAGATCAGGCGCGATTCTTGAGGGGAAAGTGAGTTTTCCCCATTTGCGAGCTCGGGAGGCACTTGCTCGGTAGCCGACCGGAGACAGGGGGTCTCGGCAGGCCGAGTGACGTGGCATGCTCTGAACCGTCGGATGGCGACGCGCATCTCGAGACGGGCACATTTCTCAAGAAAACACTATCTTGTCGTTTAGTGTCCTCGGCGAGATCTGGGCCGTCTGATCGAGATCAGGCGCGATTCTTGAGGAGAAAGTGAGTTTTCCCCAGTTGCGAGCTCGGGAAGGCACTTGCTCGGTCGCCGACCGGAGGCATGAAATGGCGTTCCGAGATATAGCAAAGAATCGGACCTCTTTACGGCCCTATTTCCAAGGGTATTAATGGCATTCCCAGACCGATGTGGCGTTTTACCTTCCCAATGGTCATTAATGTTGATCTCTTCAATTAATGTGCGGCGTTTCAACTTCCGAGGATCATAATGGCTAGGTCTTGGAGGTTAGGCTATAAGTACTCCACTTTCCTTTGTCATTTCAATCGCAATCAACATAGAGTTTCAGACCTCGGAGGTATCTGCCTGGGGTAACTTCTCTTTCGAGGTCCAAAGGGGTGGTTGCTCTTCTGCCTTCTTCTTCTCTCATTCCTGACGGCCCCAAAGTGGATGTCAGGAGCGAGGGGGGACGAGGCAGTAGTGGTGACGACCATAGACCAGACCCGAGGGATGAGTTGCTTCGGAAGGACGGGTGGTCGTCCTGTTGTCTTGTTCTTTTCCCGTTCCTCACTGCTCCGAAGGGGATGTCAGGAGCGGGAGGGAATAAGGCAGTAGTGGCGACGACCGTAGTCCGGAACCGGGGTGTGAGCTACTTCGGAAGGACGGGTGGTCGTTCTTCCACCAAGATCTTCTGCCTACCCTGTTTGCTCCGCAGCGGGTGTCAGGGTCGGCAGAGATCATGGTGGGAGAGGTGATCATCCATGTCCGAATTCGACTTCCGGACCATCTGAGCTTGTTGTTTGCAACTGTGAAGGCGCTGTTGCCAGAGTCCTCTGACAAGCCGAGCCTTCCAGTTGCAACCAACTAGCTCGGAATGGTGCGCTTCTCCTGATTTCTGAGTGTTGATGGGCCCCCTCCCATCTCTGTCTTCCTTCCGGGCTGATGGCTTCTGATGAATGTCAACCCGGAGGAGTTAGAGACGGGGGGAATGCCGATCTGTTTTTGATCGGGCTCGTGGGTCGGCGGGATACCGACCGAGAATAGGGCCCGGGGGGTACTCGCCGAGGGCGGTGCCTTAAAGCTTTGAATCAAAACTTTTTCTGGTTTCTTTAGACATAGGTGGGGCGTCCGAGGGTCCAATCGTCCGAGCGATGTGGTGCAACCCGAGCCGTTGGATGAAAGTAAGTTTTCCCCGTTTGCAGGCTCGGGAAGGCACTTGCTCGGATTCCGATCCCATTGCGCCGAACTAGCTGACTTGGTGAGGAAGGCAGTGGTGATGGGCCTTCGCGACGTTTCGAGAGCAGCCCAAAAGTCGCGAACTTTCGTTTGGAAGTCCAAGGGACGTTCCTTTTTACTATAAATCTTCACTCCCCCCTTAGACCAAGTCTCATTTTTTACTTTTACTCTCTTTCTTCAGTTTTCACTTTGCCTTCGAAGTTTTCAGCTCTCTGGTGGCGGTGCTAGCTGTCGCGGTAGCGTTCCTTGCCTCCGGTGAACTTTCCGACCGTACCAATCACTTCAAGGTCAGTTCCTTTCCCTTCTCTTTTAGAAAAAATGGTTAAGATCTCGGATGAGACCCCCGCCTCGGAGCGAGCCGTTGGCCGAGGGGATAAAGGGAAGGAGGTAGTGGAGCCGAGCGATCAGAATGTCGTCCGTCCGGACAGAGAGGGCGAAGTGGCTGAGCCGCCTAAGGAGGTAGCGGCGGTGTCCCGGGAGGGCAAGGCCGTGGTCACGATCGTGGAGACGCCGAAAACGGCGGGAGTGTTCGGTCGGCAGCCCATTTCTCTGTCGAGCGTGGGAGGCATCCGGGACTATGCCGAAGATACCTTGGAGAGAGTCACCCAAGGCACGGCTAAGTTGGTGGAGGAGAACGAGCCGAGGGAGCTGTCCGAGGTGGATCATAGGATCTCGTCTCTTACCGAGACCGATCTTCGTCTGATCCGAGAGGGATTCCGGATCCCCGCCGACTACGGGCTGCTCCTCCCTGGGCCGGGTTTCCGAGCCAACACAAAGTCCTCGTCGGACGTGTGCGTCCTTCGGGTTGACTCCCTAATTGTCGGACTCCGGTTTCCCCTCCACCCGTTCGTTGTGGATGTGTTGACATGGTACGGGTTGAGCCCCGCCCAGCTGATGCCGAACACATGGAGGCACGTCACGACATTCGTCCTCTGATGCCAAGAGGTCGGCGGCAAGCCGACTATGTTCCTCTTCCGGAGCCTCTACCGACCCTGTCAGCCGAGGCGAGACGAGCAAAGGTTCTTTCTTTCGCCCCGGACGGGCGTGAAGCTGATCGAGAATCCGGACTCGATCAAACATTGGAAGGAGAAGTATTTTATTATCCGAGCCCCTGCGCCGTGGGTGATACTGACGGTTTGGGCAAAGGAGGGTCTGCCCAAGCGGACCAAGAGGGAGGCGCCGCTGAGTGATGAGGAGGCAGAAGTTCAAAAGAAGCTCCTCGCCCTGCCAGCGCTAAGCTGGAAGGATATCACCGAGGAGGATCTGTTCCGCGGGGGTCTCAGTCCGGTCGACCCTAGTATGCTCCTGGTATTTATACTCTTTGTTTGTGGTTCACGAAAATTTTTCTAAGTTTTTTCGTTCGGCTTTTGCAGAGACGATGAAGCTGGATTACAAAGCTCTGGTGGCGAAGGGCCGGTCGGAGCAGGAGGCGAAGAAGAAGAGGCCTTCGGCGGCGCCTCAGGACAGCCGAGCCACGAAGAAGCCTTCGGTAGCGAAGGTTGCCGACCAGCCGAAGGTCATGGTCCTCGCGGAGGGGGAAGTCATGGTCCTCGACCCTTCGACCTCGAATGCGCCGGTCCTCGACCCTCCGACCTCGGATGCGCCGGTCCTCGACCCTCCGACCTCGGATGTGCCGACACCGATCTCGAAGGGAGATACTCCCAGCTCGTCGAGCCGTGTGTTCGGCGCGAAGGAGGCGTTGTCCCTCCAAGTTCCGCCCCTCACTGCCGATGCGGAGAAGATCTTGACCGAGCGTCATAAGCAGATCTTCGTCCCCGACTGGCAGGTGATGAACGTCGACGGCTTCTTGGGCGACGGGAACATCTGCATGGAGGCGGTGAGGCACCTGCCGACCCCGAAGGATCGAGCGACCCTGAAGGCCGGGATGGCAGGGGGCGCCGTGCTGCAGATTGCTCGGAATACTATGTCGGTAAGTGGGCCGAGCCCTCCTTCATCCAAATTTCTTCCTTAGAATTTTTCTAAGTTCTTGGGTTCGGGTTTTAACGTGTTGTTCTCTTTCAGACTCTCTGCCACTTCAACTTCCTGGTCGAGGAGTTGGCGAACAAGGAGCGGGAGAAAGAGCGGGAGAGGGCGGAGCGCGTCAAGGTCGCTCAGCAGCTTGATGCCGAGCAGCTTCTCTCGACGAAGAGGGCTGCTGCAGTGGGGGGCCTGGAGAAGCAGCTGGCCGACGCCATTCAGCTATCGAAGGACACGACGGCCAAGCTTGAGAAGGAGGCAGCCGAGCTGAAGGAGGAACTGGCCAATGCTCGGTCGGGAGCGGAGAAAGAGGTTGCCAAGCTAAAGGAGGCGCTGGCCAAGGCTCGGTCGGAAGTGGAGACGGCTCGGAAGAGGGCCGAGAAGATCAAGGCCAAACACCTGAAGAAGGTGAAGAAGGTGAGGAAGGCCGTGCATGAGGAGGCCGCGCAGCACATGATCCAGAACATGGAGGATGCCTACGATCGAGCCCTGCTCCACGTAGCCGCCAAGAACCCGGGCTTCGACACGTCCTCCTACCATTTTTACGACCCTATGGAAGGGGAGGAAGGGATTACCGAGGGTCTGCTCGGCCCCGAGGGAGAGACGGAACCTGTCGAAGGCCCTGGGGAGACCGAAGCCGAGGGCAAGGAGGAGGATGACTCCGGGGAGGAGAGTTGGAGCGAAGGCGGAGACGAGGGCGATGGCGAGGACAAGACCGGGGGGTCGACGGACCCGAACGGCAAAAAGGTCGACCCCTGACTCGGTTGTCTTTTTTAGTCTTTTGTTGTTTTGTTTCTTTTTGTAAGCCTCATTGCGGACTGGCCACCGCTTTTGTAAAACCTTCTCTTCCGTTTTGAATGAAAAACATTTTGTTTGGCCAAAATTTGTCCAAGTGTTGAGCTTCGGATTTGTGTGTGACTAGTTGTAGATGTTTCCGTGTATTGTCCCATCGGATTTATCTCCACTTTTCAGGTGAAGTTCGGACCGATCACGGAGGTTGTATACCTTCGGAAGGAGTTGGCGAAAACGAAGGGTGAGCTCTCGAACAGCCGACAGAGTCATATCTCCTGCTCGGAAGGCTAGAGGAGACGAAGGCAGCTGTGCGGAGGTATTGTCGCGAGCTGTGGCAACTGCGGAAGTACCCCCAAGCTCCTTGCCCCGAAGGCGAAGTCGAGAGGCTCCGTAGAGAGCTTACTGCCGCCGAGCAGAAGAATGACAACCTTTTGGCTGAGGTCCAATACTTGGAGTTAGCGGAGAAAGAACGTTCAGCGGAGGAAGAGAAGCTGACCTCCGAGCTGGAGAAGGCGTCGGCCGAGCGCAAGAGGTTATTGGCCAAAGTAGACAAGCTCAGAAGGATCACGATAGATAGGGGGATCGAGGTCACCCATTACCGACGGCTTGCGACCGATAGTGCCAACGCCTCGGGCTCGTCGAGGGTCCCTCGACCGAAGAAGTTGGCAAAGGACGACGCCTTGAGGGATAGAATCAATCGAACTGGAGGAGGAAGTCGCGTCGCTCAAGCCCCTGCCCGAGAGAACCAACGTCCGGAGCACATCGTGTACCCGCGAAGAGAGCGAGAGAGGGATTACATTTTACGAACTTGCGACACGCTTGCCCTCGGTCAGACGGAGTCCAGCTGACGCTCAGAGTAGTGCGGCCGTTTCGTCGAGCGGGGCTTCGGTCGGCGCCGCGGTTAGGACCAGCAGCGAAGGGGGGTCGCGCTTCGTTGGTTTAGGGTCGAGCTCGGAGGGCAGGCCTCGTCGTCCTCGCGTTTCCCTAAACCGAAGCATTCCCCTTCCGAAGAGGCCCTAATCATGTCGTTTTCCATTTTTGTTGGTTGTTGTAAAAACCTAATTGTAGGGACAGTTCGGCCGTCTGTAACACTATTATGTCTGAATGCGAATCTTTTTGGAAAATTTTCAAGTGTTGGACTTCGGCAGTGTATTGAAACTTTGTTATTTGTTTTCCCCTTTTTCCAGCTCGAGGTGTCCGATTCATATGCTGATCTGTACGGCTCGGATGATGACTCTGAATCCGAAGCCTTTTCTGGGACGGCGGCTCTGAGTCCTAGGAGCGTCGAGCTGGAGTTACGCCGAGCTGAAGGTGAGCGGGCTCACCTTTTGTCCGTCCTCGACCATCGGGAAGCCGAGATCCAGCGTCTGGAGAATAGGATTGCCGAGCTGAACCCTGCAGAAGGGGACGAGGACTCGCAAACCGCGTTCAGCAACGCTCTTCGGGTCAAGTGTATTCGGCACAGCCAGTCGAAGATTATGGCCGAGCGGGATGATTTGCTCTCGGAGATTCGACACTTGCAGACTGTGGTAGCGAAGCTCTGGAACGGTGCAGGGGAGCTACTAGCCGAGGAGGACGAACAGTCGGCCGAACAGTCCAGTGAAGATTTTTCCATATGAGGGCTAAGTGTAGTGCGTCGGCATCGTGTATTTTGTTCCCAAACACTTTGTAACCATGTGTTTTGTACTAAGGTCTGATTGTTTGATAAAATATCTTTCATTGCTCTGCATATTTGTCTTGCTTATAACTGTGTTGGTCGTGCCGAGGTCCTTGAACCGAGTGTGTTAGTTCCGTCGGCGAGAGTATTTGAACCGAACGGGTTCCCATGAGTACAGTGTTTTGTCGTTTAGCGACTCTGACGAGGTACGGCACGAGTTCCTAGGCGGCTCTGTCCCTTAGAAAGTGCTATCTTGTCGTTTAGCATCGGTGGCAAGATCTGAGCCATTGGGTGTTGGCACGAATTTCGAGGCGGCTCAGTTCCCAAGAAAACACTATCTTGTCGTTTAGCACGGGTGGCCAGATCTGAGCCGTCTGATCGAGATCATGCACGAAAGTTGAGGAGAAAGTGAGTTTTCTCCATTTGCGAGTTCGGGAAGGCACTTGCTCGGTGGCCGACCAGAGACGTGGGGCTTCGGTCTTCGGCCTCGATTTTATGGAGAAGCTTGAACGGGCTGGGGGCCAAGTGCTGGACCCCAGGACCATTTTTGTAGCTCGACGGTTGTGGGAGCAATTCCGAATGGCGATCTACCCCTGGTTCATCCGGAGACGAGCCGAGGAGGTAAAGTCGAGCCGAGTGTTGGACTCCGAACCATCGGTGTAGTTCAACGGCTGTGGGAGCAATTCCGAACGGCGATCTACCCCTGGCTCGCTCAGAGGCGGGCCGAGGAGGTAAAGTCGAACCGAGTGTTGGACTCCGAACCATCGGTGTAGTTCAACGGTTGTGGGAGCAATTCCGAACGGCGATCTACCCCTGGCTCGCTCGGAGGCGGGCCGAGGAGGTAAAGTCGAACCGAGTGTTGGACTCCGAACCATCGGTGTAGTTCAACGGTTGTGGGAGCAATTCCAAACGGCGATCTACCCCTGGCTCGCTCGGAGGTGGGCCGAGGAGGTAAAGTCGAGCCGAGTGTTGGACTCCGAACCATCGGTGTAGTTCAACGGTTGTGGGAGCAGTTCCGAACGACGGTCTACCCCTGGTTCGTCCGGGGACGAGCCGAGGAGGTGAGGTCGAGCCGAACGCGGACTCCGAACCATCGGTTGAAATCATTTATTTAAAAAGCAGGTGATAAGAGGGGGGAGAATCATGCGAATTCACAAACATGCGAGAGCTTTCTTTATTAATTATTGACGGCGAACCGTTTTACATAGTACAATTTTTGAAAATTGGTTACAAGTCGGAGGACTGGAATGGCTCGATATCCTGTGATACTTAGAGCAGCGCCGGAGCGCTTTCTTGGTATTTTAGGAGGTGGTCGGCATTCCAGGTTCTCGGAATCTCTTTGCCATCTAAGTCTTCAAGACGATATGCCCCGGGCCGAACAACCCTTGTGATCCTGTACGGCCCTTCCCAGTTCGGAGCTAGCTTGCTCTTCTGACTGGGGAGGGATATAGCTAGCTTTCTCAAGACCAAATCTCCTTGCTTAAGGTTGGCGGGTCGGACCTTTTTGTTGTACGCCAGTTCAACTCTTCTTCGGTAGATCTGCTGCCGAATCGACGCCCTTTCCCTCAGCTCGTCTATCAAGTCCAAGTCTGCTCTGAGGTCCCTGGCATTCTGTGCTTCGTCATAGGCTGTGAGCCGAGGGGAGGGTATTCCGACCTCAAGAGGTATCACGGCCTCGGATCCATAGGTGAGGTTGAAAGGGGACTCGCCTGTGGGGGTCCGCTTGCTCGTGCGGTAGTTCCATAGGACGTTGGAGAGTTGGTCGACCCATAAACCCTTGGAACTTTTGTCGAGCCTTTTCTTGATGCCTGGATCTGCCGGTTAGTATTTTCTGCCTGTCCGTTCGACTGAGGGTGGGAGACGGACGAGAAGCGCTGTTGGATGGCCAGGTCATCGCATAGAGCTCGGAATGCTGCGCCCGTGAACTGAGTCCCATTGTCCGTCACGAGGACGCGGGGGACGCCGAACCTACAAATGATACTCCTCCAGAAGAACTGCACCACTTTGTTCTCGGTTATAGTGGTGAGGGGCTCGGCCTCGACCCACTTCGAGAAGTAGTCGATGGCCACAACCAGGAACCTGAACTGACCCGGAGCCAGAGGGAAGGGGCCTAGTAAGTCCATGCCCCACATTGCGAAGGGGATGGGACTTGATAGGGAGGCGAGGTTGGCCTGAGGGAGGCGTCGGATGCTGGAGTGTCTCTGGCAGGAGCTGCATTGCCGAACGTGTCGTTCGGTGTCTTGAAGGAGGGTCGGCCAGAAGTACCCATAATTTAAAGCTTTCCGGGCCAAGGACCTAAATCCTGAGTGTGCCCCTCCGATGCCTTCGTGGAGCTCTTGTAGGGCATATTCGGCCTGATCCGGAGAGAGGCACCTTAGGTACGGTCGGCCGTCTATTTGAGAGAAAGAGCGTTTGTATAGGATACCCTCGATCAAGACATAGCGCTCGGCCCGAGTCCTGACTCGGCGTGCTTCCTTGGGATCCGAGGGCAGAACCCCGTCCCTTAAGAATTCTACCAGTGGCTTCATCCAATCGTCTTGTAGCATGACCGGCAATGATTCTGCCGAGGCAGGGGTCTCGTCTTCGATGCTCGGTTTAGAAAGGACTTCGATCAGCACGGTCTGTTCGAGACCATGAAGTGAGGACGAGGCCAATTTGGAGAGGGCATCGGCCTGTGAGTTCTCTTCTCGAGGGACCCGCTGGATGAGCGCCTCCTCGAACCGGTCCATGAGATCCCGAACCCTAGCAAGGTACTTTGCCATCCGCTCATCTCGAGCTTCGTACTCGCCCAAGACTTGGTTCACGACGAGCTGGGAATCGCTGTGGATTCGGAGGCGCTGCGCCCCAGCACTTCGTGCAAGTCCGAGACCAGCGATGAGTGCTTCGTACTCCGCCTCGTTGTTCGAGGCCTTGAAGTTCATACGGATCGCGTACTGGAGGACGAAGTCGTCAGGGCCATTCAAAATGATGCCAGCGCCGCTTCCTTCATTACAAGAGGACCCGTCTACGAAGACTATCCAAATGGGGGGTCCATTCAGAATGTGTTCGACCTCAGGGATAGTGGACTCCACGATGAAGTCGGCGAGCGCCTGTGCCTTAATCGCTGTCCGAGGCTGGTAAGTGATGTCATGCTGGCTCAGCTCTATGGACCACTTCATCGGTTGGCCTGAGGTCTCGGGCTTGTAGAGGATCTGCTTTAGGGGTTGGTCGGTGAGGACGACGATCGAGTGGGACTGAAAGTATGGCCGAAGCTTCCTCGCCGCTGTGACTAGGGCGTAGGCCATTTTCTCAATCTTCGGATAGCGGAGCTCGGCATCCCGAAGCACCTTGCTCACGTAGTATATGGGCTTTTGGGACCGGTCCTCCTCTCTTACCAGGACAGCACTTAGGGTCTGCTCGGAAGCAGCCAAGTAGACGAAGAGGGTCTCGCCCGGGACCGGTTTACTGAGCAGAGGGGGGTTCACCAAGTATGCCTTCAGTTGGTCGAACGACTCTTGTTGTGGCTGGCCCCATTCAAAACCCTTAGCCCCCCTGAGTGCTTTGAAGAAGGGGAGGCATTTTTCCCCTGACTTCGAGAGGAACCGACCGATAGCGGCGAGCCGACCGGTAAGCTTCTGCACCTCCTTGATGTTCCGAGGCGGGGCCATGTCTAATATGGCCTTAATCTTCTCGGGATTAGCTTCGATCCCTCGTTGGCTTACCATGAAGCTGAGGAATTTTCCCGAGGAGACCCCGAACGCACACTTGTTCAGGTTTAGCCGCATGCTGTGCCTTCTCAACACGCCGAAGGCCTCCTGGAGGTCGGCCACGTGATCTGAGCCTCGGACGCTCTTGACAAGCATATCGTCAACGTACACCTTCATATTCCGGCCTATCTGGTTTTGGAAAACCTTATTGACGAGGCGCTGATAGGTGGCGCCCGCGTTCTTCAAGCCGAACGGCATGACCCGGTAGCAGTAGAGGCCTTGGTCGGTGATGAAGGAGGTCTTTGGAATGTCCGGGGGGAACATTCGGATTTGATTGTACCCCGAGAAGGCGTCCATGAAGCTGAGGAGCTCATGGCCCGAGGTGGCGTCAATAAGGGTGTCGATGTTCGGGAGAGGGAATGGATCCTTCGGACACGCCTTGTTTAGGTCGGTGAAGTCAATACATATCCTCCACGAGCCATTGGACTTCTTGACCATTACAACATTCGACAGCCACTCGGGGTAATTTACCTCCTGTATGAACTTGGCCTTCAGAAGTTTATCAACCTCCTCCTTGATGGCCTGTTGTCGCTCGGGAGCGAACTTTCGCCTCTTCTGCTGAACCGGTTTGCACCCCGGTTCGACACTTAGGCGATGGACGAGCAGCTCCTCGGAAATGCCGGGCATGTCCGCGGCCGACCAAGCGAACAAGTCGCGGTTATCCCGGATGCATTGAATCAGGTCCGAGCACAGTGCGGTCGGTAAGGACTTGCTGATGAGGAACTTCCGGCTCGGGTCCTCGTCCGAGAAGAGCACTTCTTTTAACTCGTCAGCCGGCTCGGGGATTTCTAGTGTCTCGAGCGAGAGCACTGGTCCCCCGGTGGAAGTCATGTAGCACTTTCGGGCTGTTTCCTGGCTTCCCCTGACTTCCCCTACTCCCGACCGAGTGGGAAACTTCATTTTCAGATGGTATGCCGAGGGGACAGCTTCTAGAGCGGCTAGGCCGGGTTGGCCTAGGATGACATTATACGCTGCCGGGACGTCGACGACCATGAAGTCCATCGGCTCGGTCCGGGTAGTAGGGGTGCTTCCCGCAGTAACGTCTAGGGTTATCACCCCCTCGACGGTTACCGGGACCCCCGTGAACCCGTGGAGTGTGTAATCGACCGGCTTGAGACGGTCTCGGGATAGCTGCAGGCCTCGGAAGGCCGAGAGGAAGAGGATATTGACCGAACTCCCATTGTCTACTAAAATCCTCTGCACCTTGAAGTTGGCCATGCGGAGGTCGATGACGAGGGCATCGCAGTGTGGGGTTCGGACCCCTTCGAAGGTCGACATCGGAGAAAGACACAGGGACGCCGAGACCTTTTGGGGGAGGGGCACTGTGGACCGAGTTGACCTCTCGGACGAAGGCCTTCCGGGAGGAATTAGAGGAGCCCCCCATGGGGCCTCCGTGGATCAGGTGCAGAACCCGTTCCTCCTCGAACTCGGGTGTCTCCTCGCGCCGCTCGGAGCGCTTGTTAGCCCCCCAAGGCGGAGGAGATTTGCGATCCGTCCGATCGTTAGCCTTCACGAATTTGGCCAACTGCCCCCTCCGGATGAGGGCTTCGATCTCATTTCTCAGAGCCCGGCAATCATTCGTGTTGTGGCCGTGGTCTCGGTGGTAACGACACCACTTATCTTTGTTCCTCCTCTTCGCCGGGGTGTGCATCCTCGGAGCTAGAGGAATGACTCCCTCCTTCTCCACTTCCATTAGGATAGTAGAGACATTGGTGGTGAGGGGAGTGAACTTCTCGAACCTGGGGGGAGGGCGGCGCTGACCGCCATTGTCCTTTTGAGCTTTCTTGGACCCCTCTTCCCCCGTCGCCTTCCTCTTTGACCCTGCGGAGGGCCCTCCGAAACTCGGAAGGACTTCAGCCTCCTCTGCTCGGATGTACTTCTCGCACCTCAGGAGGAGGTCGGCGAAGTCATGCGGGGGCTTCTTGGCCAGGGACGATCGGAGGTTGGCATTGAGGACGTTCGACTGGAACGCCACGGTCGCCACCGACTGGTCTAAGGAGGCGATAGACCTTACCTCTGCGGTGAATCTTTTCACATAGTCCCGCAGCTTCTCTTCCCTTTCCTGCCGCAGGTTCAGCAGGGAGAGACTTGTCTTCTCGGCTCGCCTGCTACTCACGAAGTGAGTAATGAACAGTGTTTCAAACTGCTCGAACGAGAAGATGGAGGAAGGGGCGAGCCTGGAATACCATTCCCGAGCCGACCCCCTGAGGGTGGCAGGGAAGGTCCTGCAGAGCACAGCGTCGGAAGCTTGATGGATCAGCATCAGGGTCTTGATGCTTTCGACGTGATCGACCGGGTCGGATTCCCCTGAGTATGTTTCAAACTGCGGAGGTTTGAAACTCCTCGGTATGTGGGCCTCCATGATCGACCGTGAGAAGGGGGGTCGGCTGGGACGGAAGGTTCCTGCTCGGGACTCCTCCTCCCTGTCCATGCGGCCGATCCGCCTTTCCACTTCGTGGATACGGCGGATGAGGGCGTCGTCCCTTCGCTGGTAATCGTATGACCCCCCGGACTCCTCTTCATAGGAGGGGGAGCGCGGACTCTGGCGCCGGTAGTCCTGGGATCGGCGAGGACTATATTGCTGCCGCCGGCGGCTGGGAGCCGGGGAAGGACTTCGGGTTCGGCGGAAAGGACTGGGGTCCCTCGGGGGCGTCAGAGCCCTCTGAGCATTCTGGACGTTCTGCCGAAGGTTGAGAGCCTGCAGAACGGTCTCCTGAAATTGGAGGAATTCGGCCCGACTGATAGGCACCTCTCGGTCCCTCGGATGACGCCGATCCCTGGGGGAATGCGGCCTCCTCCTTCGGCGTTCGGGAGACGCCGCTCGGCCTCTGCAGTCCGGGGACCTTCTGCCGTCTCGGCGACGAGGGGACCGCTCACCCTGACGCTGGCGGGAGGCTCCCTCTTGGGCCCGCCTCTCGTCAAGGTGGGTGCGGAGGTCGTCGTCCTTCTGGCGGTTCAGGAGTGTGATGCGGAGGTCGGGATGATGAGAAGCCATTGAGTCCGAGGACCCATTATGGGCCGAAACATGCTCCGGATTGAGGGGCTGCTTCTGTTTCCGAGCATTATGGCCGGAAGGGCCATTGTTGGGTTGCTGCTTGGGATGAGGAGGTGGGACCTGCTGGGCCGGTGGAGGAAGATCGGACTGTGGAATAGGATTGACAGGGACTTCCTCCGTAGGGTCGGCGGCGTTGGCCACACGGTTCGACCCTCTAGATCTGACCTTCTTCGGAGGCATGGCTGCAGAGGACGACGAGGAAGTAGCTGAGGCTGTTCGGGCGGTGTTTCCCACAGACGGTGCCAATCTGTTACCGCTGATTTCGGTGTGGAGGTAAACAGATAGAATTTGTGAGTCCGAGAAAAACCTGAACAGTTGACTCAGCCTTCTTGCTCCTGCCGCGACCTGCAAGGAAGTGCGAAACACCGGGGTTGATTCCGGCGACGCACCATCCGACGCTCTTGTCAGTAATCAGAAGAGATTAAGAAAAGAGCTTAAGTGATGAAAAAGTGATTAACCTGGTCATGGTGGTAGAGGGGTGATATTTATAGTCGCCTTTGGAACGGTTAGGGGCCTGATTCCCTGCCTAACAGCCAGGAGGAAAATCCTCCTATTCTGTTCTGGGAAATTAGCCCCTGATTCCCTGGTGGGAGCCAATCAGGCCTGTTGATTTGATTTAGTCAAATCAATGGCCCTGATTCTCCTCTTGGTGAACTGGGCTTGTATCGGGTCGGGACCCGTGCCCAGTTAAAGTGGATGCGTTCGCGGGTTGCTGGTTCTATGAGAAGGAGACCCAATACCTGTTTTGGATCCACTTGTATGTGAAATTACCTTTTTACCCCCGAGCATCAAGATTCGTGCCCAATCTGGACGGTTCCGATTTAACCCCATTTTTAGCCATATCAATTACTATTATTATTATTATTATTATTTTATTTATTTAAGTAGTGAGAGACAAAAGTTATAGATTTTACATTTTGAACCTTGTTAAATTGGTCATTTGCAAAATAGAAATTAAGATTATAACATTTTACCCTCCTTAATTAAGTTTTGTCCTCGAAACTAAAATAAAATAAAGTTTACCTTAATTTTCATATAAGTTGTGGTACTTTTGCTTCATCTCGTCATCGCTTTCTCAAGTTTCACCTCGATCGAATGATTCATCCATATAACTTTCACGAAAGAAATAGTTTTCCTTTGTACGACGTGCTCCCTCCAATCCACAAACCGAATAGGTTGTTCTATTATTAAGGCTCCCATTTGATGAACTCCTCTCTTAATTGAATGAGCTCATCTCTGCAATATGTCAACACCAAGTGGATTATCCTTCCATGTGTGTGCCTCAATCCAGTATACACCAACGGGAACCAACATGGCTTGATCCTCTGTGACTTCCATCCACCCCTGTGACCGCTTGCTTATGTGGGACCGACCGACATGTAAACGCTCCCAGCTCCACACCTGTAGTATTACCATCGACCTCGTAATCTGAACCACATTAAAGGCCCTACCATACAAACTCTTATACAATACAGCTAATTGATGTGTCTAATTTTTACACAAATATTTGTACTCATTTACCCATTAAAATTGCTTGCTTTCATTTATATTGTTTATAATTCATCTTTTTTCTATAAGATTTCAATTAATTAATTATTTTTAAAGAAATAAGATTTTTAATGCAAAAAGTGATTATTTGTGATAAAAATCAACAAATAAAGCAAAACTATTGATTTATTAATTTTCATTGATTTGTTGAATTTCGAATTTTACAATCTGGTTCTAGAAAAAATCAATAGTAAATATTATTATCATTTTATAGATTTTTAAAAGTATAGCACAAATTGATAGATGAGAAAAGAGTTTTAAAAATTAATTAATTAATTAGATTAAAAGATTAATCTTTATCTAATTTTTTTATTAATTAATTAATTAAACTAACCAAATAAAACTAAACTAAGATTTCTATCCTATATATACACATGCAGGGTGTTTTGGAAGAAGTAGGTGGGCGTGGACGACTACAAAAATAAAAAAATGAAAAAAAAGAAAAAGAAGAGAATCAGAGCCCCCCCTCTCTCTGTGTCACGTGAAGAAGCAAAGAGAGAGAGAGGCAGACTCTGGGCGACGCACACCAAGACGACCAGAGCTGACTTGGCGATTTGACCACGCGACAGCGACTTGCTTCATCTGCGTTGCGGCTCTGCGATCGAAACAGAAGACGGCATCTGTTGTGCACATGGTCTAGAGACAACACAGGACTTGAGGGAAAGAACGAAATAGAGAGGCTGAAGATTGTGCAACGCTCGGTTTGCAATTTTTATTTACAAATCAGTCTTTTTGTATCTTCTCCTTTTCTCTTCTAAATTTCATTACGCAGAACAAATTTGTTAATTGTAATTTTATTATGAACTAAATTTATTTTTTCTAGGATTTAGATGTAGCCTAGTTTTGATAACACAATTTTAATTTCATATTTTTCTATTTTTTTCCATGGTTGTGTGTTTAATTTTTGTGCTTAATGCTTACAATTATTTGGCCAATTTTTGTATGATTATTGGATCATGGAGAGACCGAGAGGTAATTTGTGATTTAGACCAATAAAAGTTGAACACCATTAATTGAGCGAAATTAGAGATAATTTACCGCGATTAATGTGACCGTTAAGAAATCCAAAGAACTTAATGAGTTTTCGATTAATTAAAGTTGCATAGAGATATGACAAACTGTTAGTTGGAGATATTTTTGGTGTTGTTCGAGAGAAAGTATTGAATAATTTGAGGATTTCGGTCTACAACTTGGAAAAATAATATTTTTAGAAATTATAAATTGTGTGGGATGAAATAGGTGAAGTCAAAAGCCCTAGAATTAATTTTGCCATTAACAAATTATAAAAATTTCATATCTCGCTCCCTCTTAATTAATTTAGTTAGACTTTTAGATTAATTTAATTTAGTTGTTTTCTTTATTTATTAATTTCGATCTTCCAAATAGTGATTTATCTAGTAATATCGGTACTCAGTAAAATATCTAGTCCCTGTGGGTTCGACACTCTATTCACTCAACTATACTTCTTGTTGCGATTTTGTACACTTGCAAATATTCACACCACTAATGCCATACTACCCCAACTCTACTGACCGACTTTCCTAATGTCGGCGATTAATGGCAGGTACATTAGCAGCACAGTATCATCAAATGAGTTCGGAAAGATAACACCTCCAAACAGTGTCATTATGTAGGTCATAATGTAACACCGAATGTGGAACTCTAATGAATCCTTGTTCAAGTCAAATATTTCCTTCATCTAAGAGAGCCTAATGAATTTGACAATAATAGTTTTATCACCTGGCTCAACACTATGGTAATATCTGACTAGCTGATCCCTATCGAAGCTTATACTCCCAGTCACGGCTAACCCATCAACATGAATACCTGAGATGACCGCAATATTCTGAAGTGTGACAGTCATCTCTCCCACGGGTAGATGGAAAGAATGTGTCTATGGTCGCCATCTCTCGAGAAGAGCTGCAAGTAGAACTCAGCTTAATAGACCCCATCAACCCTATTCCGTATAACCCAGCTACGGCCAATAACCCGTGTGTACATGCGTACATGAGCAACATAGCGTGTGTATGGAAAGTGCACTCCTTGGATGCACCGTTCCACTTGGACTGTGATCGGTGTTAATGTTGAATTGTCAGTAGTATCGGGTCAACTAGACCTGGACCTCCACGTGCAACGGAAGACGAAGACGACTAGCCAGCATCGGTAGACGATGGAGATGGATTACCTACAACTTTCACTAACATGAAAGAATTTTTATTTTAGCTACAATATTATAATGTACAAATTCATAACAAAAAATACATCAATTATTCTTACATGTGTAGGTGTGGTTCCACGGTCACTGCGAGTTCGTGGTCCCCAACCTCGGTCACTTGTACCGGCTCCTTCATTCGTATCGTTCTACATAAATAAATATTGTTTGTTAAATGCATGAAAATAACGTATTCTTTAGAATACCCAAAAATATACTAATTACCCGTGGCCTGCTAGTAGTACTTGAGGGTCCTACATTACGACACGTTCATGCCATTACTGCAATGATGACACTATAAAGTTGTATTAAAAATATTAGTCGATTAATGAATAGACAAATAAGATGATATATGACATATAAAGATTGAATCACTACCTATTTCTCATTTACAACTAACAAATACTCGAGGATTTTTCATATACAGATTTTGATTTTGATAGACCGACCGATATAATTATTCCACTCCATCCATCTTTGTCATATATTCCACATATCATACTAGAAATTTACTTTACTATGTTAGACTTTATGGCAACTTTATCCAGTTCCCATTTTGTCTACTATAACCTCGTTATCCATCCACTATTGACACTAAAAAAAATGAATGATGTGAATAGTCTCTCCTTCCACTATCTATATAATAAAACACAAAGAAAGCTATCAGGCGGCTCTCCTTCAATCCCTCCAAAAATCAAAGACCTAGATCTAATCTTACAAAACATATTTTCCCCCCAAATTTTTTTTCCAAAACTCAAATTCAAATCTCCCACCCAAAACAACTCCTATATTTTTTTTCCTCTCTCTCTTCCACCCTCTTCTATTCAAAAATTAAGAAAATAAAAATTTTAAAATTTTTATAAAATTAAAAAACTAAAAAAAATTTAAAAATTTAAAAACTTTAAAAATAATTCAAAAAAAAAAATCAAAAAAATCATATAATATGTTTTTTGCTCTATGTTTGGTACTTCAATTAATTTGCTGAACCTCCAAAACTATTTTATATAATCAAACGAGGTGCACCGTTCCGAAGACGTGCCGTAGGCACGTGTCAACGGGCAAACCTAGTATGACTATAAGAATTGAATAAAATAACCTCTTTCAAGTTGTTAAACAAGACTAATACCAAGACTCAATGTATAAACACCAATTTTTATGTGAAATCAAACCAAGTGACCTAAACAAAGGCTCAATTACTTTGCCACGGAGTACAAAGGAGATCAAGCTCCAAATTAAATCCCATTGAGTTACTATCCAATAAACAATCACATTTCACACAAAGAGAAAAATTCAAGTATGTCACAATTAAGCTCATTACAAAAGAAGAAAACTAAATAATCCCAAAAAATCCCTCACATCCTACCAAACATAGAAACCACAATCATCAATCATCAATTGTTTATTATAAGCATGCTATCACATCAACATATACAAACACCCTATTCCCAACATCCAACAAGTGCAACCCAAGCAAGACACCTTAAACTTTGGGTGGTGTCGGAGACGATGTCGGAGGTGCGGTCAAATTTGATGGTGAAGATGATGGATGAGGGGAAATCTCCAACTTAGGTTTTCGGAGTTTGAGAGAGGGAGTTGAAGTTGGCAACCAAAAATAGATTTGGCGGAGTATATGGTGAGGGTCTTGTCTAGGGTGTTGTTCGATTGAATGTTGGTGGTGAGAGTTAGAGAATTTAGAGAAATTTGGTGATTTGGATAAGCTGCCAGATGAAGTGAAGTGGAGAGAGATGTGGAAGAGATTTGAAGGAGTTGAAGGAGAGAGATGCGGAAGAGATTTGACAGAATTGGAGGATAGAGAGTTGGGATGTAGGGTTTTGAGAGATGGGTATCGGGGTTTCAGAGTTGGAAGAGAGAGAGAGAGAGAGAGAGAGATGAAGTGAAAGGGAGATAGAGAAGACCCATATCTTAACTGGGTTTTTTAATGGGCCCAAACGCAGACTGCTATTCCCATCTACAGCCTTAGTATAAGAGATGTTGTAGTTTTATTTATTATTAAAAGGCCGTAGCCAAAATTTTTTTAATAGTTAATTGGCAAATTAGAGAAAATAATACCCAAAGTTTTTTTTAACAAGAGAGCCGAGGATGGTGCCGTGTATACCGTGGGCATATCTCGAATGCATATTATGTGTCATCGGTCATATACATGGAATGATAACATTTCAAATCACTCATGTCTACTATTTTAATGGGAGAGTTGGGGTTTGTAACAACAAAATAACTTTGTAACTATATCAACACGTATAATACACTTCCAAACTATATCCAACAAATATAAATATGAACCGCACGTGTAGCCCAAATCAAAACATTCAAATAAAAACTATTTTTTTCTTATTCGATATACATTCATTTAATTTGATGACTTTACTTTTTATGGACATGCATCGTACGTACATTATACTAGTATATATTAATGTATATGAGAAATAGAAAAATAAATCATATCAGAAAAGGTGAATGTGATGCATTTTTCAAAATATTTCTTCACTGTTATTCATGGAAAAAATTCCACTGGTAACCAATCGTCTCCACATCATTGGGAATTCAATGAGAGATCTTGCAAGAAGCACGCTTTTACATAGATATTCAATGGTGAAAATATTTGTTCGTACACATAATGAAAATCATAATACGACAACTAGTATAATCTTCTACAAATTGCACAACCTAAAATAGTTTTGAAGGACTCATAAAATTATATAGAACTTCAAAAAAAATACGACAGAATTGTAAGAAACTTATAAATATCATTCATACTGTAATTACTGAAATCTTTATTATCATCCTCACATGAGCAGATGGTTTAGAGAATCACTGTCAAACTATAATGTTATCAAGTTGAATATTACTAAAGCTAAAAAATGCATCCAATGAACTGAATAAAGCGAATATTTATGGTACCTCAGCTCTTCATCTTCGCTCTCTTCTTCAACTCCAAACTCTTTTTCTTTTTAGGTATCCACTATCCTCATTCTCATGCATTTTCTTTAAACTAGTAATCTGCACGTGCGATGAACGTTCTAATTTAAAAAAATTATATAGTAAATAATAAGAGGTTATTTGGTTTTGAACCTGAGACATTCTTTATTCATCACATACTCTTCACAAATTACCCCCTAGTGGTACAAACTTATATTTTATATGAGTGACACTTATAAATAATTATGTCATACATAAATTTGAACTTTGAGGGTATTATGGGAACTAACAACAGTTAAGTAAATGAATGATTAATATAATTCCCACTTTAAAATGAATGGTTGAGATTCAATGGTTGAATGTCTACAAATGACAACCCCAACTCTCCCATTATAATATTATTAAAGATGAATCTACACATAAAGCTCTGAGTTAAAATCCAAGTTAGAACACAACAAATACTTCAATAAAAATTAATCCAAGTTAGAACACAACAAATACTTCAATAAAAATTAATCCAAGTTAGAACACAACAAATACTTCAATAAAAATTACAGTTAAGGTGAAGAGTCTTACCCTTCCATAGTCCGATTTTATGTGACCGTTCAATATGATTTTCACGATACCCCTTTGCAAATTGCACATACTTTATCGAAAATTCGGTAGAACTTATCTGATACATAAAGCTTTTTCACTGTATAAAGTTCTTTCAGCATACCAACATTCAACAATTATTTAATAAGGATACTGAAAAATTCACTGTAAAAACTCAAACATCTGATACAATAATTCACCTTTCAGACTCAATCACAATATTCATTCAGTTGTCCGAATACTGAAACTCCAATTATATCCAACAATGGGCTTAAATAAATTGTTCATGATAATAAATGACTTCAACACAAAAAAAATGCACCGACTTTGATGTCACAAATTTAACTAATTTATGTTAACATGTATATTATAACATCATTAACATTGACTAAACATGTTATACATTATAAACCATACATTATGACACATGTTAGGGTAAAGATGATAGATTAAGAGAATCATATAAAAACAATTTAATGAACTGTGCTTGGAAAGAGTCGTGAGATTTTGTGAGATTGGAAAAGTGGGGAGGGAAGAGATAGTATTTGAGGGATTGGAGTTTTTTATTTGATTTGATTTTTTAATAAAAGCGTGCGTAGTGCACGTGTTAGTTAAATAGAAATCCCCATTATTCCTTTTATTTTCCCTCTCATTTCTCCATTTGAAAATAGAGAAATAAGAGAGGGAGTAGACTCTCTCTCCTATTAGTATAAGATATATACTATTGTTACCCAGTGCAAATTGCACAGCCTAAAATAGTTTTGAGAGACTCATAAAATTATATAAACTCCAAAAAAATGTGAGAGAATTGAGAGAAAATTAAGAATATCATCCATACCGGAATTACTGAAATCTTCATTATCATCCTCATATAATCATAATGTTCAGAGAATCACTGCCAAACCATAATGTTATCAAACTGAATATTACTAAAACTAAAAAAATGCATGCAATAAAAAGATGTCACAAATTCAACTAATTTATGTTAACATTTATATTCTAACATTATTAATATTCAATAAATATGTTATACATTATAAACCATGCATTATATCACATGTTAGAATAAATATGATAGACTAAGAAAATCATATAAAAATAAATGTATGAATTGCGTTTACTTAAAAATCTAATTCTAAGTTAGGGGATGAGGGCGGGTTTGGGAAGAGACATGAGATTGGTGAGATTGAGAAAGTAGGAGAGGGATAAAGACTGTGTTTGGGGGATTGAAGTTTTTATTTTGTTTTATTTTTTAATAAAATCGTGCGTAGTGCACATGTTAGTTAAATATGAATCCCTATCACTTATCTATTTCAAAACAGTGAGAGGAGATATGGGGTAGACTCTCTCTAATAGTATAAGATATAGATTTAATATAATAACTTCCTTTCCCCTTTTTAACTACCTGGAACATACAATATGATGAGAGTTGTACCTATACTACAATACTAGTGTTACCCTGTGCAAATTGTACATCCTTAAATAGTTTTGAGAGACTCATAAAATTATATAGAACTCCAAAAAACTGTGAGAGAATTGGGAGAAACTTATAAATATCATCCCCACCGTAATTACTGAAATCTTCATTATCATCCTCATATAAGCAAATGATTTAGAGAACCATTGTCAAACCATAATGCTATCTAATTGAATATTATTAAATCTAAAAAAATGCATGCAATAAAAAAAATGTTGTAAATTCAATTAATTTATATTAATATGTATATTACAACATCATTAACATTCAGTAAATAGGTTACACATTATAAACCATGCATTATAGCACATGTTAGGATAAAGATAATATATCAAGAAAATCATATAAAAATAATTTTATGAATTTATTTGCTTAAATATCTAATTCTAAGTTAGGGGATGGAGGTGTGTGAGATTTTGTGAGATTGAGAAAGTGATGCGTTGCTGTTTACACCGCAGTAGCTATGGCAGCTTTAGAAGCTTTTTTAGCCATTGACGAGTGGATTAGGATGAAGAGAACTCAGGGAAGAAGAGAATAAAGCTAGGATTGATAGAAGCTACTAAGCTCTAACAGAATCAAGAAAGAGAACATAATTCTTGAAAACTCAATCGATCCCTCACCATGGGTCGATCTGTTCTTATTTGTAGATTTTCCCTTTACATTCATTGCACGTGTTTCAGTAGAGGAGAAGGTTAGTTAGGCAGTTATAGACAGGGGTCCCACCTAACTAATCCTACCGCTCCTTCCTTTACAATCAACGACTCTGATTAACCCATACTTGCACCTTCACATTTAACCCCTTACAACTACTGGACTGATACGCAAATGTATTTACAGGTTGTTTTCAATTACTATGACTCCTCTAATCCCGCTCTCTACTTCTGTCTTTCAAATTCTTCTCCACACTCTTCAACAGTGTGATGTGTAACAATTCCTTCCCCCATTTTTTGAGACCTTGACTCAAGGTTGAAGAGAGGAAACCATTTCATCAAATCCCAATACGTCTCCCATGTAGCATCTTCCTCAGCTTGAGATTTCCATTTAATCAGATCCTCTAAAATAAGCTTTCTTCCTTTGATTACAGCACATCTACCCAAAATTGACTCTGGTTCAAGTAGTGCCGTAGAAACAAAAGAGGGTATTGAACCTTGCACTTGAACCATAGGCCCAATATGCTTCATAAGCTGTGATATGTGGAAGACTGGGTGAATCTTCGCATCAGGTGGAAATGCTAACTTGTAGGCAACAGCTCAAATTCGTTCAATTACCTCATAAGGACCATAAAACAGAGGAGCAAGCTTCTGCACAACTCTTGTAGCAACTGACATTTGACGATATGGCTGCAGTTTCAAGTAGACAAAATCTCCAACTATAAATTCCTTGTCAACCCTGTGTGTGTCTGCTTGTTTCTTCATCCTATTTTGAGCTCGAATTAGTTGTTCCTTTAAAAGTTGTAAATGCACATCTCTAGATAGTAATGTCTCTTCTACTAATGGGTTTTTCGCAGTCTGTGGGATATAGGATAATATTGTAGAATGTACTTTTCCATACAAAGTCTGATAAGGTGTGGTCTTTGTTGCACTGTGCCAGGAGGTATTATACCAATATTGAGCCCAAGATAACCACTTACTCCACTCCTTAGGCTTATGATGGCAAAAACATCGTAGATAAGTTTCTAAACATCTGTTCACTACCTCGGTTTGGCCATCTGATTGCGGGTGATATGCGGTGGAAAATTTCAGTGTTGTACCCTGCAATTTAAGTGTCTCCCTCATTAATGCGCTAGTAAACACAGCTCCATGATCACATACAATTGATATCGGCATCCCATAGAATTTGAAAACGCCATCAAACAAGAGCTGTACAATGCCTGTAGCTGTATACGGGTGCTGAACAGGTAAGAAGTGTGCATATTTGCTCAAGCGATCAACCACTACTAAAATTACTGAATACTTTGCACTGAGTGGAAGTACTTCAATAAAATCAATGCTAGCTTGTTCCCAAACCTGATTGGGTATAGGTAGTGGTTGTAATAACCCTGATGGAGCACTACAAATGTACTTGTTGGTTTGACAGATCACACACTCCTGCACATCTCGCTGCACATCCTTCTTAATACTCTTCCACCAGAATGATCTCCGCAATCTCTGTAAAGTTTTTTCATAACCAGAATGACCCCCAGTGGGAGTATCATGATGCTCTGAAATTAACATCGGTCTAAAAAATGAAGTTGGGCTAATCACCACCCTAGATGACTTATACCAAACTCCTCTCACCTGCACAAACTTTGAATTGGGTTTCTTTGTAAGCTTATCAGCTGAATTTGCAAAATAAGGATCTGAAGCATTCATCTTCATAATGGTGTCCCACTAATCACCCATCAAAGAAGAAAGTTGCAACAGGTAACAATCAGAATCTCTTCGCGATAGTCTGTCAGCATGAATATTTTTAATTCCCTTCTTGTACTCTACTTCAAAATTGAACCCATATAACTTGACCTAACCAAGCATGTTGTGCCTCAGTTGATAATCTCTGATCCAAGAGATATTTAAGCGGTTGATGATCAGTTCGAATAACAAACTTTCTTCCAAAAAGGTACTGCTTCCACTTCTTCACTGCAAGGAGTATAGCCAACATCTCCTTCTCGTATGCAGACCAATGCAGTGCTTTTCCTCTAAGGCCTTGACTAATATATGCAACAGGGTGCATATTTTGTAACAACACAACACCTACTCCCTCCTTACATGCATCGCATTCAACCACAAAGATACTTGTGAAATTAGGTAACTACAGAACTGGTGCTGAAATGAGTGCCTCTTTCAACAAATCAAATGCTACCTATGCTTTCTCAGACCAAATGAAGCAATCTTTCTTCGTGAGTTCTGTTAAAGGAGCAGCAATGGATCCATAATTCCTGATAAACTTCCTATAATAGCCTCTAAGCCCCAAAAAACCCCGTAGAGCTTTGACATTTTTTGGAATTGGCCACTCCTTTACTGCAGATACCTTCACTTTATCAACTGCAATTCCCTTGTCAGACACAACATGGCCTAGGTATTCAACCTGATTTTGGCCAAAATCACACTTGGATTTCTTCACAAATAGCTGATTATGTCGAAGAAATTGTAAGAAAATTTGAAGGTGCTCTAAATGATTATGCCAAGAATCACTGAAGATAAGGATGTCATCGAAAAAAACTAGAACAAATCTTCTCAAGTATGGTCTGAAAATATCGTTCATAAGAGATTGGAACGTTGAAGGAGCATTACTCAATCCAAACGGCATCACTAAGAACTCATAATGGCCGCTATGAGTTCTAAATGAGGTATTTTCTATATCTGCCCTGTTAATTCTTATCTGATGATACCTCGAACGTTAATCTAGCTTGGTGAAGAACTTTGAACCATGCAACTCATTTAATAGATCATCAATAATAGGAATAGGGTACTTATCTTTGATTGTTTGTTGATTTAAAGCCCTATAGTCCACACACATACGCCACGAGCCATCATGCTTTTTCACCAAAACCACCGGAGAAGAGTATGAACTCGTACTTGGCCTTATAACTCCTTGAGTTATCATATCAGAAACAATTTCTTCAATTGCATTCTTTTGTTCAAAAGAATGTCTATACGGTCGTATGCAGATTGGCTTAGACCATTCTACTAAGGGTATTTGGTGATCACAAGATCTAGTTTGAGGCAATCCTTTAGGTTCTTCAAACAAATCAGTATACTCATCAAGAAGTGTACTTATATCATAAGGAATTGCAGGCTTGGTGCACTGCTTTACTGCAGATGCAATGAGGTATAGAACAAAACCCCTATGTGTTTGAAACACAATCTTGTTTGCTTCTTTGTCAGTTAACACCTGAGTGGGAGTAGGTCACAAACCTTGTAGAACCCATCGAACACCTTTGTGAGAAAATTTCATCTGTTCTATATTAAGTTCATAGTTATTTCCGTCACTTGCTTGATCCATTTTGCACCAAGGACAATATCATGACCTCCAATAGGGAATACCAAAAAATCATCCACAAATTCATAGCCTTGGCATTGAATTTTGACTCCCGAACACATTCCACTACCTTCCACTTCTCGACCACCAGCTACCCCGATGTTAAAAGTTTGCATGATTGAAAGCTTTAACCCAGTCTTCTCCAAGATAAAGGGATCAATGTAGTTTTGTGTTGCTCCACTATCTATCAAGATATGCACATCATGACCATTAAGAATTCCTTTGAGAATTAAACTGTCATGCCCCGCTTCTCAAAAGAGAATACGGAATACGGATACGCGACAAAAGCCCGGTGAATGATTTTCATCATCCATAAGTTGTTCAAGAATCTTTACAACATTCACAAGAATAATCAGAGTCGGGAAGCAAAAAGTATCAACCAACATGCACATATGAACTAAGATACCAACAAGAATACTTGAAACCAAATATATATATCTCAAATAGTCATGATCTGAATAAGTCAAAATCCTGGGTCACATTGCCCAAATATAAGAATAAATCCAAGTATCAAAATACAATATTGTTCAAGCAAGTTACAAAAAAAAAAAACAAAAAACAAAAAAAAAATCCCGCACTAATACTTCATGTCACCAATACCATCTGGAACCTGTTCTCCATAATCTGCAATTCAATAATTGCAGGGAAGAGGAAAAGAGAAAACAAGTACCCGTCAATTGTAAGTTACTAGCCGCTTGTAATGCATGATACAAGTACATAGGAAACTAACTAGCAACATGGTATAAGCATGATATCAAAATGGAATACTAGCATGGCAAGATGAACAAGTACAAGTGTCATGTGTCAAGTGTCAAGTGAACAAGTATCATGTAAACAAGTGTCAAGTATCACGAATCAAGTAACAAGTGTCAAGTAGTCAAGTACAAGTGTCAAGTATCATGTTCAAGCATCAAGTCTCATGTATCATGTAATCAAGTGTCAAGTAAGTATGTATCATATTCAAGTGTCATATATTAAATCTTGTAGTTATTACTATCTAGGTAACACTTCATGTGCCATCCTTTTATCACATAGATGTTACAGTCAATGCAGTTTCATTTTAGATTTCATAGTAGGACCATATAGGACAGGTGTACTCAGGGACAAAGCCTCAAGAATCAAGTATCAAGTATCAAGCCTCAAGTATCAAGTGAAATATCAAGCCTCAAGTAGTGAAATATCAAGCATCAAGTAGTGAAACATCAAGCCTCAAGTAATCAAGTATCAAGGCAAGTCTCAAGTATCTCAAGTATTAAGCCAAGTCTCAAGTATCAAGCCAAGTATCACATAGAATCAATAGATTCTCTTCCGAGTACACGTTTCTGAATTATCCACTATTAGATCCGTCCCTTTAAAATTTGGTTAATTTATTATTAATGTCAAACAAGCAAGTGAGTGTGCAAAACATATCAAGAATAACATGACATGATCATGTAACAAGTTCAAGTTGCAAGGTAAACATGTACGGGTGCAAGACAACTTATAAAAGAATAAAATACCCATATCTCTAGTTCATGACAGTAAGACCATACCGTAGTAAAATAGTGATTTCCAGTGTTACAACCATGCAAATCTGAATCCGTCAAAACGTCTAGAAAATATACTCCCCACCGAATCCAGAGAATATAAATAAGTAACATAGTATTTTACAACAACATAACTCAAAACTGATTTGAATCCAGAAAATAGGTTCAGCCAGAAATCAAGAAAACAAATTCGCAGTCAGTAAAACAGCATCGAAACTCATTAAATAAATCCACGAAAATTCTGGGGTATTCCCCTATATGTCCAGTATCGAAATATAAAGATTCATAATTTTCCAGTAATATTAGCTTAGCCAAGTAAAATAAGAAATCATAAAGAAACGATAGTTTGGCAAATCTGGAATTCTCAACACTGTTGTACAAAAACTGTGATATCTCGCCAACTGTGAAACGAAATCCAAATCTTCCAAAGGGAGAAGAAAATAGAAACAATAATATAACTTTCATATTTCATAATTATTTTTCATATAAGAAAAGAAATTAGGGTGAAAATACGATTCTTTACAGAACAGCGAGTAAAATACATCAAGTACAGTCTTTATAAACAAGCATGAAACGGCATATAAAACTCATCAATAAAATCTGCCAAAATTCTGGGTAATCCTTAGATAGATATACAAACACTGACCAAAATTTTGGATCAAAATAATATATGTAGCACAAGTATCAACATAATTTAGTCATCAAAATTATCAAGAAACGAAATTTAGAAATGATTTGCACCTCTGTAGTAAAACAGTCATATTTCCCATATACAAAAACGAAATCGAGTAAGGTCAGAGGGGTTGGAAAGAAGACGAATTTCTTTAAAACTCATGTTTTATACTGAAATTAAGATACTGACTTTAATATAGTCTAAATTACTGATCAAGACAGAATATCGGCAAACTACAGAATTTTCTCAAAAACCAAAATCAACATAGATCCAGCGAAACTTGATCCAAACGCAACCAAACATGAAATCGAGTCTACCAAGTGTCCAAATATCATGACATAGCGTAATTAATGTATCCAAAGCAAGCCTATCACATGTATCTCAACAAATACCCAAATTCTCACAAAAATTCCACATACATGATAAAATCAAGAACGGGCAAAACCTAAGTTAATTCATGTCATATGTGTCGTGAGGCCCACTAGAGTCAAAATAGCACTATAGAGACAATATCAATAAGGGGTTTCACACACAATTTATCTCTAGGACCCAACGACACTACAAGCGGTATTTTTTACTTGTATCATACAAAGGAATTTGAGTACAACTTACTTGCCTTAACCGATGACGAGACCGACGAAAAATCAAGAATAAGAATAACGAGAATGGATTCCCGGCAACGAACGCGAACGAACGAGTCAACGAACCAAAGCGAGCACAACCCACAAACACGACTACGAACCAACTACTCCAAGAACGAACGGACAAAACCCCACGAGTAAGAACGTCCCTCAACATGAACCAACGAGAACACACCACAATCACCCAAGATCCAACACACAACCCATGAACAAATAACCACACACACACTAAACCCCGATAGTACGAGGAAGAGAGGGAGAGAGAACGGCAGACGGTGGGTGAACTGCGGCGCGGAGGTGCAAAACAGGGGTCGGGAGAACAGGGGGAATTGAGGGAATTATCTCTCAATTTCTTAGGAGGCAGCTAGGAGTACACATATGCATGGAAAGGGATGCTAGATGGTTAATATATATGAGGGGGATTAGGGTTTGGTGCATGGGCAGCATAGCATGGAACCGGGTAAGGGTAATTAGCTAACGGGTTTAGGGGGGGTATATGCACCTGGGTTCGGTAGATGTAAGCAAGGCAAAGAATTAGGGTGGGGGTATTTGAATTCGGTAGGTAAGTAATCAATTAAGAAATTTGGGTGGGGAAATTATGGTAGGGGATTTATATTAGGCAAGTAATGGATGGGTTATATTAGGTGGTTAAAATGTGGGTATATGGTTTAAAAAGATCTGGGGGAATTAAAAAGGTATGGTTTGATAGTTAGGATCTGAAGTAGGTTGGGATTTATTAAGTGGGCTTAGGATAGATAATTAATAGGATTAAGAATGAGATTAAGAGTAATTAAGGATATAGGAAAATGGGTATTAGGGAATGATTAGATATATAGTGATCAAAAATAATGAAAAAAAGAAAATTGAGACGGGCACAAAAAAACAGGGAAATAAAAATAGGGCACGAATAATTAAAATAAAGAGGGTCACAAATAATGGCTCGATCAAATGGAGACGAACAAAAGAGACAACAGGATCAAAAATTCGAAATATAAAGATGACAAAAATAACAGAATGAATTTATTGAAAATAAAACCAATATACGGTCAAAAGAAATGCAAGAGGGATACAAGAGAGAAAATACACCAAAACGAAAAATACACTCAAAAATACACAAAACGAAAATCAGGGGTTACATAAACACTCAGTATTAACCCCAGTCTGCAACGCGGCAGTAGTTAGCTGATTTCCCTCCTCCTCTCTTGGAAACTCAGTACCATCATTCACTGCTAACAACTGATTGAGTTCATCATCATCTTGAATTGAAAATAAATCCCATTCTCCTTCGATACACATATAATTCTTATTTTTGCAAACATGACCATGTATAAATTTCTCATCGCACCCAAAACAAAGGCCTTTCTTTCTTCTTTCCCATATCTCATTTGAGCTTAACTTTTTTTAAATTGGTGTGGAAGCAGTTTGTGTCTTATGTGGTTGGATTGAAGTGGTGTAATGTATAGGAGAGGGAATATTACCTTGAGAAACAAAAGAGTTTCTGTAAGGTGACCTATATGTATTCCTTTGCAACTCTTTGAGTGAATTATACTTCTTCTCAAATCGAACAGCTACCTGAATGCCTAGCTTAAAGATTGCGGCTCAGCCAAAGAAACATCATGCTGAATTTCTTCTTTTAACCCACTTATAAATTGTTGAACTAGGTATGATTCACTCACCTCATCTACCAAGCATTGCAGCTTTTCAAACTTTTGCTGATACTCCAAAACCGAAGTAGCATGTTCCAATCTACAAAGAGTTTTTACTGCATTTTCATAGATCCCCGCATCAAAACGGTTACAAATACCCTCCTGGAATTGTTTCCATGTAACTATTCCTTTATTTACCTTGAGAAACCACCGACACCATTGCACAACTTCATCCTTAAGAAAGAAATACGCTACCCTTACTTTCTCATCCCCAGAAATATGATACATATCAAATTAATGCTCTACTTGAAATAGCCAATTAAGAACATCTCCAACACCCAAAAATGGACTAACATCAAATTTAGGAGGTTTAGGGAAAAAATTTCTCCCCCAATTTTCTCATATCTTCTATTGAACTGGCCTTCCATTCTACTAGACCCACGATGGGCTACTAAAGAAAACTGACCAGAATCGAGTTTACCTGCCATTGAGAACGGGGGAATTGGTTCATTTGACTCCAAATTCTCCTTCTGAGTCTTCTCGACAGCAACTAGACCCCCAACCTGGTGCGCTAGATGCTGGACCTGAGCAACAACAACTGATAATTGATTGGTAACTTCTTGAAAATTACCCTCGAGTCCAGACATTCTCCCTTCTATGAATCTCAGCCATTGCTTCATCTCCGATTTCGGTGCTCCCCCTAAAACTCCCCCAACCTCCGTCGCTCCTGTTTCTTGATTCCGACGATCACCGTTTGCTTCATGATCAGAAGGATCGATTTGCTCTGATACCATTTGGTGCGTTGCTGTTTGCACCGCAGCAGCTATGGTAGCTTTAGAAACTTTTTTAGCTATTGATGAGTGGATTAGGATGAACAGAACTCACGGAAGAAGAGAATAGAGCTAGGATTGATAGAAACTACTAAGCTCTAACAGAATCAAGAAAGAGAACAGAATTCTTGAAAACTCAATTGATCCCTCACCATGGGTCGATCTGTTCTTATTTATAGATTTTCCCTTTACATTCATTACACGTGTTTCAGTAGAGGAGAAGGTTAGTTAGGCAGTTATAGACGGGGTCCCACCTAACAAATCCTTACCGCTCCTTCCTTCACAATCAACGACTCTGATTAACCCATACTTGCACTTTCACATTTAACCCCTTACAACTACTGGACTGATACGCAAATGTATTTACAGGTTGTTTTCAATTACTCTGATTCCTCTAATCCCGCTCTCAACTTCTGTCTTTCAAATTCTTCTCCACACTCTTCAACACTGTGATGCATAACAGAAAGTGGAAGGGAAATAGACTGTGTTTGAGAAATTAGAGTTTTTATTTTATTTTGATTTTTTAAAATTAAAATCATACATAATACACGTGTTAGTTAAATATGAATTACTATTTTTTTCTCATTTCTCTATTTCAAAATAGAGAAAGGATCTCCTATCAGTATAAGATATAAAAATGATGAGAGAGTAACGTTCACTGCTCTTGGATCTAATATTAAAATTAAATTCAAGTGTTTTTTTTTAAAAAGGAAAAGGTGGAATCTGACCATCAATGTTACAATTTTTCTTTGCAATTGTTGCTGCTAATTTTGGTGTGGGAGCAAACAGATAGAATTTGTGAATTCTTGGAGAAAATAATAAAGCAAACCTGTTGACCTGTTGACCTTCACCAACTTGTTGACTTGGTCTCTTTCCGCTGCCATGAACCTGCAAAAAGTGCGAAACACCGTGGTTGATCCCAGTGACGCATCCTCCGATACTCAAGTCAGTAATCAGAAAAGATTATGAATGAGCTTTGATTGGCAAAAGATTGATTACCTCTTAATAGTGGGGGATGGGGGTTATTTATTGCCGCCTTGGGGACCATTTTTGGGATGAAATCCCTAATTCCCAGTGAAAGGATAGAGCGAATCAGGGCCGTTGACTAGGGACAATCATAAACCCTAATTCTATCCAGCTGGACTGGGTTTCTTGCAGGTTGAAATCCACACCCAGTTAAAGCAGATCCGTTCGTGTGTTATTGGGTTTTGAAGAAAGACCCAGTCCCCATTTCAGACCCGTTTGTAGGTAAAATTACCGTTTTATCCCTGAGCTTTAAGATTCGTGCCCAATTTGAATGGTTCCAATTTAACCCTATTTTTAGCCATATCACGAGCCCCCCACTCCTGGAGACTGAGTTTTACAGTCTTTGAGGAGTAATTTTGTTGTTCTAATGGCGTACGGGATTTTATCGGTGTTCTTAAGGGATTTGAATCTAGCTCGGGGTGTAACGGTAGTTTTCCGAGATTGTAAATTGCCCAAAATTATTCTCAGATTTTTCTGAATTTTTTGTGATTTTTTTAGATTTTTCTGAATTTTTTCGAATTTTTTTATTTAATTTCTGAATTCAATAATTAATTATCGAAAAATTTAATTAATTATTCTAATTTAATAATTACTATTTTCTGAATTTAAAAATTATTTTCTAAATTAATAATTATTTTTAGAAATTTTAATTAATTTTTTCCAATTTTAAAATATTTTTTTGGATTTTTTTAATAATTAATTCGGTTATTTAAATAAATAAATAAATAAATAAATACCTGGTGACGTGGCACGATCGTGTGCGTTGATCACGATCAAGCGAGCACGCATCGGGAGGAGGTCATTTTTTGCTCATATGAGCTCCGGTGGCAAGAGCTCTCGGCAAAAGTGGCCGAAGCCCATGTAGATGCCACGTGGCAAAGTAAACCGTTGACTTTTTTTTCTTTTTTTTCTTTTCTTGCTAGCAGCTGCTCTTTTCTTTCTCTTCTCCTCTTCTTCGTTCGTCTTCCTCCCGCCTCGTTCTTCCTTCGTCTTCTCCCCCGTTCATCGCCTTCGCTCTCCGACGTTCACCAAGCTCGTCAAACGAGGGGGCTCGTGAAGGAGAGCTCGACAGTGGACTCGTCGAGGAGGAGAGATGGTTTGGAGGTTAAAGACGAGCTCGACAGGCCATGGGTTCGACGGTGGAGCAGCGAGCTCGGCGAACGAGGCGAGCGTGGAGGGGCTCTGTGGCGGAGCTCAGAGAGAGAGAAAGTTCGGCATGGTGGTGGTGCTCGTGAAGCTCAAGCTCAGCAATGGGTTCGGCGAGACCATGGTGGAGTTCGTCGGACGTGGAGCTCGGGGGGAACTCGACGAAGGAGGTCGACAATGGAGGGCAGATCATCGGTGTAACGCCCCGAATCCCAAATACACTGAATTCGAGATGTTCCACAGGATCCTTTCGCTTCCTTTAGTACAATTTTACAAGGAAATTTAAACTTTTCACTTTACATCAGAGTTTACATCAATATTACACTTTACATTGCACAGCAGAAGTAAAATTTACAACAATGAAATAAATATACAACAACATTGAGTAATCTTTGTGCATTTGTTCCTCTTTAATCTTTATCAAGCCATTTACCTGCATATAAGACTGTGGGTACGTCAGTTTATTCAACCGACGATCATTATACACGGCTATCCTCTCTATGCCGGAAATAGTATAACTTAATTTTCCATATTTAGCAAACACAAACTTGTCACATTTCAAACTAAAGGGACTACCCTATTGATGTCGTGTTGTGAATGTGCACTTAGTCCTTAATGCAGTTAATTATGTTATATGACACTAATCGCACTTGTTCGGATTCTATGCATCCCATACTACATAGGTCCGAGGGCAAGCCCTTAATCGTTCTTCATCTTTGTAGGGTTCAATCCCTCGTCATGACTTAATCTACTACTGTAATTACGGTAGGTATCTTAGATATTCTATGATCTATGAGCCCATGTCCAGGCAGCCTGGAGGAGAATCCTACGCACTGACACGACGCATCGAGCAGGCAACCTATGGACAATTCAGCCACCGCCATGGAACAATGGCACCACCCATAGCCACTCAAACATCCCACAAGCGTCGCCACCGGGACGATAATTCTGGAGTAGTGCCCACGACATGTCTTGACGCATCAAGCAGGCAGCCTGTGGATCACTCTCACACCGCTAATCCGATGGCCCTCATACTCATGTTTTTCTCCTACTTTCATCACGTCTCCACTATGTACTAATCCTTATTTTTTATCAAAATCATGAACAAAAATCAAATCTCTAGAGTTAGCTTCTCCACTAAACCGGACTTATTCATTCATTCAAACATGACCAACCTTGGTCTTTCATTTCAAATTATCATTTCATTTATTTCCAAATGCCGGGGAGACTTAGCTACTTTTTTTTTTTTCAATTTTCAATTCATAATTTCCAAAATGAGCATTCCCAACTCATAAATTTCCATATTAAGTCATCATACTCAAAATTAATTCTCTTTTCAAATCATGATTTCTAATTCGTTCAAATAGTCCATAACTATACATGAAATTCATATGCTTTATCAGTTATCAACTTCACATCAAAATTTCACTTCACTACGAATATTCGCATTTAATATTAATCGCACTATTCACATATGAGAATAATTCATAACCATCACAAAATAAAATTTCTTTCTCGACTATATTAATCTTCTAATCCTTCATTTCAAATTCTTTTTGCAAGGTATAATTTTTCACAAAGTATACATATAGAACCATAGTTCTATTTATGCATTTTATTCTCAAATCATAGTTTATTTCATGCAAATAATTCCCAAAATCATTTTTATAAAGTCCCTTATATTTTTAGGAGAATAACCATATTTTTTTTCATAATTTTTGGCCACCGAAACATTCAAAAAAAATAAATTTTCAATCTTGCCGATGGCAAGATTTGAACCCAGCACCCCAGGAAAAACGCCCAAGGCACAGACCACTAGGCCGGGTGTCACAAGCATTATAAAGAGGACTGAGAGCATTTTATGCTCTCGGTCGCTACTTTCTTTTATTTAAAAAAATTCATGGAATAAAATATATTCCCCAAAGGATTCGAACCGATCATTACAGGGAACCCAACCGCACACTATGACCACTTGAGCTACGTGCTCAGGTTGTCACTAGTATAATTCCAATTTCATTTAACCCATACTTTTTGTTATTTAGAACATTTCGATGTTCAACTAGTCTCCATTTCATTTTACTTTCATGAAAATTACTGTAAAATTCCAGATTAATTATTTCTTGTCTAATTTACATATCAGTATGTAAAAATAATTTTTTTCAACAATTAAAACATATTTTCATGCAGTTGATTCGAATTCTACATGATAATCACCACTTTCTTTATTTCGACATCTATTAACAACTAATACCATTAATCCCTTTATTAGCAACTAAGGATTAATTTCTCTGTTTTTAACCCTTTATCATACATACAATCTATAATTTTCTTCATTTACTTCAATATCACACAAAGATCCATTTATTCACATGAAGTAGTATGGCCAATCTACTAATTTTGTATATATAATTTGTGGTGTAGATAATGAGACCTTCTTTAACAAACCATGGTTATAATCAATCCATACAACTTAAATTTTTATTAATCAAATCACATACAATTTGCACACCCACATTCCAATCAATTCATAGGTCAATGTCCAATTAAAAGTGTACTCTTATTAATATTTTTCATGCCTCATTCATTCAATTTAATCTAGCATGCATCCCTAATTAGAATATAGAAAATTTTACCCACCTTGTATGGAGAGAAAATTCACTAGCAATCCCTAGACAAATGTCCTTGCGATGAATTGCTCCTCCTTGAACACGTGCACCCAAGCCTCCAAGCACACCTCACCGAATGCTCCCTCTTCTTGATACTGGCCTCCCCTTGATGTTGCAAGCACAAGATCCCACACACTCTCAATCTTTTAACTCACACAATACTAATAGATAATATAATTTAGACTATGGATTTGGAAGAGAATAATTTTACACAAGAATAACTAGCCATGGGGGGGGGGGGGGGAGGGGGGTATTTATACTAAAAATCAAAGAGAATAGAGGGCTAGGATCAATTGGTTGGTAGTAAGATGGAGGGTCAAGATGAAAATAGGAGTTGCAATAACTACCCACAACCAAGTAACCACCACACCATGATCACCATTACAAATTTTGGTTTCCCTCCAAAAGAATCACAACCGGCCATGGGAAGTGCATTTTGCACGTGTACGTGTAGTGCACGTGCATGCAACTAGGCCCAAAAATTGTGCATTAAATTTTTGTATAAAAATAAAATAGTCTTTAAATTGTATTCTACATGACAAGTTGTATAAAAAATAGTTCATGGGCTTTAGTTTATGGGCCAAAAATAATTATTATAAAAATAATAAATTAAATTAACTTTGGGCTTTTAAAAGAAAAGGCTTTTTGTCTAATTGAAAGAAGGCTTTTGTATAAAATAATTAAAAGCACATATTAAAATATTTTTACTCATCTTGATGAAAATATTAACCAAAAATATTGCACGTGCACACTGCGTGCAAAAATAAATAATTTTTCATAAATGAAAAATCAGAGCATTACAGTCGGAGCTCGGCGAAGACTGAAGTTGGAGCTTTTTTCTCGTTTGAGCTCCGGTGCCACAAACTCTCGGCGATCACTGCCGACCTTCACGCTCTGTCTCCGACGTGATGGTGTCGGCAACGACTGTGTGGAGTTCGAGCTTCAGCCATGGGAGTTTTGGGTTCGGAGCTTCGACGAAGAAGGAGGAGCTCGATACTGGTGATTGTGCGTAGAGGGGGAGCTCGATGGTAGCTCGAGCTCGGCGAAGACTTGGAGCTCAGCGATGGTAGCGGAGCTCAGCGGCGACGGCGTCCGGTTGCATCTCGACTGCGGGGCTTCGAAGTGGAAAGGAGCTTGAAGCTTTTGAGCTCGGCATTGTGGCGCAGCTTGGTCGCAAGCTCAAGTTCGGAGCTCATTAGTGGCAGCGATGGGTTCGTCAAAGAAGGAGCTCAGATGGTGAGGAGGATCGTGCTCGGAGCCTTGGAGACAGTGAGCTCGGCAATAGAGCGTGGGGGGAAGAAGACGCCACATCAATAGGTCTTTTTTTTTCCTTTCAGTTCTTTTTGGTGACAAACTGTTGGAGAAGAAGGGGGAAAGAGAAAGGGTGGGTTTGGATCCCCATCGGGTTCAAACCCGACCCTGTAGCCCCTTTTTCTCTGTTTTTTTTTGTGTTGTTTGTTTGGTTGCTTATATCTGAGCCGTCGATTGCATTTGAGCACGAATTCCGAGGTAAGAAATTTCTCTCATTTGAGCTCCGGTGGCAAGCTGCTTTGGCGACGTTGCCGGCCCCCTCCAAATATGTGTTAGGAAGGAGGCTGAAGTCCAGGGGGGTTCGGGGTCTCCAGCCGAGGTGTAGAGATACCTCGGCATGGTGACACATGTAAAGAAGGGGTTCGGCGAGTCTTTCCGAAATCCGGAGTGAGTTTTTTCCATGCTTGAGGATCGGTGGCAAAAGCGCTCGGCGAAGGGTGCCAAGGTCCATTTTTCCATGTTTGAGGGTCGGTGGCAAGAGCGCTCGGCGAAGGGTGCCGAGGTCCATTTTTCCATGTTCGAGGGTCAGTGGCAAGAGCGCTCGGCGAAGGGTGCCGAGAGACCTTTGAGTTTAGGCACCGATAATCCTAATGTGAGGATTTTTTCCATGTTTGGGCGTCGGTGCCAAGAGCACTCGGCGAAGTGTGCCGAAGTCTAGGGAGAGTTCTTCTTGATGTTCCCAGTGCTACGGAGGTCGGGTCGGGGCGTAGGACCCCTTGTTCCGAAGCTATTTCGAAGATCTACAAGTTCTCTTCAAAGATGAATTGGAGAATCCTCCTTCCTCAAGGTCAGGATAGTCTCGCAACATCTTCGTCTTCGTGAAGTTAAGAAGAGCTTTGCATGGCTCTAGGGGAAGTCCGTTCTTGGAGGACAAGTTTGAGGAGCAATTCTAGGAGAGAGTTGTGAGCTCCGAACTTGTTGAGAAGAGGTCCGCTTTGGAGGTGAGCGGAGCGAAGAGCTCGGCTCTAGGAGAGAGCCATTTGGGAGACAAGTTTGAGGAGCAACTCTAGGAGAGAGTTGTGGGCTCCGAACTTGTTGAGAAGAGGTCCGCTTTGGAGGTGAGCGGAGTGAAGAGCTCGGCTCTAGGAGAGAGCCATTTGGGAAACAAGTTTGAGGAGCAACTCTAGGAGAGAGTTGTGAGCTCCGAACTTGTTGAGAAGAGGTCCGCTTTGGAGGTGAGCGGAGCGAAGAGCTCGGCTCTAGGAAAGAGCCATTTGGGAGACAAGTTTGAGGAGCAACTCTAGGAGAGAGTTGTGAGCTCCAAACTCGTTGAGAAGAGGTCCGCTTTGGAGGTGAGCGGAGCGAAGAGCTCGGCTCTAGGAAAGAGCCATTTGGGAGACAAGTTTGAGGAGCAACTCTAGGAGAGAGTTGTGAGCTCCGGACTTGTTATTTAAGTGAGAGAATCAACGGTTGTGGGAGCAATTCCGAATGGCGAACCACTTCTTACCCGCTTATGAGCGAGTAATTTGAAGCGGAATCGAGCCAAGTGTTGGACTCCGAACTCGTTGTTAGAGGGGGTTATCGAGTTGTAGGAGCAATTCCGAATGGTGAACCACTTCTTACCCGCTTATGAACGAGTAATTTGAAGCGGAATCGAGCCAAGTGTTGGACTCCGAACTCGTTGTTAGAGGGGGTTATCGAGTTGTAGGAGCAATTCTGAATGACGAACCACTTCTTACCCGCTAATGAACGAGTAATTTGAAGTGGAATCGAGCCAAGTGTTGGACTCCGAACTCGCTGTTAGAGCTTAGTAAGTTGTGGGAGCAGCCATGTAGGAAAAGCAGGACTTTGAACTCACCATTTAACGAGTCGCGGATGTGACTCGAAGAGATAGAGATGAAGCAAGAGCAATAATTTTCAATGAAAAAATGTAAAGTTTTATTGAGATAAACTAAGTGGCCGCTTCAATGGGGCGAGCCATTATTACATGCTATTGGCCGGGTTACAAGCATCGACCTTATTGAAAATCAAGATCCTACTTCTACGATAAGGTGAAGACCTCTCGGGAGGAGCTTGGTTCTCCCTCGATTGGTCCTTGATATGGCTAAAAATAGGGTTAAATCAGAACCGTCCAAATCAGGTGCGAATCTTAAAGTCTGGGGGTAACATGGTAATTTCACTTACAAACGGGTCTAAAGTGGGTACTGGGTCTTCTTACCGAAAGCCCAGTAACCTACAAACGGATCCATCCCAACTGGGTGCGGGTTTCAACCCGCAGCAAACCTGGTCCAGCAGGATAGAATTAGGGTTCTGATTAATCCTAATCAACGGCCTTGATTCATATCTATCCTTTCACTGGGAATTAGGGATTACATTCCTAATCTGATCCCAACGGCGGCTATAAATACCCCCCATTCATCACCATTAAGAGGTAATCAATCTTTTGCCAATTTACGCTCTCTCATAATCTTCCTGATTACTGACTTGAGCGTCGGAGGGTGCGTCGCCGGGATCAACCCCGCTGTCTCGCACTTTTTGCAGGTGAACGGCAGGAGTCAGCGGTCCAACTCCGGTGGAAGAAGTTAACGTTTGACTATTCAGTTTCCCCAAGAATCCACGAATACTATCTGTTTGCCCCCACACCAGATTCAGCGGTAACAGATTGGCGCCGTCTGTGGGAACCAACGAATAGCAGCCCTTCCTTTTCGCATTGGTCAGATCCTACCCAGCCATGCCTCCAAAGAAACTTAGATCTAGGGGGTCCAACCGCGGACCTACTCCTCAACAAGAGAACCCCCTAGAAACGGTCCAGCCACAGGGACTCCCTCCTCAACCCGACCAAGCCCCGCAGCAGGACCAACTCCCTCCTCAGAATCTTCAACCCCCCCGCGGTCAAACCGGTCCCCAGAATGCCGGTGCGGGGGGCTGCCATCCCAATCCTCCGAAACAACCTCTTCAACATGACCACGTCTTCGTACACAATCCCTCTACCAATTCCATGGCATCCCACAACCCCCGAGCTTCCGATGATCTCCACAATACCATCCTCAATCGGAAGAAGGAAGACGATCTTCGTCGCCGTTTGGATGAAAGGCGGGCCCGAGAGGGAGCCTCCCGCCAACAACGTCCAAATGAGCGATCTCCTCATCCCCGAGACCACAGAAGGTCCCTTCCTCGCCGAGGGCGGAGAGAGTCCCCCGGCCACTATAGGAGAAGACCTCACTCTCCTGATGGTCGGCGACCTCTAAGGAACGATGGTGCACCCATCACTCGTGCCGAGTTCCAGCAATTCCAAGCAACCATTTTACAAGCCCTCAATCTCCGACCCAACAATCACAATGCTCGGAGGGTCCCCACTCCTCCTCCGGTCCAAAGTCCTCGCCGACGGTCCCTAACTCCTCCCCCAGCTCATAGCAACCCCCAGCACGTTCCTAGTCCTCGCCACTCTCGGAGCCACCGTCGTCGTAGCCCCCGCTCTTCCTCGTACGAAGACGAGTCCAGGGGCTCGTTTGAATATCGTCGATGGGATGACACTGTCTACCGTCGTCTCCATGAAATGGAGAGGCGCTTGGGTCAGCTAGATAGAGAAGAAGAGCTTAGAGGAAGGACCCTCTGTCCAAGCCCACCTCCTTTCTCTCGAACCATCATGGAGGCGCCCGTTCTAATAGGCTTCAAGCCTCCACAATTCGAGACTTATTCCGGGGAGTCCGACCCTGTGGACCACATCGAAAGCTTTAAGACCCTCATGCTAATCCACCAAGCTTCTGATGCTCTGCTGTGCAAGACCTTCCCCGCTACTCTCACGGGTTCGGCCCGGGAATGGTACTCTCGCCTCGCCCCATCCTCAATATTCTCCTTCGAGCAATTCGAGACCCTCTTCGTCACCCACTTCGTGAGTAGCCGCCGAACTGAGAAGACCAACATTTCCCTACTCTACCTCAACCAGAAAAAGGGTGAGAAGCTGAGAGACTATGTAAAAAGGTTCACCGAGGAAGCCAGGTCCATTGCTTCCCTTGACCATTTGATCGCAGCAGCAGCATTCCAGTCGAATGTCCTTAACTCCAGCCTTCGGTCCTCCCTCGCCAAGAAGCCCCCGCAGAACTTCTCCGAACTCCTTCTCCGAAGTGAGAAGTATATCCGGGCTGAGGAAGCTGAGCATTGCCCCACCTTTGAGGGGCCTTCCTCCGGAACCAAAAGAAAGGCAGGTGAAGAAGAGGGAGCCAAGAAGCTCCAGAAGGACAATGGCGGATAGCGCCGCCCTCCGCCCAGATTCAAAAAATTCACTCCTCTTAACGCCAGCATTTCCACTATTCTCATGGAAGTTGAGAAGGAAGGGGTGATACCTCCTGCCCCGAAGATGAACACCCTGGCAAGAAGAGGGACAAAGAGAAGTGGTGCCGCTATCACCGAGACCATGGCCACGACACCAATGATTGCCGGGCCTTGAAGAACGAGATTGAGGCTCTCATCCAAAGGGGGCAGCTGGCCAAATTTGTAAGAAAGGACCGGAATGATCCCCCTCCTCCACCTCGGGGGGCTAACAAGCATCCTGAGCGACGCGATGAAACTCCGGAGTTCGAAGAGGAACGCACCCTACATCTCATCCATGGAGGCCCCATGGGAGGCACCTCCAACTCCTCTCGAAAGGCTTTTATAAGGGAAGTCAACTCAGTACATGACATGCCCCGCACCAAAGGCCTCGGAATACCGGTCACTTTTTCAGATGAAGACCTTGAGGGTGTCCGAACCCCCCATTGTGATGCACTAGTCATCAACCTCCATATGGCGAATTTTAAAGTGGAGAGGATCCTGGTGGATAATGGCAGCTCCGTTAACATCCCCTTCCTCGCTGCTTTCAAAGGACTCAAGCTATCCTGGGACAGACTTAAGCCCGCCGGCTACACACTCAACGGGTTCACAGGAGTGCCAGTGACTATTGAAGGGGTGATCACCCTCGACGTAACCGCTGGCAAAACTCCTACTACCCGAACAGAGCCGATGGACTTCATGGTCGTCGATGTCCCCGCTGCTTATAATGTGATCCTAGGCCGACCCGGCCTAGCTGCTCTCGAAGCCATCCCTTCCGCTTATCACCTCAAGATGAAGTTCCCCACCCGGGCAGGAGTAGGAGAAGTAACAGGCAGTCAGGAAATGGCCCGCAAATGCTACATGACCTCTACTGGGGGTCCAGTCCTTTCCCTCGAAACTCTTGAAATCCCCCAGGACGGAGTCCGACCAACGTCCGAGCCGGTGGATGAATTGGAGGAAGTGCTCTTCTCTGAGCAAGATCCGAACCGCAAGTTCTTTATCAGCAAGACCCTCCCATTTGCCCTAAGCTCAGACATAGTCCAATGTATTAGAAAGAACCGTGACCTCTTCGCATGGTCGGCTGCCGACATGCCAGGAATCTCTGAAGAGCTCCTCGTCCACCACCTGAGTATTGCACCGGGGTCCAAACTGGTTCAACAGAAGAGGTGCAAATTTGCTCTCGAGCGCCAGCAAGCTATAAAAGAAGAGGTGGACAAGCTCCTTAAGGCTCGGTTCATATAGGAGGTCAATTATCCCGAATGGCTCTCAAATGTTGTGATGGTAAAGAAAGTCAACGGGAGCTGGAGAATCTGCATCGATTTTACGGACCTGAATAAAGCATGCCCCAAAGATCCATTCCCTCTTCCAAGCATCGACACCCTGATTGACGCCACTTTGGGTCATGAGCTTCTCAGCTTCATGGACGCTTTCTCCGGATACAATCAAATCCGCATGTTCCCCCCGGATATCCCGAAGACCTCCTTTGTTACCGATCAGGGCCTCTACTGCTACAAGGTGATGCCTTTCGGGTTGAAGAATGCAGACCCTCTACTGCTACAGGGTGATGCCTTTCGGGTTGAAGAATGCAGACGCCACCTATCAACGCCTCATTAACAAAGTCTTCCAAAATCAGATCGGCCGCAACATGGAGGTGTATGTTGATGATATGCTTGTGAAGAGCATCCGTGGGGCCGACCACATCACCGATCTGCAGGAGGCGTTCGATGTATTAAAGAAACATGATATGAGGCTCAATCCGAACAAGTGTGCGTTCGGAGTCTCGTTGGGAAAATTCCTAGGCTTCATGGTCAGCCAAAGAGGGATCGAAGCCAACCTCGAGAAGATCAAAGCCATACTGAATATGGCTCCTCCCAAAAATGTGAAAGAAGTTCAGAAACTAACCGGGTGCCTCGCAGCTATAGGGCGCTTCCTTTCCAAGTCAGGGGAGAAGTGTCTTCCCTTCTTCAAGGCTCTCAGGGGGGCTAAGGGCTTCGAATGAGGTCAACAACAGCAGGAGTCGTTTGATCAGCTTAAAGCCTATCTAGTCAATCCCCCTCTCCTCAGCAAGCCTATCCCTGGGGAAACACTCTACCTCTACTTAGCTGCCTCCGAACAGACCCTCAGCGCTGTCTTGGTGAGGGAGGAAGACAAGGCTCAGAAGCCCATCTATTACGTAAGCAAGGTACTTCGGGATGCCGAGCTTCGTTATCCAAGGCTAGAGAAGATGGCATACGCCTTGGTTATGGCAGCTTGGAAGCTTCGCCCTTATTTTCAGTCTCACTCAGTGGTCGTTCTTACCGACCAACCGCTGAAGCAAGTTCTGCACAAGCCGGAGACCTCGGGCCGTCTCATGAAGTGGTCGATCGAGCTAAGCCAGCATGATATATCATACCAGCCTCGGTCCGCAATCAAAACTCAGGCCTTAGCTGAATTCATAGTTGAGAGCACCATTTCCGAGGTCAGTCAAGCGGCAAACGGACCTCCTATTTGGATGGTATATGCAGATGGATCCTCTTGCACCGAAGGGAGCGGAGCCGGGGTCATTCTGGCAGGCCCAGATGACTTCATTCTTCAATACTCCCTCCGCATCAACTTTAAGGCCTCCCCGCAAAGCAGGGGCACAACGCCTCCGCATATTTAGTGACTCTCAGCTGGTCGTGAATCAAGTATTGGGCGAGTATGAAGCGCGAGATGACTGAATGGCTAAGTATCTAGCCAAGGTCCAAAATCTCATGGCCTATTCGAAGAGGCACTTATTCGGCGAATCCCCAGGGAGGAAAATGCCCAAGCAGATTCCCTCTCCAAGTTAGCCTCTTCCTCCCTCCAAGGTCTCGAACAGACCGTCTTGATTGAAGTGCTCCTGAGGCCGAGCATAGAAGAAGAAACTTCCGACTCAATGGTGTCACTGCCGGTTCAACTTCAAGATAATTGGATGAAACCCCTGGTAGAATTTCTAAAGGATGGGCCCCTCCCCGAAGACCCTAAGGAAGCTCGTCGAGTCAGAACTAGAACGGAGCGGTACACCCTTGTTGGGGGGATCTTGTACAAACGCTCATTCACGCAAGTTGACAGCAGACCCTACCTGAGGTGCCTTTCCCCGGAACAAGCCACGTATGCCTTACAAGAGCTTCACGAAGGCATAGGCAGAGCACATTCAGGGTCCAGATCACTTGCCCGAAAGGTGTTGAATTATGGATACTTCTGGCCTACCCTCCTCCAAGATGCCGAACGACACGTTCGGCAATGCAGCTCTTGTCAAAAGCATTCCAACATTCGTCGCCTACCCTAAGCTCAGCTCATCTCCCTATCAAGTCCGATCCCTTTTGCAATGTGGGGAATGGATTTACTAGGACCGTTTCCCCCAGCTCCTGGCCAGCTCAAATTCTTAGTCGTGGCAATCGACTACTTTTCAAAGTGGATAGAGGCCGAGCCCTTGGCCATAATCACCGAGAACAAAGTACTTCAATTCTTTTGGAAGAGCATCATCTGCAGGTTCGGCATCCCTCAAGTCCTTATAACGGACAATGGAACACAATTTATAGGGGCTGCATTCCGAGCTCTATGTGAAGACCTCGCCATCCAACAACACTTCTCCTCCGTCTCCCACCCGCAGTCAAATGGTCAAGTAGAAAATGCCAACCGATAAATCCTCTCCGGTATTAAGAAGAGGTTGGATAAGTCCGCTAAAGGCTTATGGGTTGATTAGCTCCCTAACATACTGTGGAGTTACTGCACTACGAAACGGACCCCTACAGGAGAGTTGCCATTTAATCTTACCTATGGGTCCGAGGCTGTGATCCCCTTGGAAGTCGGTGTACCTTCTCCTCGCCTCATTGCCTATGAAGAAGAGCAGAATGCCAGGGAGCTTCGGGCGAATTTGGATATGATTGATGAGCTCCGTGAAAGAGCTTGATTCGCCAACAAAGCTACCGAAGGAGGATTGAGCTGGCCTACAACAAGAGGGTCCGTCCCACCGACCTCAAAGAAGGGGACTTGGTCCTCAGAAAGTTAGCTATCTCATTCCCCAGTCAGAAGAACAAGCTAGCCCCAAATTGGGAAGGACCCTACAAGATCACCAAAGTGGTTCGGCCCAGGACATACCGACTAGAAGACCTTGAAGGAAGAGAGATTCTCAGGACTTGGAATGCCGACCATCTCTTGAAGTACCAAGAGAGCGCATGAACGCCTCTTCGAGTACCTTCAGATGTCGAACCATTCCTTTCCCTTCACTTGTATTTTACTTTTGCTTCTTTATTTCTCCAATGTAATAACGGCTCGCAACTTAGAAGCAGCCAACTATTAGTTTTCAATAAAGAACATCTTGCTTCCTATTTTACTTGTGAATTGCTTGCATCTCTCTGTTTTTACCTTCATACTCAAACGACGAGTTCGGACGTTGAAACATACCCAAATGACGAGTTCGGAGTCCAACACTTGGCTCGACTCCGCTTCGCACGCTCGCTCTTAAGCGAGCTAGAAGAGGTTCGCCATTCGGAATTGCTCCCACAACTGTTGAAACATACCCAAACGACGAGTTCGGAGTCCAACACTTGGCTCGACTCCACTTCGCACGCTCGCTCCTAAGCGAGCTAGAAGTGCTTCGCCATTCGGAATTGCTCCCACAACCGTCGACGCGCGCGAAATTTCTACAACTAGACTAGACATGTGACTTAAAAGAGCTAATGTTTGGTTCTTATGACTCGTTTCGAATCGAACTACCATGCACCTCAAACACACGAACTTCATAAAGAAAACGAGCTTTTATTTCATTAAAAAGTTCGACAAAGGAACCCAAATTACAAGACCGAGTTACTAATACGGGGCGCTACAAAAACTCAAAGAAAATTACAACTTATTCAACGCTTCCTTGGAGTGGGGATGTTTTGGTTCAAAGACACTCGGGGACGGCGTCTCCTAACTCTGGAGCTCGTCTGTAGGCCAACGGACCGAGATGCCTCTTCGGCGCTGCCTCTGACCGTGGCCCCAACCGAAGCGTCACTAGACGAGGCAGCCACCCTGCTTTGAGCATCGGCCGGGCTTTGCCTATTGACAGGTGAACGAGTCACGAGCTCGTAAAAAGAGATTCCCCTCTCACTCTCCTCGCGCATACACGACGTGCTCCGAACGTTGATTCTTGCCGGCTGAGGCTTGAGTCGAGCAACTTCCTCCTCGAGCTCGGCAATCCGATCCTTCAAAGAGTCATCCTTCACAGATATCTTAAAGCGAGGAAGCCGAGCAGAACCTCCAGCGCCAGAGCTATCGGCTATGATACGACGAAGGTGGGTCACTTCGATACTTCTGTCGACCGTAACCCTCTTCAACTCGTCAACCTTCGCCGTCAACTCGTCGCTTTCGGACATCAATTTACCCACTGCCGAAGCTAACTCGTCTTCCTCCGCCAAAAGTTCTTCCTCACTATCTTCAAATCTTGAACTTCCGCCACAAGATCACCTTCCGCTCGAGTAACGTCGAACAGCGCCTTTCAGAGCAACTCCACCTCGCCTTCAAGACGAATCTCGCGAGATCGCTTCCGTAGTTGTTTCAGCTCGGAGAAATACCCTCTCGCCATTGCCTTGACCTCCTCTAGATCTAACTCGCTTTTGAGGAAGCACTCTCGGCTACGAGAGATGGCCCGCTTCGCCGTTTTCAATTCAGTACGAAGGCGAAAAACCTCAGCTGCTGAACTCGACTCGACCTGAAAAGTGAAAGAATATCAAAAGGAGTCTTCAACTCTAGCGAAATCTCAATGTGTTCACAACGCTTCAGCAAAATTTCAATAATAGTATCACCACCCTCAATACAGCAACATCTCAAAACAAGGCGAACGCAAGTCAAAAAATTTCAAACTTTTGGCCAAGATTTCAAAAGGGGAAGTCGTTTCATTAAAGATCCAAAATATACACAAAAGCGGTGGCCAGTCCGCAGTTAGGCATTACAACAAAAACAAAACAAAAGAAGCAAAAACAATGAGAGAAGAGGCGACTAAGTCAGGGGTCGACCTCGTGATGTTGTTCCGAAGCATCGTCGCTTGGCATGATGACTATCGCGCCCTCGACGCGCACCTCGTCCTCGGCCTCTGTGCCCTCCTGCCCGGGGGCGAGCTCCGCCAGAGGCAGTTCTTCCTCCCCCTCTACGGGGTCGTAGAAGTAGTAGGAGGAGCTGTCGAACCCGGGGATGCGAGCGGCCACATGCTTCAGCGCTCGGGCGTACGCCTCCTCCATGTTTGTCAACATGTGGGCCTCGGCCTCGGCCCGAACTTCCTGCTCCGCAGCCGCCACCTTCGACGCCTAGCTGCTCAGAGCCTCCTCTGACGCCCTCAGTGCCTTGGACAGTTCCTCTTCGAGACGAACTGTCTCCTTTTCCAAAGCCTCGACCTTGGCAGCCTCGGCGGTCGAGTGCTTCAGCGCCTCGGCGCGCTTCGACTCAAGACCGGCCACCTCGGCTGCGCGCGAAGTGGAAAGCAATTGCTCGGCCTCGAGCAGTTTGACCACCTTGGCGCGCTCCGACCGCTCCCGATCGTTCAGCACCGTCATCTTCTTCTCCTTGCTCGCAAACTCTTCGAGCAAGTGGTTGAAAATGGCATAGGGTCTGCAAGCGACACATGAAACTATTAGGCCTGAGCGAAAAAACTTGGAAAAATTTTATAGAAGTTTTTGATACTCACCGACATGGTGTTCCGAGCGATCTGCATAGTGTCGTCGCCAACGGTCCTCGCCTTTAGCGCGGCTCGGTCTTTGGGGGTCGACAGGTGCTTCACCGCCTGCATGTAGATGCCCCCATCTTCGAGGAGCCCGTCCACCTTCATCACCCCCCCAGTTGGGGACGAAGAGGCACTTGTGCTCCTCGGTAAGGATCTTCTCGGCCTCGGCGGTGAGAGGGGGGACCTCGAGAGCCAAGGCCGTGCTCATGTTGAACGCTCCGCTCGACGACCCGGACGGTCAACCTGATCGACTTGAGCCAGTGCCTGCGGTGGAGCTTTGGCGGGGCGTCTCTGAGGGAGTGAAGTCAGGCGCATCCGAAGGCGCCTCGGCCACCAGCTCCACGACGGGCGGTGGTGCCGAACGGACCTTCGCGGCTCGACCCCCCTGAGGCTCGGCCACAGTCCTCTTCTTCTTTCTCGACTCCTGCTTCTTCGCCGCATGAGCCTTGGCCATCAGTCCTTTGTAATCCATACTGGGGGCCTCTGAAAAAAACCGAGCGAAAGGAGTTAGAAAATTTTAACCAAAAGATAAAGATGAAGCAAGAAAAGAAGAGAAAAGCGTACTAGGGTCGATCGGACTGAGACCCCCACGAAACAAGACCTCATTGGTGATGTCCTTCCAACTAAGGGTTGGAAAACCGAGGAGCTTCTCCACCACCTCTTCCTCTTCTTTAGTGAGCACGAGCTCCTTCTTCGCCCGCTTCGGAACTCCGATCTTCCACTGCGTCGGAAAGACCCACGGCTCGGGAGCACGGATGAGGAAGTACTTCTCTTTCCAGTGCTTGATCGAGTCCGGGTTCTCGATCAGTTTCACGCCCTTCCTCAGCGACAGATAGTACCTCTCCTCCATCTTGCGCATCTGGCAGATGCGGTAGAGGCTCCGAAGTATGACCATATCCGGCTGCACACCAATCTCTTGGCACTGAAGGACGAAGGCGATCATGTGTCGCCACATGTTCGGCATAAACGGAGCGGGACTCAGGCCGAACCATCGCAGCACCTCGTTTACGAAAGGGTGCAGTGGCAGCCGAAGTCCAACGTTCAGTGCGTCATACGGGAAGACGCAAGTATCGGCCGAAGTAGACGTGCACGCTCGGACACCGGGGCTGGGGAGTAGAAGAACGTATTCTTTGGGGATCCGGAACCCACTCCTGATCCGATGCAGGTCCGCCTCGGTCAAGATTGAGGAGATCTGATCCACCTCGGAAGGGTCCCTCAAATCATTCTCTTCGTATGACGGAGCCGTGCCCTGCATCACCTTTTCCAACAAGTCTTCAGGGTAACTCGCACACCCCCAACGCTAGATAAGACAGACGGGTGCCGACCCAATTCTCCCGCCGTCTTCAGATGCTCGACTATCGTCGTCACCCCGATTGGCTCAGCAACCTCCTTCCCCTTGCTCGGCCTAACCGTTGTCACCTCAATCGGCTCGGCGATGTCCTTCCCCTTGTTCAACTTAACCATCACCGCTCGGCGGATGTCTTGGTCCGAGGTGGGGGTCTCATCCTCAGAAGAAAACTTAACCATTTTCTAAGGATAAGGAGAGACACTAACCTTGAAGTGACGTGAATGGCCGGAAAAGATCACTGGAATCTGAAAGCGCCTTGCCTCGATAGCTAGTAGCACCACCCGAGAGCGAAAACTCCGCTAGTAGAAAGTAAAAGTGAAAGTAAGAAATGAAAAGTGAAGAATGAGGTAAAGTGTGAGGGGGGTGAAGACTTATAGTAAAAGAAACGACTCTTGGGCTTTGTAACGTAAAGACGCAACTTTTGGGCCTCCCCTCAAGGCATTATAAAAGCCCAAACGACTAAGTAGCAAAGAGCGGCAACCGTTCACAAGAAGTAATGACGGTTCGGTATGAACCGCTCCGCTCGGCTGCACCTCAAGCCCCAAGTCGCCGATGCACTCTACTTAGCAACCAAGAAGCACTAAGATCGGCCCACGATTCCTCGGAAACCGAGCAACTGCCAATCCGAGCTGCGAATTGGAGAAAAACGACTTTCTCCCCAAAATTCGTGCAAGATCTCGATCAGACGGCTCAGATCGTGCCACCTCCACAAAATAATAAGATAGTGTTTTCTCAAGAACTGTGCCTACCTCGAGATCCGCACCATGATCCAATGGTCCAGAACGCTCCACGTCCCTCGAAACCAAACCCCGAGTGACAAGCGATCCGAGCTGATCACACATAGAAGAAGCTCGAAAACCGAGCAACTACCAATCCGAGCTGCGAATTGGAGAAAACGACTTTCTCCCCAAAATTCGTGCAAGATCTTGATCAGACGGCTCAGATCGTGCCACCTCCACAAAACGACAAGATAGTGTTTTCTCGAGAACTGAGCCTACCTCGAGATCCGTGCCATGATCCAATGGCCCAGATCGCTCCATGTCCCTCAGAACCAAAGCCCGAGTGACAAGCGATCCGAGTTGATCATACATAGAAGAAGCTCGGAAACCGAGCAACTGCCAATCCGAGCTGCGAATTGGAGAAAAACGACTTTCTCCCCAAAATTCGTGCAAGATCTCGATTAGACGGCTCAGATCGTGCCACCTCCACAAAATGACAAGATAACATTTTCTCGAGAACTAAGCCTACCTCGAGATCCATGCCATGATCAAACGGCTCATATCGCTCTACGTCCCTCGGAACCAAAATCCGAGCGATAAGCAATCCGAGCTACTCACACGAGAAAGTAACTCGGAAACCGAGCAACTGTCAATCCGAGCTGCGAATTGGAGAAAAACAACTTTCTCCCTAAAATTCGTGCAAGATCTCGATCAGACGGCTCAGATCAAGCCACGCCCACAAAATGATAAGATAGTGTTTTCTCGAAATCTGAGCCTACCCTCGAGATCCGCACCGTGATCCGACGACCCATATCGCTCCACGTCCCTCGAAGCAAAAGTCCGAGTGACAAGCGATCCGAGCTGAGAAAGTAACTCAGGATCCCAATCCGACCGACCAAAATTCCGAGCTACTCGCAATATGGGAGAGAACGAAGTTACGTCGCTCGGAATCCGAGCTGCACATTTGAAGAAAAATGCAACCGAGCAACCCCAACCGACGGATCGTTGTGAAAATCGCGCCAAAAATGATGAACAGCTCAGATCGTGCCACGCCCACAAAATGACAAGATAGTGTTTTCTCGAGAACTATGCCGCCCTCGAGATCCGCACCGTGATCCAACGGCTCTGATCGCTCCACGTCCCTCGGAATTTCGATCCGAGCGACTGGCGATCCGAGCTGCTCACGCAAAAGAAATAGCACCGAGCTACGTAGCTCGGATACCGATCAACTAGCTATCCGAGCTGCTCATACGAAGAAAAGAACGCCGAACGATAACAGTCATCGGATCCCCTCAAAAATCGCACTTCGACCTGATGAGTGGTCCAGATCACCCCACATTGCTCGGAATCTGTGCTCCGAGCAACTGGCGATCCGAGCCGCTCACACGAAGAAAATGGCATCGAGCTACGTGCCTCGGATTCTGAGCAACTGACCATCCGAGTCGCTCATGCGAAGAAAATATTACCGAGCGACTCTAACCATCCGATCTTTCAGAAATTCACGCTCGCACGAGTTGGGCGGGCCAGATCTTGCCACGTCATAATTATGTATTAAAAATTAATTTTTATTTATTTATTAAAATCGTTTATTTATTTAAAAAATTGCGAAAAATGATTAAAAAATTGGAAAAATTAATTAAAAATCTAAAAAATAATTATAAAACCAGGGAAGTATTTCTGAGTCCCTCAGTAAATAGTTATTGCTTAGAATAATTGATTAAGACCCCCGAACGACAAATCAACACTTCGCAAAATTAAGTAAATGAACCGAAAAATAGATAAAGGTTAAGAAAAATACCAGAAAATCAGAGGGGCTCAAGAACAACCTAGAGCCCGCAACTAACACGGAAAATCACCATACTGCCTTATGCCAAGATTCGACACATCCCATTTGGACTCCGATACAACCCCGCAAGCCATTTAAACAGTAAAACTACTCCTCAAAGGCTGATCAAACTCAGTCTTCGGGAGTGGGGGGCTCGTGATATGGCTAAAAATAGGGTTAAATCAGAATCGTCCGAATCAGGCGCGAATCTTAAAACCTGGGGGTAACATGGTAATTTCACTTACAAACGGGTCTAAAGTGGGTACTGGGTCTTCTTACCGAAAGCCCAGTACGAATCCATCCCAACTGGGTGCAGGTTTCAACCCGCAGCAAACCCGGTCTAGCAGGATAGAATTAGGGTTTCTAATTAATCCTAATCAATGGCCTTGATTCATATCTATCCTTTCACTGGGAATTAGGGATTACATTCCTAATCTGATCCCAACGGCAGCTATAAATACCCTCCATCCATCACCTTTAAGAGGTAATCAATCTTTTGCCAATTTACGCTCTCTCATAATCTTCCTGATTACTGACTTGAGCGTCGGAGGGTGCGTCGTCGGGATCAACCCCGGTGTCTCGTACTTTTTGCAGGTGAACGGCGGGAGTCAGCGGTCCAATTTCGGCAGAAAAAGTTAACGTTTGACTATTCAGTTTTCCCAAGAATCCACAAATTTTATCTGTTTGCCCCCACACCAGATTCAACGGTAACAGTCCTCTTTGGATGAGGTGGAAGACGGCCCCAAGTTCTGAGTCTTGAAGCTTGGCGGGCCTTTCTGTTCGTTTGTACGCTCCTCAGGGGGGAGCTCGGCCCCATCTTTTTGGACGAACTTGGTCAGGTGTCCCCGCTGTATGAGTTCTTCGATCTCCTCTTTGAGAGTCCGACAACCATCCGTGTCGTGGCCGTAGTCCCTGTGAAAGCGGCACCACTTATCCTTGTTCCTCTTCTTGCCAGGGGTATCCATTCTAGGGGGAGCGCGGAGTAGCCCTTCCTTGTCCACCTCCATAAGAACTTCTGATATATTAGCAATGAGGGGGGTGAACTTCTCAAAACGAGGAGTCGGGCGGCACTGGCCATTGCCATCCTTCTGGGATTTTTGGGACCCCTCTTTGCTCATATTCTTCCGTTTGTTCCCGAAAGATGATTCTTCAAGAGTAGGGGGGTTGAGAGCCTCTTCCACTCGTATGTACTTCTCCACCCTAAGTAGGAGTTCTGAGAAGTCCCGAGGAGGTTTCTTGGCAAGGGACGCCTTGAGGCGAGCGTCGGTGACATTGCGCTCAAATGCGGCATAGGCTACTGATTGGTTGAGGTAGGAAATGGACTGGGCTTCGGCGGTGAAGCATCGATCGTAATCCCTTAGGCGTTCACCCTTTTCTTGGTTGAGGGTCACCAGAGATACACTTGTTTTCTCGGCCTGGCGGCTACTCACGAAATGAGTAAGGAAAAGCCCTTCGAACTGATCGAACGAGAAGATGGAGGCAGGGGCGAGTCGAGAGTACCATTCTCTCGCAGACCCCTTTAGCGTGGCAGGAAAGATCGTGCAGAGGAGGGCGTCTGAAGCGTGGTGGATCATCATGAGAGTTTTGAAACTCTCTATGTGATCCGCGGGGTCCGACTCCCCGGTATACACCTCGAAGTAAGGCGGCTTGAAGTTCTCTGGGACGGGGACCTCCATGATGGTGCGGGAGAATGGAGGTCTGCTTGGGCGGAGGTTTATCGCCCGTTGCTCTTCTTCCCTGTCAATTCGGCCGAGGCGCCTCTCCATCTTGTGGAGACGGCGGTAGACCGAGTCTTCTCTTTGATCATATCTTACCGAGCCCCGGGACTCATCTTCGTACGATGGTGGACTGGGGCTGCGGCGATGGTAGCTTGGAGATGGACGAGGACTATGAGTGCGAAGGCGGTGGCTCCTAGCTGGCTCTTGAGTAGGTGGCCTCTGGTCGTTCTTCGGGGCGATATTGAGGGCCCGTAAGACTGTCGCTTGGAAGTCTTGAAGATCTGCCCTTGTGACTGGTGCCACTCCAGCTTGGCGGTCCCTATGTGTGGCTCGGCTTATTGGAGAATGAGTTCTCCGACGATGACGCTGAGGGGACTCTCTTCGCCTCCTCGGGGGAGGGGAGCTTCTAGTCCTCGGTCGGCGGGGGGTCCGGACTCTTAAGGCCCCTGGGTGCTCAGGTTGATGGACTCCCCCAAGGGCTCGCCATCCATTCAGGCGAGTTCTGAGGTCGACCCCCTTTTGGCGGTCGGCAATCACTTGACGAAGATCCTGCTCAGGAGGGCTTTGAGAAGCCATAGATTCAACTGAAGGATTGGGACCCGCGACATGGTCATGAGGAGGATGTTGCTTCGGACGACTCCGACGGGAGCTCCCCTGGGCAGCCCCCCGAGACCCTGGAGGGGCCTGTCGATGAGGAGCACCTTGAGTTGGGGGAGGGGGAGGAGGAAGAGAAGTAGTTCTTCGGTTGGAGACCTCTGCCTTCCCCTTCTATTTTGGATGCATGGCTTGAAACTAGTATCGCTCATGAAGTTAGGTCGGGTTGCTTTTTCGTTCCCACAGACGGTGCCAATCTGTTGCTGCTAATTTTGGTGTGGGAGCAAACAGATAAAATTTGTGGATTTTTGGAGAAAACAATAAAGCAAACCTGTTGACCTTCACCAACTTGTTGACTTAGTCTCATGCCGCTGCCGTGAACATGCAAAAAGTGCGAAACACCGGGATTGATCCCGGCGACGCACCCTCTGACGCTCAAGTCAGTAATCAGAAAAGATTATGAATGATCTTTGATTGGCAAAAGATTGATTACCTCTTAATGGTGGGGGATGGGGAGTATTTATAGCCGCCTTTGGGACCATTTTTGGGATGAAATTCCTAATTCTCAGTGAAAGGATAAAGCGAATCAGGGACAATCATAAACCCTAATTCTATCCAGCTGGACTGGGTTTCTTGCGGGTTGGAACCCGCATCCAGTTAAGGCAGATCCGTTCGTGGGCTATTGGGCTTTGAAGAAAGACCAGTCCTCATTTCAGATCCGTTTGTAGGTGAAATTACCGTTTTATCTCTGAACTTTAAAATTCGTGCCCGATTTGAACGGTTTCAATTTAACCTTATTTTTAGCCATAACAGCTACCTAATCGCCCTCATTAGAAAGAGACTAGAGAGGAAGTTTCAAAATTCCGAAATGAATTCCGTGTAAGATCAAAATCGTATATACTCTCTTTCAATTGAGAAGTCGAAGAAGTAAAAAGTATATATATATTTTTGCCGCTGTTAAAGTGAAACCCACATTACGAATCCCCAATCTCAAAGTCTCAAACATTCCCCTCTTCTTATCTTGCCTTCTTGTCACTCTCTTCTTCTCTTCCAAAAACCTCGCATTTCTCGATCAATAAAACCCTAATCCCAACAATGGCGCTTCAATCCAACGCCGTTCTTTCCATTCAACTCTCCAACCTCCATTCCTTCGCAAAGTCAACTCAACTTTCCCACTCCTTCTTCAATCCTCAATCTTCACCGTTGACCAATCGCCGGCAAATTCAAGGTAGAAAGACATCTTAACCCACTTATTGAATTTTCAGATTTGAGTGCGGATTTTGACGCAAGTTGTGGTTTTGATTGGTTTAAGGGTTGCAGATGAAGGAGGGGAATGGGATGGGTTTGAGGCGGAATTTGGTTGTACGTGGTGCGAAATTCGAAGAAGGCAAGGGGGTATGTGTAAAATTTGGCCCGCGGGGGCGGGGGGGGGGGGGGGGGTTGTTGTTTTTTGCGAAAGGGCTTCTCATTTGTTGTTGTTTTTTTGTAGGGGAGTGTGGCTGTGAAGGAGAGGAGCGTCTCGGTGGTTCTGTTGGCCGGAGGAAAGGGTACACGGATGGGGGTAAAGTTTCTCTTTTTCGTTATTGTTGCTAGATTTTTTGCATGTGCAATGTACGTGGTTTGTTGCTTCGTAGTGATTGTCTTTATTGATCATTCCCCAATGTGATAGGTAGAGATAAACCGGAACAAAAAAATGCACTTGGTTGTTCAAGCAAATCCTTCTCTAGTTGTAACAGTCTACTTGAATAAGAAGTGAGAGATTAATAAGTTGTTGCAAAAAGCGATACACGGTTCGTGCTTTTCGGATGACCGGCACAACATGCACCTTCACATATCATTTTGATTTTAGTAGAGAGTTTGGTGTTATGTATTTGTTGTTGGGGAAAAAAGTTGATGATGATGATGATGATGATGATGATGATGAAGACGGCTAATATGAGAAACATCTGTAGGATGATGACTAGGTAAGGTTGGTAGAGCTAATAGTGGTGGTTAAGTTCTGCTGAACTACATATACCCCCTTTGATATTTCTCTAGTTGGTGTTCTAGTATTTTAACCTGTGAAAGTTTTTCTTTGTCTATATAAGCAATTATCGGTAAAAATATCTTGTTCACTACTCACTTTCTAAATTTGTCATCTGAGAATGAACTTGAAATTTGTCATATATTGTATGCATCAAAATTTTCTATGTTTCCTTAAATAGTACTGGGAACTTGCAAGCCTTTTTTGGTTGAACTGATTGTTTTCCATAATACTTTTAGTTTCCACTAAGTTAAAAAAACAAAAATTGTAGTTACAGAAATTTATGTTGTATATTGACTTCTGGTTTATGCATTAGGCAAGCATGCCGAAGCAATATCTGCCACTTTTGGGTCAACCAATTGCATTATACAGGTGTTGTGCGTATCTCATACTTTTGGTTTTCGGATTTGTTTTCTCTTAAAATCTGAAACATTTTTTCATTATTTTGCAGTTTCTTTACATTCTGTGAAATGAAGGAAGTGAAGGAAATAGTTGTAGTGTGTGATCCATCTTACAAAGATGTATTTGAAGGTAAAAGAGCATATTCAAGTTCTATTTAGCATTTACTTTCCTATATTTGTGGTATCAGGCTATCAGCTTGTGTCTCCCGATGTCAATTATTTGATCCGGCACTATTAAATTATTCTTCTATATTGATTAGGTATTACTTTCTTTTCTGTAGATGCTAGCGATGAGATACAGGTAGATCTTAAATTTGCTCTTCCTGGAAAAGAGAGGCAAGACTCTGTTTTCAGTGGGTTTCAGGTTAACACATGTACCTTCTTGCCTTCTTTTGCAACCTAGTTTATTAGTAGTATTAATCTCCACTTTTTCAACTTTTTCCTTGTTGTCCAACCAAAAAAAGTTTGTGGTATCGCTCTGCATCAGACTATTTTATAGTGATTATCATCATTAGTTTTAAATTTGTCACAAAGTAGTATTAGTATTAGGGGTATGTTGGTAATATTGTTTTGGTATGGAAATCCTAACTTGGGGAATAGGTTTTGTAAGCCTATATATAGACATTATTAGGTTTCTTTGAGTACTAATATCAAGTATTATATTTATTTAAATATTTACAATTATTTACTACAGTTTCAACTTATTGACATCAAACTCATCCTTGTGGTTCATAATCATTCTCTATGGTAGATTTCATGATACTGAAATGTTGAATCCTTGCATTTATATACTCAGTACATTGAAATTTTCACATACCTTGAAATCTTTGCCCATTTTCAGTTTTCATACATAATTAGCCTGCATTTGCCCTTGGAGTTGGAGAGTGCAAATTAAGTTACTTTCTCACAAACTAACACATCCTGATTAGGAATGACTACTATGACTTGAAACAACACAACAAATAATTTTTTCAGTAATTCTCAGCTTGCAGGTAAAAGCTTCAATGTGCAAGGCCTTGAAGCATTAACATGTGTAGATTGATAACTAATGATACATTGCATTTTTTGATAGCATGATAATACATTACATGTATCAAGGTAATTAGATCATTTTACAATAATATTGGGAAACAGATTGATACCAATACACAGTTTGGCATGTCATTTAATCTAAGTGCACTGTAATGTTAAGTCATCCATGTGCCACGACAACAGTTGGCACTTGTAATGACCGGGCTGTGACGCCAATTACAATGGTTGATCACGATGACCAAAGCATTTATGTCTCTTTCTCCAAGCTTCTGTTAGCCATTGTAGTTCCATCTTTCTTTTTCCTCTCGAAATGCTAGATCTCGTTGGCACTTCAACAATAATACTCATTACTACACAATAATACTCATTACTTCACATGCATAACCACAGAGGAGTGTGTTCAGATGGAGCACATAGATAATATGACTAATGACTTAAACCTTAGCATGTACTTGTAATAGAGCATCGAAGAGCACCAACATCCTTTGTTAGTGATGAGTCGGACTGATGACACTTCAGTCGGGTTGTCAACGGTGAAGCTCTGGTTAGGTTTGTAGTTAGGCCTACCCCTGGAGTTGGTGCTGATGGGGCCCACCTGCCCAAAGTTGGCCCCATTGACAAATGCATTCACTGATCTTAGATCCCATTCCCTTGACCCTGTTCCTGGCTCCTTCCATATAACCTGTCAAAAATATGCATAAGTTCAATTTCTTTCTTTCTTTCTTTTTTTCCTTTGAGTTTGTTTAGTTTTATGAAATTAGATTCTATTTAATTACATTTACTAGATTATTTGCTCGATAAATAAGAAAACATGTGTATTGCAAGTCCTATTATTACATAGGAAGATGTTGGGAGGTACAAGTTTTCTTACTGCTTTATTATTAGACTGCAAAGCAACAAAGAGATTGCCTTGGCTCTTGATAGTAGGGTTCATGCTCCCGCCTATGGCATAATCCTTCCTCCCATCGTACAAATTGTTTGCCACATGTGCATAACCATGTCGGATTTGTGGCATCCTTTGTATGCAGTTTGATCCAAATTCGTTGAACGCCATTGTGACTTTCATTTGCGGTCCCTAATGAAGCCATCATCATGGCCGAGGATCATCACCTTGTTGTGGTCTTTGACCAGTTGTTGGAAATGGTTATCCCAGTAGACCCGTGTGTCACGTCAATCAATCCATCTTCACCCTCATAGAGGGTGTTGTGGTCGACCCACACTTTGTAGGATGAGACTATTCAGATTGCATCCCCATCAGTAGTGGTGCGGAAGTCAATGATCTTTCCACCCAATCCAACAACCTGTTCAGACGACATCGGGTGGTTGTGGTGGAATTGTAATCCGTGGATGATCACATTGTTGCCCTGATCAAGGTGAGCAACAAAAATTGAATGAGTCAATATCACAATCAACCAAGAATAACTTAGAGCTGATCTCACTCTCTGGTGATTAGGGTTTCTAGAGAATTGGTATCGTGTATCAACACCATGTCACGAAGTTCAAAGTTCTAACAGGGTGTTGAGCTTTAAAGCCAATAGCAAAACTCAAACAGAGAAGATATATTTCTAATGGAAGCAAGCAAACTTGATTTCATAAGTTCTTTTTGGATACAAACTTTACTTTCGATCTCTCTTAACAACTCACTTGTTGAATACCCATATATATAGGTGCATGACATCATGCAAACTTCCTAGTTCAAATCAAATTCCAAATCCATTAACTACACATTTAAATTAAACCCATCTTCACTAACTTATAACCAACTAGGACTATTATAACTAACTCTTAATTAAACAAAACTTAGACTTATCGAACTAAACTAAAATTTGAATTATAAATCTGAACTTCCTCCCTTAATTCAATTCTTCTAGGAAGCACATTCCAGGCATCGTTTGCAACATGATGAACACGTCTTCGGCTTCATAAATATGTTTGTAGCTTGATCTTCTCCTCTCATGAAGTGATAACGAACATCAGTATGCTTGCACCTTCCATGATACACTGGATTTTTCGCAGTTGAGATAGCGGAGCTATTATCACAATAAATTTCTGATGAGCCTTCTAAAGACTGCCCAAGTTCTTTCAATAGCCTCCTTAGCCAAACTACCTCCTTAGCCAAACTGCTTGAGTAGCACATGATGATGCATCAATATATTTTGCTTCAGCTGTAGATAGAGCAACAACTTCTTGCTTTTTCGACGACCATGTGTATGCAGTATTCCTAAAAATAACACATTGCCCGACGTGCTCTTCCGATAATCAATATCACCTGCTCAATCACTATCTGTATAACGAACAAGCAAAGGATAATAACTAGACTTATAGAACATACTATAATCCATAGTTCCTTTGACATATCGCAGGATCCTCTTTGCAGCTTGAAGATGAATTTGAGTAGGATGCTCCATGTACTTGCTAATCAACCCAACACAATAAAGAATATCGGGTCTTGTAGCAGTCAAATAACAAGGATCCACCTGTTGGCCTTGACATTTCTTACTCAATTTCATGCCGATTTCAACTGGAGCATCGACTAGCTTCAAATTCCCCATCTTGAACTTCTCTAATATCTCTCAAGTATACTTCTTTTGGCAAACAAAAACCCCTTATCTCCTGGGAAACTTCAATCCCAAGATAGTAAGACATGAGGCATATAGTCATGTCAAACTCACGAACCGTACACTTCTTGAACTCATCAACCTTAATAATATTATTTCCTGTGAAGACAAAGTCATCAACATATAAAGACACAAATAAAATATCACCTTGCTTATTTTTCTTCATGTGGCATGCTCATAGGGACACTTGTGAAAGTCATTCATCTGAAAATATGTATCAATACGAGTATACCATGCTCGAGGTGCTTGCTTCAATCCATAAATAGCTTTCTTCAACCTGTAAACTTTCTCTCCATTGCCTTTCTGAATATAACTAAGAGGTTCTTCCACATACACTTCTTCAAGGACTCCATAGAGAAACGCTGACTTCACATCCATCTGATGTATCTTCCACTGATTTTTAGCTGCCAGTGCAGTCACTAACCGAACTGACTCCAGCCTTTCAATGGGAGCAGCACTGCATGATAATCAGTCCCTGGCTTTTGCTTATAGCCCTTCACAACTAACCTTGCTTTATGACGATCTATCGAACTATCTTTCCTGTACTTGGTCTTATAGACCCACTTTACACCAATAGCTTTGTGCCATGTTGGAAGTTTAGTCATATGTGTTGTTCTTCTCTATGACTTCAATCTCTGCATCCATAGCTTTCTTCCACTTAATTGTTTTAATAGCTTCTTCAAAGGCAAGTGGATCACTATCTGCAAATAAAATTTGATGATAACTTCTTTTCTTTTCCCCTTTCAATCCCATCGGTCTACTTCGTCGAATTTAACATCTCTACTAAAAATTACTTTACCTGAAAATGGATTGTAAAGTTTGTACGCCTTCATATAATCATTATATCCCATGAAAAAAAATTCTGCTTTCTCATCAAGCTTCCTCCTTGTTTTGGTATATGCACATAAGCAATTGAACCAAATATTCTGAGATGACCAATTGCAGGCTTCCTACCGCTCCATGCTTCTTCAGGTGTCTTTTTGAAAACACTATTTGTAAGGCATCTATTCAACACATTAGTTGCACATGAGACTGCTTCAGCCTAAAACTTCTTCAACATCCTCTTCTCTGAAAGCATGCTTCTAACCATCTCCACAATGGTTCTGTTCTTTCTCTGTGCAACATCGTTCTGCTGAGGGGAATAACTAGCCGTGCTTTGATGTTGGATCCCATGATCTCTACAAAATCTATTGAACTCGCCTGAAAAATACTCAACCACCTCTATCTGGTTGCAATACCTTAATGTGGTAGCCGCTTTGCTTTTCTGCAAATTTCTTGAATGACAAAAGTAACCAAAAGCTTCCGACTTTTCTTTCAGAAAATACACCCAAAGCTTGTAATCATCAATAAATGTCATGAAGTACCTGCTTCCACCTATGGACGAATGACGTATCTCACATAGATCTGTACACAAGATCAAGAGGCTCCTTTGCTCAATGATTTCCCACATGGAAAGGGATCCCTATGCCGCTTTCCAAGAACAGAACCTTCACAAATCTGATTTGCATGATTTATAGGCGACAACCCTCAAATCATATTCGAACTGTGAAGCTTCTTCAACCATCAAAATCAGTGACTAAACTGCAAGTGCCAAAGCCATGCTTCATCACAAATAGTAGTGCTAAAACAAGGTAAAACAAGGCAAAACAAGGCAAAACATCACAATTTATTTTCAACGGAAATATGCTATTCTTCGTCATGGTCACCTGTGCTATCAAACGCCTCTGATCATCTTTCAGTTCACATACACCCTTCTCAATAAGAAAAGTGGGTTCTTTCTCTTGAAACTGGCCTACACTAAACCAAGGCCGGTCCTGACAATTTGGAGACCCGGGGCGAACAAAAGGTTATGAGGTCCTTCTTTTAGTAATTGAAATATATTAATATATAAAAATTATTTACGTGTCCAAAATTACCACATAAATATAGTCATATGTAAATACTTAAATGATATGAAAGCTTAAAAATAGTTCCAAAGATTCAAAAAATCGTCATACAAACATTATAATAAATGGCCAGAAATATGTCTACCTGTTCTAAAGTATCTTAACAGCTCCAAAATATTTCCAACTGCAAAACAAAATGACAAAAAAATAAAAAGTATCAATCTCATTTAAAATGACTTATTCTGGCAGTTTGAGAAGCAAATTCATCAATAATATTTTTCAAATCAATTTTTCCCAACAAATCCTTTTCAATACATAAGATTGCTAATTTATTTAACCTCTCTTGTGACATAACAGTCGCAATTAAGATTTTAACATTTTTAATTTAGAAAAACTTTCTTCAGTAGATGCCACAGTCACAGGTATAGTCAACAATATTCTATAAACAATTGAATCATTAGCAAAAAATGTATCTAATACTTATTTTATGACAAAGTTAATTGTTCTAATGATGAGGACATCAAATCTGTTTTATTTTATATTGAGATTTAGCCATATGTAGTTTATTTGAGAGATTTGTTTTAGATTTGAGAGATTTATCTTAGATTTGTTTGAGATTTGTTTTGAATTTATTTTGAGCCTATATATAGGCCTTGAGAGTAATGAGAAGTAATGCTATTTTTGATTAATTTTTTTTACTGTGATTGAGTTTTGCTCTTCATTAATCTTTTTGTGTAGGACATTGAAATACAATTTTAGGGTTTGTGATAAACTCTAAAACTACGTCCAAATCCCCAAATTTAAAAAATCCTAACCCTAATTAAATTATACCCTAATTCCCAAATCCCCTTCTCTCTCCTTCTTCCTTCCCCCCCGTCTGCTCCGAAACCCATCGCCCACCTCCGTCAACCGACCTGCACCCTCGCTGTCTCCCCGTCGTCTTCCCCACCGCCGGTCAGCCCCGTTGAGCCCCTTGCCGACCTCCTTCCCCCGCTTGCCGCCACCTCCTTGCCCCCTACCGCGACCCAACTCCTCATCTCTGCCTCCAAACTGCCGAACTCACCTCCACCACCCTGCTCTGCCCCTCCGTCGCCTCCTGCAACCCTTCACCTCCGACGCTGCCCTCCATTGCCGACGACCACCGCCGTCAACCGCCGCTGCCGACGCAGCCAGTCGCCGCATCCACTCGTCGCTTTTGCCGCAGCCACCTTCGCTGCCAACTACACACAATCTACAACCCTGGTAAATTCTTTCCACTTCTCATTTATTTGTGATACCATCTATCATCTCTATAATATTATTTGATTTATCTGTCGTCCACAAATATTGATAGTATGTGCTTCTACTTTCTAATTAGAGTATGAATCTTTATTGAATAGCTTACTTGCTAATCACGTTTAGGTATAATTTTTGATTGTTAGAACTAAATCTTTAATTGGGCTTGTTAAACTACTTCATATCTTGAAAATCCATTAAACCAGTTATTAGTTTTAATTTCTCACATAATCTGCATTATATGTTGGTAAATTTAATCCTTTAAAATTATTGGAAATTCTCTATTTAGGGTTAAGTTTACATCATTTTGGTATCAGGGCAAAGGTTTTTAAAAACCCTAGTTTTTGCATCATTTAGCTACAGTTTTTGCATTCGTTTAGGAATTATTTGCATTCAACACTTTTAGTTCATTTAGGATTGTTTAGAGTCTTTATTTTTCTTTCTTTCTTTTAGATCATTTCAGATTAAAAAAAGGAAAAAAAACTTAAGTGCGTTTAGAAAAAAGAAAAAATCTTTCTTTTCGATCATTTCAAATTAAAAAAAAGAAAAAAAACTTAAGTGCATTTAGAACACGTATCCCAATATTTCAGCAAACACATGTCCCCACGACCCATAGTTTTCACCATTGGTGCATCTTCGCAGCACCATCACAAATCCCGAAGAGCCTTTCTTGTCCTTCCCAAACCACCCAATTAGGAACCTTAGAATTCCGCGAGCCCCTCGAACTGAGATGGACAATTCTGATGTTTCCATTACCCTAATTGTTATTCAAGCAACTCTTGTCAATATCAATCACAGGCTTGAGAAAATAGAATTGAATCAAAATGTCGCTCCTAAGCTTCATCGTCAGGTCTCCCAAGGAAATGTTCGTAACGATCGCCGTAAAGAACGTGACCCTGACGAACAATACAAGAAGAATGTCAAGGCTGACGTTCCCCACTTTAAGGTCATATGGAACCCCAAGCTTATCTCGATTAGATTCGTGCCATGGACCACTACTTCGTGTGGTTTGACATGAGCGAAGCCCTGATGGTTAAATTTGCCACTATAAAATTGACTGGTAAAGCTCAACAATATTGGACCAATCTTAAACACACTTGTAGAGGCCGAAGCCTGATGCCCATAGCTACTTGAGAGGCCATGAAAGAGAAGTTCACTGAGAGATATGCGCCCCTATCTTTCCACACCTGAATGCTTGATTTATGGAATCAATTCTATCAGGGAAGCAAATCCACCAAAGAGTATGTGGATAAGTTCGATGACTTCCTCATTCGGTGCAATGCTTTAGGTAAAGAGAGCAAAGAACAAACTCTCTATAGGTTCAGAGCTGGATTACGAGCTGATCTTAGGAACGAGCTAATTCATAGAAACGTGGATTCATTGACAGCAGCTTATGCTCTTGTCCTCGATATGGATTCTCTTACAGCAAGTTTTTCCTACAAGTTCAGCGATTCGAGAGATCATTCCTCTAGAATGACCTTTACTGAGCCCTCTAGACCTGGGCCCCTATCTTCTCAGCACCCCAACAAACCTTACCCAAGCAAACTTGCTTCAAATCCCTATTCAGAAATGACAACACGGGTAAGAACGCTGAAAGAGACTATTCTAAGATTGATCCTCTCACTAAGTGCTATAAATGCAAGAGATACGGCCATGTTGCTGGCAACTGCCCAACTCCAGTAGGATCAACATTGTAGAAGGTATAACTGTCATTGCTGATGAGCCCGACAATGAGTTTACCTATGAATCTCATGTCAGTGATGACTTCGGTGAAGAAGAGGATGACCAGCCTCTCCACTATATTCGGCCGGTCCAATCACACCCATTGAATGTACCAGAGTCATTCATTCCTTTCCAAGTCACTTGGCAACCCATAGATTTTATCCCTGTGTTAGACCATCATAGAGTCTCAGAGTCTACATCCACATTTGCATATCGCATTCATGACTTGCATAGAGAAATTTTCAGAAAAATTAATGAGAATAATTTTAACTACAAGTTAATAGCAGATACTAGAAGGAAATTTAAAACTCTTGATGTTGGTGACGAAGTGATGGTTCGGATTCGTCCGGATCGGTTTCCAGGTGGATCCGTTAAGAAATTGAACATACGTGCGGTCCATTTAAAATTCTGTATAAAATCAATGATAATGCCTATGTCGTTGACCTTCCTGAAAATTTTGGCATAAGACTTAATATTGAGGATCTAGTACTCTATGAAGGTCCAAAATTTAATCCTAGAAATTCTCTTATAGATTAGCCTACCTTGCAGTCTAATGGTGAGATTTTCACATTTCTACCTTTACCTGATACTACTTACCCACCGACAGACAAATTGGATAATATTTTAGATGATCAGATAATTTCTAGTAGAGATGGTGGTATTCATAGGTATTTGGTGTGGTGGAAGAATAAGCCGAAGTCAGATGACACTTGGAGTGATCGTGCTTGGATCCAGATATTTTGGAGCACCATGACAGGATCACTGGTTTTGACTTGACTAGATCGAGTCCTCTCCCATCCAAAGAGAATGACGAGGACATCAAATCTGTTTTATTTTATTTTGAGATTTATCAATATGTAGTTTATTTGAGAGATTTATTTGAGAGTTGTTTTAAATTTGAGAGATTTATTTTAGATTTGTTTGAAATTTGCTTTGGATTTGTTTTGAGCCTATATATAGGCCTTGAGAATAATGAGAAGCAATGCTATTCTTGATTAAAAAAAAATACTGTGATTGAGTTTTGCTCTTCACTAATCTTTTTGTGTGAGACACTGAGATACAATTTTAGGGTTTGTGATAAACTCTAAAACTATGCCCATATCCCAAAATTAAAAAAATCCTAACCCTAATTAAATTATACCCTAATTCTCAAATCCCCTTTCTCTCTCCTTCTTCCTTCCCCCCCGTCTACTATGAAAGTTGAAACCCATCACCCACCTCCGTCGACCGACCCGCACTTTCGCCGTCTCCCCGTCGTCTTCCCCACCGCCGCTCAGCCCCGTCGAGCTCTTGCCGACCTCCTTCCCCTACCCGTCGCCACCTCCTCACCCCCTTCCGTAACCCAACTCCTCAACTCTGCCACCACCCTACTTTGCCCCTCCGTCGCCTCCTGCAACCCTTCACCTCCGCCGCTGCTCTCCACTGCCGACAACCATTGCCGTCAACCGCCGCTGCCGACGCAGCCAACCGCCGCATCCACTCGTCACTTTTGCCGCAGCCACCTTCGTTACCAACTACACACAATCTGCAACCCCGATAATTCTTTCCACTTCTCATTATTTGTGATAACATTTATCATCTCTATAATATTATTTGATTTATCTGTTGTCCACAAATATTAAGAGTATGTGCTTCTACTTGCTAATTAGATTACGAATCTTTATTGAATAACTTATTTGCTAATCACGTTTAGGTATAATTATTGATTGTTAGAACTGAATCTTTAATTGGGCTTGTTAAACTACTTCATATCTTGAAAATTCATTAAACCAGTTATTAGTTTTAATTTCTCACTTAATCTGCATTATATGTTGGTAAATTTAATTCTTGAAAATTCTCTATTTAGGGTTAAGTTTACATCATCTAATCTTTTTCTTTTTGTCTTTTCTCATATCCATATTCTTGCTTTCTTGGCAATATGACAAACAAAAGTTTCAACACAATGATATAAAATAGGAACAGTTAAATACACCTGATAAAAGTGGATCACGAAGGCTGTTAGAGCAATGTGAAGGGCTGTCCAGCGATGAGAAAGAAATGAATTGTGGAATTTTCTCCAAATTGGACTGGATTCTTTCTTGGATGCGAATGAGAGAATTAGATTTGAATTGGAAAAAAAATTCAAAGAAAAGTTGAATATAAAAAAATAATTATGATATCTATAAGCTATAATTAAATTCTTTTTAATTTTCATGTATGATTACCAAGAACCATAATTACTTATCATCATTATCAACCCAAGGCCCTAAATACAATTACTGTTGGAGACTTGGACTCTTGGAGTCTCTTTGAATTCTAAAAAAAAAATTAAACTAGGAAAAAATTTGAAAAGCTATCATATAAGGGCCATGTGAGGCCTCAAAATTTGGGGGCCCGGGGCGGTCACCCTTTGGGCCCTGCCCAAGGGTCGGCCCTGCACTAAACAAATTTGATTTCAAACCAGGAACATAATAGACATATGATATTATAATGTGATCATCATTGCGGGCTCGTACCAAAATCTTTCCTTTGCCTTTCACCGCAATTTTTCTATCATCTCCAAATTTTGCACTACTGCTCACACTTTCATCCAACTCCATGAATAACTCACTTTTTGCCACACATATGGTTGCTACAGCTTGTATCTAAATACTAGATATCGTCTTGAACTGAATCTTCTGTCTTGCAAATCAACATAATAGGAGGATTAATCTCCTTTTCAACATAATTCGCATTAGTTTCTTCATTTGCTATCTTCTTTCTGCGCTCATATTGAAGATGACCGTACTTATTACAATAATAACATTGAGATTGAGATTTATTATACCTTTACGAGTAGCAGTTGTTGTGAAAATTTCCTCTATCTCTTCCTGGTCCTCTGCCATGGAAAAAATTTTGTCCTTGATGTCCTTCATTGTACTGGGTGCCTCTCGACCATAACCGCGTGCATGTCCTTGACTTCTGTCATAACCAGTGCCACGAGCTTCTCCTCGACCATAACCACCTCCACGACCACGACCACGACCACGACCACGAGCAAACCCACGATTTGATGGCCCCGATCTCTGACTAAGCCGATGTTCATATGCCTCACTCAAGTGATCCCATGAGGTCTTTCACTTTTAGATCTTCAATATCCTTGCTTTCTTCAATTGGGCAAATAATTATATCAAATTTTGGAAGCACCGTTCTCATGATTTTTTCAACAACTGAAGTGTCGATGATATCTTTTCCGTTGAGTTGCATTTGATTTGAAACTGCAATTACTTGATCAAAATTGGCTGCTATTTTCTCATCCCGCTTGCATCTTCAAGTTTTCAAACTCTCATCGTAGAGATTGTAAATGAACCTTCTTCACTCATTCAACTCCTTTGTATGTTTCTCCAGTATACCCCATGCCTTGTTTGTCGTTTTTGCTTTTAGAATTCTCTGAAACATTGCTTCATTCCGTATGCATGTAATTTAACGTAGTTTTGTCAAACTGTCTTTTCTTCTTGATTGCATCCTTCTCGGATTGAGAAAGTGCATTATATGCATTCTCATCCACATCTTTGAAACCTTAATCAATTCCCGTAGATCTTGGGATTCATGAAAACATTGTACTTTGATGCGCCAATGATCATAATTCTTCCCGTTAAATTTAGGAAGTAGATGTTGAGTATATTGTTCGAAGACATGACTTCTTTCAAACTTGTCCCTCACGAACTTCGTTGACGACAACGACGAACTCCTGCGCAACGATCACGCGCTATACTCCTTTGGCTTTAAAGCCAATAACAAAACTCAAACAAAGTATATATTTCTAAAGGAAGCAAGCAAACTTGATTTCATAAACTCTTTTTGGATACAAACTTTCTTTTTGATCTCTCTTAACAACTTATCGGTTGAATACCCATATATATAGGTGCATGACAACACGCCAACTTCCTAGTTCAAATCAAATTCCAACTCCATCAACTACACATTTAAATTAAACTCATCTTAACTAACTTATAACCAACCAGGACTCTATTATAACTAACTCTTAATTAAACAAAACTTGGACTGATCTAACTAAACTAAAATTCGAATTATAAATCTCAACACAGGGTACTTAATTTGGAGCATGAAACCTATCATAACATTTTGGGAATCAATGTAGCACCATACCATAGTGTACCAGGTTGCGGGCGCAATGGATTGTCAACCGGGTTTGTAACTTGGTATCGCGTCAACCCACACCCTCGGTTCCTTTTCATTTTTCCTACAAACCCAACTGAGCAAATGGCCAACTGATGTCAGTCGACTGCCCAATTTGTGTTTCTATGCCAACAGCTATTGATGATATTCGATATTCATGATTAAGGCAATCTTGGAGTTGGCAAGGAAGGAGAGGAAGAAGAGGGGGAGACATACAAGTCAAAGGGGTGTCATTGGTGGTTGATTTGATGAGATACAACTTATGTAATCACTTCTTATATATCTGATATTGGCCGCTGTTTTACGAGAATATTGAAAGGGGGAAAGGTTAAAGATTTGATGGTTAGAGGTGGGACGAGAACTTTGTGTTTTAGGGTGCATTTTATAGGACTTAGGGAAGTTGTTTGTAGTCTTTAGCTGTATTGTTTAGTGTGTTGTTACATGGGTAGTTTACTGGTGAGAGCCTGCATTAAGAATTTTCTTAAATTACAATGGTTCTAGTTTAAGAGTACCCTCCATTCTTTTATGGAGACTCTGTTTTGCAGGAAGGTAAGTCTGGTGTCAGTTCTATGATTAGTTTGTACAAAAGTGTATGAAATTCTTTATTTGTTAGAAAGATATCTATTCTTGAATGGATCCTATTAGTTTGTTAATGCTTTTGAATTGTAAAGATCAATTGTTCCTTTGAGAATGAGTAAATTTATTTGTAGTTGTGGATGATTTTATTGTTTAATCATCGCTACATGAGTATCGTATGACATATTAGCCTGTATATTTTTTTTAATGTAGGAAAAGAGGCGATAGTCTTTCATTGTTTACGGAAGATTCATTAAAACTGAACACGAACTAAAACAGAGGAAACTGACCTCTGCAAATTCAATTTTGCTACATGGACTCTCCCCGTAAAAAGATAAATTTCCTTTGCGTTCCTTGTCCCGAGCTATATTGTAATACCCCTAGGTGGGCTTAGAATTTAATTAGTGGGCTCCTTAGTTGTCGGGATTGCACGATGCGCCAAGTATACTTGGTGGGATCGTAGCATGTAACTTTTGCATATGAGGTGAGGGTGGAATATCATATCAGATAATCAATAAGTTGAGTTGTGTATAAGTAGTACAGTCAATGATCCCAAATTGCCTTCCCTATTAGCTAGTTTTTGGGTGAAAATTTAGCCCTTTGGCACGGCTGTGGCAATACCATATTAGGATGGGATTGTAGCTAGTTCTCTCTCAACAGTGAGCAATAGTGGGCAGAAGCAGCAAAGACGGTGTTTGAATCTCCACCGGAGCTATTTCTTCATCATCCCCCCCCCCCCCCCTTCCGTACTTTGGTGTCATTCTTGATTGATTGACAATTTTGGTGACTATTTATTGTGTTATTTGAAACTCTATATTTCTTTTTATTGTAAATGATAATAAATGGGTTTTCTTTGACATTTCACAGGAAATTGATAGAAGCTCAGAACTCGTATGCATCCATGATTCAGCTAGGCCTCTAGTTGCATCTCCTGACATCGAGAAGGTCACACTTTCATCCATCTCATCACCTTCCTCTCGGTAGCATATACCATTGCAAATTCACTGTACTGCATTTGAAAGTATTTCCAGACATGATATGGGGGCAATCTTTCTTCACCATTTTCAGTCAAAAATATATTTTTGTGATCTAATGCATTTCCTGATAGTAGTGAGAAGCAATGTCAATTAAGGGTGACAATTGGCCCGAACCCGACCCGGGCCCGCTTATGCCCGACCCGAGAATTAGTGGGCTTGGGCTAATAATTTTCATTTCGGGTCCGGGCTCGGGCTCAATTTTTTAGGCCCGGGATGAATTCGGGCCGGGCTCAGGCCCAAGTGCTTAGGCCCGATGGGTCCGAATCAAATTTTTATACGTGCATGTTTATATTTATGTATACATCATGTATATTTATGTATGATTTTTAAAAAAAGAGAATATTCATGTAAGTTGAAATGAGTGTTAATGTTTATAGATAGAAAAATTATGCCTTGTATATAAAATTAAATGAAAATTAACAAATTAGATGTGAATTACTCAAAAGTTCGTAGTATTCCTATTATGTTATTTTTTATCGTAAATTATTCTTGATATAGCGTTATTTTATTTATTCTTGATATAGCGTTATTTTATGAGAAAGTTATATATTAGAACATGCATAAGTATTTCAGGCTTAGGCCCTAACCTATTTTCGGGCCTAATTCGGGGCCGGGCTCTGGCCTAATTTTCTAAGCCCAAAGAAAAGTCGAGTCGGGTTCGGGCCTATGTGTTCAACTTCGGGCTCGGGCCTATGTGTTCAACTTCGGGCTCGGGCCTATATAGGTCCGGCGCAAACCCGCCCCGTTGCCAGCCCTAATGTCAATTGAGTATAGCCATAGAAATGGACATAAAATTTTGATTTGTACGCCAAAATATCATGCATATGTGGATTTGTATCCAGTGAATCAACAACAACAACAATAACAACAACAACAACAAAGCCTTTTTCCCAACTAGTTGGGGTCGGCTACATCAATCAAGGTTTCCCATTCTGCTCGGTTTAGCATAATATCTTCTGTAAGGTCACAAGCTATCATATCTTTTTTTACCGTTTCCACCCAAGTTAGTTTAGGTCTTCCTCTACCCCTAACTCTACCCTCAATTCTTATCAAATCACCCTTTCTAACGGGAGCACTATTAGGTCTACGTGTGACATGTCCAAACCACCTGAGGCGATTCTCTCTTAACTTATCTTGGATTGGAGCTATCTTTAGCATGTTTTCAACTTAAACTCCGCCATTGCCTATCCCAAGTCAGGAATCCGGCCACAAACCGGGTAAGGAGGAGGGTTGTGTTAGGCAGCTAGCATAAAATTTTGTCAAATCTTATGAACATGTATCCAATGAATCAAGATACGCAATAATGTGTAAATATCATGCAGATCTCGATTAAGTTTGATCCTGCTAATTTTGGTGTGGGAGCAATTAGATGATGAGTTCTTTTATTGAAGGAAAAAGTAAGGATCTGGATCGTTGATCAGGATCTGAATCCGAACGGTTTGGAGATGCCCAGATCTTGATCTGGATGGTTGGATTGGATCTGGATTTGGACTGCGGGGATTGCCTAGATCTGAATTTGGACTGATGTTTTAAATATCCTCGATATATCCGATATATCAGCTGATGTATCCTATATCGACCGATATATCACCGATATTTTCTCATAATCTGTCGGTGATATCTGTTCAAAAAGGTTTTTGGTTTTACGGGTTTGAATCAATCGAAACCCGAAACCATTATCCATAACAACCCAATTGACCCCAATAGCTTTTGGTATGTTTGAAATAATTATGACATTTCAAAACTTTATGAGTTCGCTTGGATTCCAATAAGTTGTTTTTTTTTTGAATTAGATATGCCAAACTTTGTGATGGTTTCAATTTATAAAATATATATATTTCTTTTGTTTTGGTTGATTTTCAATTTCATAATGCTATATTTTAGTTCATGCATATGTATGTTTGCATCATATGATTTATTGTATATAATTAATGTGCAATACGTGCATAATGCATGTGTATTCACTAATTCGTTTAGTTTTGTATTATTTGTGTTATTTATGTGATAAAGTGTTTGAATGCAATGTATGTACATGTCATGTAGATCATATCTAGGATATTTTTTCTAACTTATATAACAACCCGACATATTGAGATATCCCGATATATTCCGTTATACACAAAAGTTTCTAAGCCGACACGATACCGATATCCGACATTTAAAACCTTGATGTGGACGGTTGGAGACGCCCGAGAACCCTGCAAAAAGTCTCACATTGGAGGTGGCTCCGGCGTAAGACCCTCTGACGCTCAAGTCAATAACCTAGAATAAAGATCAGGATTTTTAGTTGGGAAATATTGATTACCTTTTGCTAAATGAGGGGGGAGGATATTTATAGGCTAGAAATCAGTTGTAGAAGATAGACTTGAAAAGATATTTTTAAAGATTTGGTTGGAGATTCCCATAGCGAAGGGATATACTTAATATTTAATCCCTGATTTGGGGGGATTCGACTGATAACTGTAGTTAGATGAAATCCCTCTTTCTTAGTAAGTAAGCCATAATTATGGACCTGGTTGAGCTGATGGGTTAGAAGATGGCCCATGTTCTTCTAGTTCTAGTAGGTCTACTGTTGATGTGAAATTACTATACTGCCCATGGAAATTTTAGATGCTTGCTGGGATCGAGTGGCTCCGATTTTTACCCATATCAATGTTTAAATGAAAAAAAACGAACAAATGTCTGAATCATCTAAATGGAAGTGTGTTTAAATATAGGCTGCTGCACTTCATGATTTATGAGAAAAAAATTTCAAAACCTAAACTTGAAATCACAAAGCTCAAAACAGTGAACAAAAAAGAGCATGAGAGATATAGTATACCAACTATGCTATTTCTGTTTACTTGTTATGTCACTATTTTTGTTGCTGTTATTAGTTATCAGTTATCAGGGTGTAGTAGCCTAGTAGGTTACCTTAATCATGACGCGAATGATTTAGATGTTGCTTTCTTGTAGGTTTTTTCCTTCGTGATGCAAATTTATGATCTGAAGTTGCTACCAATTGAAAGTAATATCAGGTGCACTTGTTCTCTTTTTTAGGTTCTGAAAGATGGGTTGCTGAATGGAGCAGCAGTGCTTGGTGTTCCTGTTAAAGCTACCATAAAAGAGGTACTTACTTGACTGGATAGTCTGGATTTCCCAATGTGTAGTTAGGATGCTATAAATCATGAACACAATTTATTATATGCAGTGATCTCTTAAAGGAAACTATCACTGATGTGGTGCATGACTGGGATTTTGATTTATTTTTTCACAATTATGATGGACACAGAATTCTTAGTCATCATGTTGGAATTTACAGGCTACCAGTGATTCGTTTGTAGTAAAAACCCTTGACAGAAAAACACTTTGGGAAATGCAAACTCCACAGGTTTTTCGTCAAATTATTTCAGATTGAACCCAAATTATGTAGTCATGATATTGTAACTAGTTTACGCAAGAATTATTTAGTTTTCTCTTTTTTGTAGGTTATGAAGCCTGAACTGCTCAGAAAGGGTTTTGAGCTTGTCAACAGGTATGCAAGTTACCTACTATGTATCTCTTTTTCTTTAGACTTGTTTGAGAGGTAGACTTTCATGTTGTTTTCATGTGCAACAGGAAGTAAATACTTGAAGCTATCATATGATGCCAATCAATGACGAAATGTTGTATTGTATAATCTCAAACAATGACATTCATGTTTTTCTTTAGCATCAATATTGTTATGCAGTCTAAGTACAATAAGCCTGTGATTAGACACTTTTATAGCTATCCATATCTCACATCTTCTTAAACTGGTACTATTCGTACATAGGATTTACTCTAGTATAGGCTAGCTAAAGGCGTTTCAGTGTTCACTGTTCAACTCCTTTCTTGAATCCATCTTCTTTCGGATCTTTCCTTTTGAATGAATAAACTTGATTCACCAAATATTTGAATATTTTGGACAGCTTGTATGGGCCATTGTTTGACTCTAGAAACAATTGCTGCCCCCCCCTCTCCAGTATGTAAAAGGTTTTTAAAATAATAATGTCTTCATTTTTTATTATTGTACAAGCTCCAATAGGATGTTTTTCTTACTGTGATTAAGATTTTTTAATCGGTTGAAGTTGCTAGGTAATAATGATCATACGCTTTTTGCAATTCACACCACTTGTTAGTTGTTACTGTTATGCAATCAAATTGTCCATAACTATTCTTCAGTTGCAATGCTCAATTTAATCACTGTGTCACATCAGGGACCGACTGGAAGTCACTGATGATGTTTCTATTGTGGAACACTTGAAGCATCCAGTATATATTACGGAAGGTTCATATACAAACATCAAGGTACTGAAAACTATGAAGGTCTAGTACAATTTGGTTGGTCATAGTGTCATACTGACAATATTCTTAGTGTTGGGCTGTTGAATTAATGAATTTTTACTTAATGCAAAAGACCATACTAAAAGCGGCAGTCATTTGGGAATACGGATTAGCCTGCACTTGTTCATTCTTGTGGGGGTTTTTAACTGCGATGTCTAATTTCTTACTATCGACATGAATCCTTTGCAGGTTACAACTCCTGATGATCTGTTGCTCGCAGAACGGATATTGAACGTGGAAGTAGCAACCGCATAAAGCATTACGAGGAGGGTTTGGTTCCTCACCAGTAATTTGGTATACAGATTATTTCAGGAGTCAATTCAACCTGGACAGCAAATATTGAGTCGATTTTGAGTTACGGACAAAAGAGAGCTCGCCTTTTGGAGTCTCCTTTCAAGGCTTCTCCATAGCTGTCTTTGCCTTTTCACATTCAATCTATTATCTTCTCTTCAGTCTCTAGTATACTTGTAGATTTCCCTGATTTTTACATCGCTCACTCGTTTTGTCAATTCCATTACATTGTGTACTCTGTTGTAGATTGATAGTTCATATGTGAGAAGAATTGTTGTTGAGAATCTGAATTTTCTTTATCGGTCCTGCCCTCGTAACCAGACAAGTTCACTTAAAAAATGGGCTAAAATTGAAAAAACCCTCCTAAACTATTCTATATATGCAGAAAACCTCACTCACATTTTTTTTATGCAGAAAATCATACTCAACTATGGTGCGAAAAACCACTTTATGACTCCGTTAGGGTTCCATTACGCTAAAATTGAAAAAACCCTCTTAAATTATCTCATATATGCTGAAAACCCCACTCATCTTTTTTTTTAAAGCAGAAAACCGTACTCAACTATGTGTGCGAAAAATCACTCATATAATGGAACCCTAATGGAGTCATAATGTGGTTTTTCGCACCATAGTTGAGTGCGGTTTTTTGCATAAAAAAGGTGAGTGAGGTTTTCTGCATATATGGGATAGTTTAGGGTTTTTTTTTTCCCTTCAATTTTAGCCTAAAAAATGCTTAGTGCTGCGAACAGGGGTTGCCATGTCAGCTGAAAACAATCTCATACAATTTATCAGTTGCTACCATCATTCAGACTTACTGATACAGTTTCTGCCAAGATGTACTTCAATTTCTAATCGAAGTGCAACCATAACTCAGACCTAGGTAATTTGCACCATAGGATTCTCACCTTTGAGTCTATCTCTGTGATATGGGTCAGATGACGTGGCACCTCCTAGGCCATCAGATCCCCTCAAATCCCGCTCTTCCCTGATCATCAGGCAAACAGAAGTTCAACGGACTCCTGCCGCCTCAGGCCCACAGGCAAACGGGTTCGATCCGGTCCGTTATAAATACCAGACCCCCTCCTCACTGCAGAAGGTAATCAATCTCTCCCCACCTGAACCCTAGCTGCCCAGTCTCTTTCTCAGTGACTGACCAGATCGTCGGAGGACCTGCCGCCAGGACTTCTCCCGGTATTTCTAGGGCAGTGTGCAGGTACAGAAGACCGAGAAGAGCTATTGGAGCCGAGCCGAGCTACTAGATCTGAGCCGAGCATTCGGCCTCTACCTCTCTGTTCCTACTTCCGAGCCGAGCTACCGGCCTCTACCTCTCGACTCCTACCCCCGAGCCAGTCCCGCTCCTTGGGGTCGGACCGACAACAGTACTATAGTTTCCATTTCACAAATTACAAGAATGCACACCTGTTGCCCCCTACACCCCAAAAACAAACAACATCAGGTTTGCGACGTCTGTAGGAACCTTTCTCTTAGTACTGTCTCCAGACCGAGCCCGGTCAGGAACATCATCTCGCGTCCGAGCTCTTCCATGGCTCCCAAAGCCAGAAGGGTCGTCACCTCGGCAAGACATCCAGACCCTCCACATCACAGCAGCACGGATGCCCAGGGTTCCAACCAACCTCGGGCAAACAGCGCGGCCAGACCTTCGAATGCGACTGATCTACGCCGTGTTATCTCAGATCAACATCATCAACAGGCCAGCCGAACTAGGGGAGAGGCCGCTTTCCAACTCGGTCTCGAACCATCACCGACGGCCGTCCCAGACGCGCGATCCAGAACACAGCCGCTCGCCCCATGGACCTTTGCCCACGCAGGACCCGATGGGGCAACCCCCGTCACAAGGGTCGAGTTCCAAAATTTTCGGGACGAGATCCTCCAAGCCATCCGAGGCAGCCAGACCACCGAAGTCCGCAACAGTTCCTACCCACGGTCAGGAACAGGAGGCGGCGAATCCCGCGGATCTGCCCGCCCCCAGGAACAGGCAGACGACGTCCTTTGTTGTTTACAGGAGATGGAGAATCGCCTCGCCCATTTCGGCGAGGGCGGATCGGTACTGGGTTGCTGTCATCGGCAGACTGGACCCCCTTTCTCCCCCCAAATCCTAGAAGCCGAGATCCCTCGAAATTTTAGGCCTCCTCAATTCGAGACCTACAATGGCGAGGGTGTTCCCGCTGATCACATGGAGGGATTTAAGACCCTCATGATGACTCACAGCGCTGCGGATCCCCTCCTCTGTCGCACCTTCCCTGCTACCCTTCGTGGTCCGGCTCGGGAATGGTTCTCCAAACTTACCCCCGGCTCAGTCTTCTCTTTCGAGCAACTAGAGGCGGGCTTCCTACTCCACTTCGTGACCAGCAGGAAGGTCGAGCAGACGAGCTCTTCCCTTCTGGACATCAAATAGAAGGATGGGGAATCCCTCAGTGGGTTCGTCCGGAGATTCACCCCTGAGGCGAGGTCAGTTTCCTCCCTCGACGCAGGAGTCGCCTCCACAGCCTTTCGACATAATGTCCGCCATGGCCAGCTCAAGGCTTCCTTAGCCAAGAAGCCACCTGTGGACTTCCCCGACCTACTCAACAGGGTCGAGAAGTATATTCGGGCCAAGGAGGCCCTCAATCCCGAGGGCGCCAAAGAAGCCACTGCTAAGGGGAAGCGTAAGACCGACGATGCTGAGCCATTCAAGAGACCCGTGAAAGAAACGACTGGTCTCAAGAGGGTCCCCCCGATCCCTCGATTCGAGAGGTATACACCCTGACTTAGAACGTCTCGGCAATTTTAATGGAGATCGAGGACAAAGGGATTGTCCATTCCCTCCGCGACCGAGCAACAACGGCAAGAAGCGAGACCCAAGGTTCTACTGCCGCTTCTACCGAGACACCGGGCACGATACAGATCATTGGCGAGCCCTCAAAGACGAGATCGAAGCCCTCATCCAACGAGGGTACCTGAGGGAGTTCGCCCGGGCCAATCCAAAAGATCGGAGAGAGCCGAGGAGCTTGAGGCCTTCGCCTCCTCCCCGGACAACTAGCCGGCGGCCCGAGCGGGACCCCTGAACTCGAGGAGATAGGGGGACCGGCTATCTTGCACTGCGTCCACAGCGGACCCATGGGAGGGGAATCCAATACCTCTTGCAAGGCTTTCATCCGAGAGGTCAACTCTGTTCGGGACCATCCCTCCCCTCGGGTTCAGCAGCGGGCGGTCTCCTTCTCTGGGGAAGACATCGACGGCGTCCGGCTTCCGCACTGTGACACCATCGTCATCAGCCTTATCATGGCTAACTTCGAGGTCCGCCGTATCCTGGTGGACAACGGAAGCTCGATTAATATCCTGTTCTTGGAAGCATTTGAGAACCTCAAACTCCCCTCGAGAAAAGCTCAAGCCAGCCGATTACACCTTTCACGGGTTTTTGGGCATCCCCGTACAAATTGAGGGGATTGTGACACTAGATGTAACTGTAGGCACGACCCCCATCCTCCGAACCCAGTCGATGGATTTCATGGTGGTCAACGTCAAGGCAACATACAACGCCACCCTCGGCCGACCCAGGCTCTGTTCGTTCCAGGCTGTCCCCTCGGTCTACCATCTGAAACTGAAGTTTCCCTCCGACCTCGGGGTCGGGGTCGTCGAGGCAACCAGGAGTCGGCACGTTCGTGCTACATGACCGCGATCGGGGGCGGGGTATTTTCCCTCGACGCGGTTGATCTCCTTCCCGAGAGAGACCATTCGATGTCAGAACCGGCGGATGAGCTGGAGGAAGTCTAGTTCGAGGCAGATGACAAATCCAAACATTTCTGTGTGAGCCGCACCTGTCCCCAGACTTGAAGTCGGGCCTGATTGATTGCGTCTGCTGTAACATCGACCTCTTCGCCTGGACCCCGTCTGACATGCCTAGGATTTCAGAAGATCTGATCATGCACCGACTGAGCGTCACCCCGGGCTCCAAGCCCATTCATCAGAAGCTGTGCAAGTTCGCCCCGGAGAGGCAACAAGCCCTGAAGGTTGAGGTGAACAAACTGTTGTCCGCTCGGTTCATTCAGGAGGTCAGCTACCCGGAGTGGCTGGCCAATGTTGTTATGGTGAAGAAGGCCAACGGAAGTTGGAGGATCTGCATAGACTTCACAAACATCAACAAGGCATGCCCAAAAGACCCTTTCCCTCTCCCAAGCATTGGCGCCCTAATCGACGCGACATCGGGTCACGAGCTGCTGACATTCATGGACGCCTTTTCAGGCTATAACCAAATCCGCATGTTTCCCCCCGACATTGCCAAGACGTCTTTCGTAACCGATCAAGGTCTGTATTGTTACCGCTTCGGGCTGAAGAACGCTGGAGCCACCTACCAGAGACTCATCAACTGGGTCTTCAAAAATCAGATTGGTCGCAACATGGAGGTATACGTCGACGATATTCTCGTCAAAAGCCGGCGAGGTCAGGACCATGTGGAAGACCTTGAAGAAGCATTTGACGTCCTCCAATCACATGACATGAGGCTTAATCCCGCCAAGTGCACCTTCTGCGTCTCCTCCGGAAAATTCCTCGGGTTCGTCGTCAGCCAGCGCGGTATAGAGGCGAACTCCGAGAAAATCCAGGCCATTATCGACATGGCCCTCCCAGAAATGTTAAAGAGGTTCAGCGCCTAACGGGGAGGCTGGCGACTATAGGCCGCTTTCTCTCGAAATCCAGGGAGAAGTCACTCCCCTTCTTCAAGGCTCTGTGAGGAGCCAAAGAGTGGGGAGACACCCAACAACAAGCATTCGAATCGCTAAAGTCCTATCTCGCCAACCCTCCACTCCTAAGTAAACCCGAACCGGGCGAACCACTACAGCTGTACCTCTCAGCCACGGAGAGCGCCCTCAGCGTCGTTCTCGTTTGGGAAGATAACGGCGTCTAGAAGCCTCTGTACTACGTAAGCAAAGTCTTGCTTTTGGCGGAGACCAGATATGCTAAAATAGAGAAGGTGGTCTATGCACTTGTGATGGCCGCACGAAAGTTTCGCCCTTATTTCTAAGCCCACTCCATTCAGGTCCTCACGGACCAGCCTGTCAAAGCCGTCCTTCACAAGCCCGAAACTTTCAGCTGCTTGGTGAAGTGGTCGATCGAGATGAGTCAGTACGACATCAGCTACCAGCCCAGGACAGCCATCAAGGGGCAGGCTCTCATCGAATTCATCACAGATTGCACTATTTTCGAGCCATCCGTCATCCAGGAGACCGACCCGATGTGGGAGGTTTATATCGACAGATCGTCTTGCGAGGGAGGAAGCGGAGCGGGCGTCATTCTGAAGGGTCCCGATAATTTCGTCCTTCAGTATTCTCTCCGTCTGAATTTCCCAGCTTCGAACAACGAAGCAGAATATGAAGCTATGATCGCCGGGCTCACCCTAGCACACAAGGCCGGATCCAGACACATCAAGGCCTTTAGTGACTCCCAGCTCGTGGTCAACCAGATCACCGGGGAGCAACGAAGCTCATGACGCCCGAATGGTGCAGTACCTGGCAGTAGTCCATCATCTCTTGGTGTCTTTCGAATACCACTCGGTAGAACGGATACCCAGGAAACAGAATACCCAGACGATTCATTATCGAAGCTTGCCTCGTCATCCTTCGAAGGGCTCGACCGCACCGTGCTTATCGAAGTCCTCTTCAAGCCTAACATCGACCTCCCTGAAGCCTCCTGCCTCACCACTGATCTCCAACCAGACAACTGGACGACGCCCATTCAAAAATTCCTTTCGGACGGCGAGCTCCCTCCAGACCGGGCCGAAGTAAGAAGGATCAGGGTCCGCTCCGAAAGATTCACCCTGATCGACGGGAAGCTCTTCAAGCGCTCATACACGATAGCCGACGGTAGGCCCTACCTCCGTTGCCTAGCCCCCGACGAGGTAAGGTACGCTCTGAAGGAACTACATGAGGAGATCGGCGGATGCCACATGGGGAGAAGGTTGCTCGCCCGAAAGGCCCTAAATAACGGGTACTACTGGCCCACCATGCTGCAAGACTCCCAGGATCTCGTCAAGAGATGCAGCCCATGCCAAAGATTCTCGTCGGTGAAGAGGCTCTCCTAGGCCAACCTCTGATCCCTGTCCAGTCCGACCCCCTTTGCTATGTGTGGGATGGACCTAGTCGGCCCCTTCCCACAAGCAACAGGCCAAAGGAAATTTTAGGTGGTGGCCATCGACTACTTCACAAAGTGGATGGAGGCAGAACCCCTGGCCACGATCACCAAGCATCAAACTCAACAATTCTTCTGGAGGAACATCATCTGCCAATTCGGGATCCTGCAGGTGCTCATCACCGACAACGGGACCCAGTTTGCGGGTAAAAACTTTCGAAAGTTCTGCGAAGACATCGGCGTTCATCAACGCTTCTCATCGGTATGCCACCCTCAATCAAATGGCCAAGCCAAAAATGCGAACCGCCAGATCCTAGTCGGCCTCAAGAAGCGGGTGGATAATTTGCCAATGGGGCATCGGGTCGACGAACTTCTTGGCGTACTCTGGGTGCACCGAACAACTAAGAGGATTCCCATGGGCAAAACCCCATTCAACGTCACCTACGGCGCCAAGGCTGTTATTCTGCTAGAAGTCGGCCTCCCATCACCCAGGATCATGGCCTTCAACAAAGAGGACAACTCTTCTAACCTCGGAGCCAATCTTAACCATATAAACGAGGTCAAGAAAAGATCCGCCATTCGAAGGAGCATATACCAACGAAGGATCGAGAAATTATACAACAAGAAGATCCGCCCGACAGACATCAAGCAAGGTGACCTCGTGCTTAGAAAGCTCGCGGTATCCGACCCCAGAGGAAAGCAGAAACTGTCGCCTAATTGGGAGGGCCTTTACAAGGTCTCCAAAGTGGTACGTCCGGGCACATACCGACTCGCAGGCCTGGGGGACAGGATAATCAAGAGGCCCTGGAATGCGGAGCACCTCATTAAGTTCCTCGAAGGAAAGGGCTAAACTTATGTAACCAATCCATTGTAGTCAGCACTTACGTGTTTTCCCCTTTTTGTAAATAACAAAGTGTAATTTTGGTTTCCTCCTACACCTTTTTAATTTTTTCCTTCAATGTTAAGGGGGCTCGACTTTCGGCATTGACCTTGAGCCACGCCCTAGCTTTCTCAAGCTAACTGGGCTACGTGCTCGGCAATGCCTCCGAGCCACAACCCGACAACTCTTTAATGTTAAGGGGGCTCGACCTTTGGCATTGACCTCGAGCCACGCTCTAGCTTTCTCAAGCTAACTGGGCTACGTGCTAGGCAATGCCTTCGAGCCACAACCCGACGACTCTTCCATGTTAAGGGGGCTTGACCTTCGGCATTGACCTTGAGCCATGCCCTAGCTTTCTCAAGCTAACTGGGCTACGTGCTTGAAAATGCCTCCGAGCTACAACCCGACGACTCTTCCATGTTAAGGGGGCTTGACCTTCGGCATTGACCTCAAGCCACGCCCTAGCTTTCTCGAGCTAAGTGGGCTACATGCTCGGCAATGCCTTCGAGCCACAACCCGAAGACTCTTCCATGTTAAGGGGGCTCGACCTTCGGCATCGACCTCGAGCCACGCCCTAGCTTTCTCAAGCTATCTAGGCTACGTGCTCAGCAATGTCTTCGAGCCACAACCCGACGACACTCCCATGTTAAGGGAGCTCGACCTTCGGCATTGACCTCGAGCCATGCCCTAGCTTTCTCGAGCTAAGTGGGCTACGCGCTCGGCAATGCCTTTGAGCCACAACCCGGCGACTCTTCCATATTAAGGGGGCTCGACATTTGGCATTGACCTTGAGCCACGCCCTAGCTTTCTCAAGCTACCAGGGCTTCGCACTCGGCAATATCCCCGAGCCACAACCCGACAACTCTCACATGTTAAGGGGATCTTCAACACTCCGAGCGCCCAAGGGGTTTTCTTCAAAGCAACCAAGCCTTGAACCTTTGGCTGATATTTTAGCTCTCCCCCCTACCCAAAATTTTCATTAAGATTTAGGGCGCTCGCCTTCGACAAGCACCCTGAGCCCCGAACCATGGATCGACCCACCTTTCACCCTCTGGCAATAGGGGATAAAACAGCACTCATAACCATTACCCCCAATTTTCAGAGGTTGGCAGGGGAGCCATTGATCTGGGACTCTCGGCCAAAAGTTTCATTGGGGGCGCTCGCCTTCGGCAAGCACCCCGAGCCCCGCTTCCGGGACCAACCCACCTTTCACCCGCTGACAATAGGGGATAAAACAATATTGATAGCTATTACCTGCAATTGTCAGAGGGTGGCAAGAGGGTCATCGGCGACAAGAACTCACGATGAAGTGAGATGATTTCTGATGAACTACTGATGAAGGGGTGAGGGTTATATAGCCCTCCAGAAAGGCGCATTTATGACATTGGGAAGTCGAAATGACAGAAGATGAAACGTCCCCCATTAGCGACGTTGGAAGACGAAACTGCTCGCCTCCTGAGCAAAACAGGGACCCTCCCCCCGATTCACAACCCTAATCATGGCGAATCTGCATTCGACACGGGTCCCGAGTCACTCCCTCGTTTTCTACAAAGCAGGGGGTTCGGCGCCCGGTTTGAGGAACAGTCAACATCCTAGTTTTTCCAAGTCAAAGAGGATTGGACAAATCAAATCTTATTCATAAGTGCCCTCAAAGGCTACGGTACAATTAAAATATGTTACAACATTCTCTCTCTACCTCTACCTAAGGGTCTCTCGCCAGACCCTCCGGGCTCACAAGAGCCACCTCGAGTCTACGGAACGGGTCCGCCCTCGAGCAATCTCATCCCCCATCTTGGGCGTAGGCATTGTCTACGTCCCTACAACGGAGCTCTGTGCATCAGCGGGCCTCGCCATTTTTAAATACAGGGTCAGTGAGGAACCCAAAATAGAGAGGCCTCCTGGCTCTGGATGGCCGAATCGAGACCGTCCGGTGCCTAGCAGGACCTTCAACCTATGAATCTCTAGCTCCATTTCAACCACCACCCCGTGAAGAACGGACTCGGAGGTCAGTTGCCTGGTGGAAGCATCAAATAAGGACCGATTCGTCTCGGCACTCCCCAGTCCCGATCGGCTATGGCCTTCTTCAGGCATGCCGCCTCTAAGCTAAGCTCCTTGGACTTGTTCATAAAATAACCCACTGTGGCTTCTCGATCGCGTGCCTGCTTGCAATAGCAGATCAAGACACTCTCCTTGGATTCTAGCCTATCCCGAAGTCGGAGGACCTCGGCAGAAGTGAGGACGGCACCCAGGGCCTCATTAATCTGGCAAGAGAGAAGGAAACCAAAATTCACTAAAAATCCACACAAGTCATAGAAGGTCGGCCCAAAAATCCAATTGTATTGATTCAAAAATAAAGCGGTGGCCGGTCCGCGTTCGGCAATACAAAAAGAAACAAAAAAAAGTGAGAGGAAAGGGGAAGAAATTATTTTAGCTACTGCGGAGGGGGGAGCTGCACCTCTTCGTCGGCTGCTGCACCCCCTACCTCCTCCTCCAAGGTGGGGTCCCTCGGAGCCTCATCGCCCTTGCCCCGGGGGGTTGGCGGATGCATGGGGGGTACCCACCGGTAGTTGAGGTGGTCGATCTTTACTTCAAGGTAAAGGAGCAGAAAGTGCTCCTTTGCCCTATCTTATGCCTCATCTTGGGCGCTGATCACCTCTTCTGCCGCCGCCGCCGCCATCGCCATCTCGTCGTACTCCGTCTGTGCCTTTCCCCGGGCTGCGGCCAGTTCACGAAGATGCCTGTCCTGTTAAGAGGTGAGCTTGGCTTAGAGGGCCTGCACCTTCCCCTGAGCGGCTGTCAGCTCGAGCTTGATGTTCTTCGCCTCTCGAATGTATCGATCGGCGTTCTGCTTCTCGGCTTGGACCTCTTTCTCCAGGAACCTCCTCATCTGGTCCCTGGTCATCAATGCCTGGTCGAGAAGGGAATGTTAGAACGTTACCCAGTACAAAAGAAATGAATAAGACAGAAAAAACCAACACTTACCACCACTTGAGCCTGAGCCCACTTCATATGGGCCGTCTCCGTGGTCTCGGTCACCAGAACGTTCCGGTCACGTACCGTGGCAAGCTTGGCAGCCACTTCCATGGAGATGGGCCCTCGACCAGCGAGTCTCCCTTCTTTACCGACGAGTCCGGGGCGTACGACCTTAGCCCCCCCTCACCAACCATCTGCCTGACGTCGGGACGGACGGCGGGGGTCCCAGCCCTCAGGACCTCAGTAACCTTTCGGCTACTCGTGCTTGGCCTCGACTCCTTCGCCTCTCGGGACGAGTGCTTCTTCTTCAGCTTCTTGGCAGGAGGCTCCAAAGGGACCTTTGCCGCCTCTTGGGCTGGCCCTGCCCCCGATGCCGCTTGATGGGCCCTCTTCTTCTGGGCCAACGCCAACAGGGCTTTCTTCGCCTCAAGCTTGGCTGGTTCCATCACTGCAAAAAGAGAAAAAATGTTAATACGGAAGCAGAAGGTTAGACAAGAATGAAACAAAAACGTTCAGGGGTCGGGTGGGCTCAGTCCGACTCGCGCAAGGTGTATCTCGATCACGCGTGGCCAATCGATGCTGTTCCCCTCCACGATTTTGTCTACATCATCCCACTCTGCCTCAGTCAAGTCCCTCCGCCTTGGGGGTTTGAAGTTCGGCTTGAAGAAGTTCCAGACTGTAGGGATTTCCCAAGGTATTTTGCTCTCAACAACGAAGTACTTCTCCTTCCACCCCTTTATGGAGTCCGGGTGACTGTGCATCACCCTCTTGTGAGGGCGGGACGACATGTAGAATATGCCCTCCATGTCACCGAGCGAGCACACCCCCAAGACCGTGCAGAAGTACTTCAACTTAAGGGGGACCTTCTTCTCCCGACACTTCAAAATGAAGCAAATCAGATGCTTCCATGAATTAGGGCCGTACTGCATCGGGCTCAGCTCCCCCCACCTCAGCACCCTCTTGATGAACGAATGCAGTGACAACCTTAGCCCAAAGACAAAGGCATCCTCAGTAAACATGCAGAAGCCGGGGGCCAACTTGGTGGTGGGGCGAAGATCGGGGCTCGGGATCATCAACTCGTACTCCTTGGGGATGAAGTAACTGGCCCTTATGATTGGTAGGAAATCGGCCTTCAGCACACATTGCATGTTGTCCATCTTTATCTGAAGCCGGCTAATCGAAGGCACCTCCACGTGGAATTGAACAAAGCTCTCTACGTCGTTAGGATAGATCCTGATTGACCCTGCCCTATTGGAAAAGGGGACGTCAAATCTTGGTTTCGGTGCGAACTCGTCCGATGAGCCCGGACCATCCGACATTCACCACTTCCTCTTCTTACTATGAGTTTGAGGCTTCCGAGGTCGAGACGGTGTCGACAAAGGAGGGAGAGGGGGAGAGCCCTGCCTTCCTCACCTCCTTGCCCAGACTCTACTTCCTCCTCACCTCCTCCCTCGCATTCTTCCCCCTCGCCTCCTTCCTCAGACTTTTCTTCCTCGACCTCCTCGCCCGAGGACTCTTCTAAATCCGGCTCGCAAATCTGTAGGGGGGCCACGTCAGAACTCGATCATCCGTATCCCAGAATGTGGAATCCGACTATCCCTCTCCTGCCGACTGTCCCTCTCCCACCTTAGGTCGATCGTCTAGGTCCCACGACGTCGAGTCCGAATCATGATCACCTTCACCCCGACCAGAGGAACTCGCTTCGGAACCGGACTGAGAGCACGACATTGCAAAATAAAATACTAACCTGAATAACGTTGAACGAAGAGTTCACCGTAAAAGTCGTTGACGACGGAGTACAGAGAAAAGCTCCTGATCTTAGAGAGAAACCGCAAAGTGAAGATATGAAGGAGGGAGGGGGGATTTATAGAGAGGAATCGACGCTTCGAATCCCGTGCCAAAATCCTCACCGTCCAGTCTTGATCATCAAGATCTAACGTCCACTAGGATTTCAGACTCCTCGAATTCCACGCCCGTGACGTCAGTATCACAAGAAAATTTTCTAGTTTTTACTCCTGACATTCACAGTAAGCACGATGGTTCAGAGCTCGCATCAAGTAGAACCACTCCCAGTATGGGGGCTCGGTGCTCGGTAGTGACCTCGAGCCATCCTCTAGCTTTTACAGCAAGCTTGTGGCTCGACGGTCGGTAGCGATTCCGAGCCATCCCAGAGCTTTTCCAACAAGTATAGGGGCTCAAAGCTCGACAGTGACCTCGAGCCATCCCCTAGCTTTTACAGCAAGCTTGGGGCTCGATGGTCGGTAGCAATTATGAGCCACCCCAGAGCTTTTCCAACAAGTATGGGGGCTCAGCGCTCGGCAGTGACATCGAGCCATCCCCTAGCTTTTATAGGAAGCTTGGGGCTCGATAGGTCGGTAGCGATTCCGAGCCATCCCAGAGCTTTTCCAACAAGTATGGGGGCTCAGCGCTTGGTAGTGACCTCGAGCCATTCCCCTAGCTTCTACAGCAAGCTTGGGGCTCGACGATCGGTAGCGATTCTGAGCCATCCCAGGGCTTTTCCAACAAGTAGGGTGCTCGGCACTCGGTAATGACCTCGAGCCATGCCCTAGCTTTTACGACAAGCTTGGGGTTCGACGTTCGGTAGCAATTCCAAGCCACCCCAGAGCTTTTCCAACTAGTATGGGGGCTCGATGCTCGGTAGTGACCTCGAGCCATCCCCTAGCTTTTACAGCAAGCTTGGGGCTCGATGGTCGGTAGCGATTCCGAGCCACCCCAGAGCTTTTCCAACTAGTATGGGGGCTCAACACTCGGCAGTGACCTCGAGCCATCCCCTAGCTTTTACAGCAAGCTTGGGGCTTGATGGTCGGTTGCGATTCCGAGGCACCCCAGAGCTTTTCCAACAAGTATGGGGGCTCGACGCTCGGTAGTGACCTCGAGCCATCCCCTAGCTTTTACAGCAAGCTTGGGGCTTGACGATCGGTAGCGATTCCGAGCCACCACAGAGCTTTTCCAACAAGTATGGGGGCTCGACGCTCGGCAGTGACCACGAGCCATCCCCTAGCTTTTACAACAAGCTTGGGGCTTGACGATCGGTAGCGATTCCGAGCCACCCCAGAGCTTTTCCAACAAGTATGGGGGCTCGACGGTCAATAGGGATTCCGAGCCACCCCAGAGCTTTTCTAACAAATATGGGGGCTCGACGCTCGGTAGTGACCTTGAGCCATCCACTATCTTTTACAGCAAGCTTGGCGCTCGACCGCCGGTAGCGATTTCGAGCCACCCCAGAGTTTTTCCAACTAGTATGGGGGCTCGACGCTCGGATGTGACCTCGAGCCATCTCCTAGCTTTTACAGCAAGCATGGGGCTCGACAGGTCGGTAGCGATTCCGAGCCATCCCAGAGCTTTTCCAACAAGTATGGGGGCTCGATGCACGGCAGTGACCTCGAGCCATCCCCTAGCTTTTACAGCAAGCTTGAGGCTCGACGGTCGGTAGCGATTCCGAGCCATCCTAGGGCTTTCCCAACAAGTAGGGCGGCTCGGACACTCGGTAGTGACCTCGAGCCACCCCCTAGCTTTTACGACAAGCATGGGGCTCGACGGTCGGTATCGATTTCGAGCAACCCCAGAGCTTTTCCAATAAGTATGGGGGCTCGGCGCTCTGCAGTGACCTCGAGCCACCCTTAGCTTTTACAGCAAGCTTGGGGTTCGACGGTCGGTAGCAATTTCGAGCCATCCTAGAGCTTTTCCAACAAGTATGAGGGCTCGACGCTCGACAGTGACCTCGAGCCATCCCCTAGCTTTTACAGCAAGCTTGGGGCTCGACGGTCGGTAGCAATTTCGAGCCACCCCAGAGCTTTTCCAACAAGTATGGGGGCTCGACGCTCGGCAGTGACCTCGAGCCATGCCCTAGCTTTTACAGCAAGTTTGGGGCTCGACCGTCGGTAGCGATTCCGAGCCACCCCATCGCTTTTCCAACAAGTATGGGGGCTCGATGCTCGGCAGTGGCCTCGAGCCATCCCCTAGCTTTTACAGCAAGCTTGGGGCTCGACGGTCTATAGCGATTCTGAGCCACCCCAGAGCTTTTCCAACAAGTATGGGGGCTCGATGCTCGGCAGTGACCTCGAGCCATCCCCTAGCTTTTACAGCAAGTTTGGGGCTCGACGGTCGGTAGCGATTCCGAGCCACCCCATCGCTTTTCCAACAAGTATGGGGGCTCGATGCTCGGCAGTGGCCTCGAGCCATCCCCTAGCTTTTATAGCAAGCTTGGGGCTCAACGGTCGGTAGCGATTCCGAGCCACCCCTGAGCTTTTCCAACAAGTATGGGGGCTCGGTGCTCGGTAGTGACCTCGAGCCACCCCTAGCTTTTACAACAAGCTTGGGGCTCAACGGTCGGTGGCAATTCTTAGCCACCCCAGAGCTTTCACAGGCAACTTTAGGTGCTCGAAGCTCGAAAATGACCTCGACCCACCCCAGAGCTTTTCCAACAAGTAAGGAGCTCGGCGCTTGGTAGTGACCTCGAGCCATCCCCTAGCTTTTACAGCAAGCTTGGAGCTCAACGGTCGGTAGCGATTCCGAGCCACCCTAGAGCTTTTCCAACAAGTATGGGGGCTCGACAGCTCGGCAGTGACCTCGAGCCAACCCCTAGCTTTTACAGCAAGCTTGGGGCTCGACGGTCGGTAGCGATTCCGAGCCACCCCAGAGCTTTTCCAACAACTAAGAGGGCTCGGCGCTCGGTAGTGACCTCGAGCCACCCCCTAGCTTTTACAACAAGCTTAGGGCTCGGTGGTCGGTGGTAATTCTGAGCCACCCCAGAGCTTTCACAAGCAACTTTAGGTGCTCGATGCTCGGAAATGACCTCGAGCCACCCCAGAGCTTTCACAGGCAACTTTAGGTGCTCGATGCTCGGAAATGACCTCGAGCCACCCCAGAGCTTTTCCAATAAGTAAGGGGCTCGGCGCTCGGTAGTAACCTCGAGCCACCCCTTAGCTTTTACAACAAGCTTGGGGCTCAACGGTCGGTGGCAATTCCGAGCCACCCCATAGCTTTTTCAACAAGAGTAGGGGCTCGGCGCTCGGCAGTGGCCTCGAGCCACCCCATAGCTTTTTTGGGGGCTCGATGGTCGGTGGCAATTTCGAGCCAACCTTGGCTCCCACAGACGAGCTTCTGGGCTCGGCACCCGACCACAAGCCTCGGCACCCAGGCTCATAAAGGCTCGGCGCTCGGTACTCGACGACTCGACAACAGACCATGGCATCCGAGCGTATAAGAGCTTGACGCTCGACGCTTGGCTCCCAACCCTCTGATCTTGGCTCTCGACACCCCTTATATCTCTAAAGGATCCCCTTCATCCTACCCCGCTGGCCTCTCCAGGAAGATACAAACCACATTCGCCGTACACGCCGTCCCGCTCTTCCTACAGAGACAAATCACTCCGCCACGGCTGGATTACCCAGCTCTCCAGGAGTGGGGGGGCTCCTGATATGGGTTAGATGATGTGGCCCCTTCTGGGCCATCAGATCCCCTCAAATCCCGCTCTTCCCTGATCATTAGGTCAACAGAAGTCCAACGGGCTCCTGCCGCCTCAGGCCCACAGGAAAATGGGTCCGACCCGGCCCGCTAAGGTCCCAGACCCGTTTGCTTCTGCCTATAAATACAAGACCCCCTCCTCACTGCAGAAGGTAATCAATCTCTCTCCACCTGAACCCTAGCTGCTCAGTCTTTTTCTCAGTGACTGACTAGATCGTCGGAGGGCCTGCCGCTGGGACTTCTCTTGGTGTTTCTAGGCAGTGTCCAGGTACAGAAGACCGAGAAGAGCTATTGGAGCCGAGCCGAGCTACTGGATCCGAGCCGAGCATCCGGCCTCTACCTCTCTGTTCCTACTCCCGAGCCGAGCTACCGGCCTCTACCTCTCGGCTCCTACCCCCGAGCCGGTCCCGCTCCCCGGGGTCGGACCGACGCCAGTACTACGGTTTTCATTTCACAAATTACAAGAACTCACACCTGCTGCCCCCACACCCCAAAAACAAACAGCATCACTCTGTAACCCCCGTTCCCGTTTATACGGATTCATATTTTTCTTTTCTCCCTATTATTGTATTTTCAATTTTTCGTACCTCTTTCTATTCTTCTAAACTTTATTGCACATATTTGAATAATCAATTATTTGTCAAAACCCAATTATGTAGTTTGTAAACCCTGTCTACTTTAATTGCAACTATTTTTATTTATCCTAGCACATTTTATAATTTGTCCAAAGTATTTATTTAGTAAGCCATATTTAGTTCCTAGTCCATATTATAATTATTTTATTATCTTATTATTGATTGAAGCCCAATCTCCCTTCTATAATTATTTATTTTATTTTTGTGAAGCCCAAACTTAAAGCCCAAGTCTATTAATCCAAGCCCACACTTTTAACTCTAAACAAATCCGATTGGATTCTAATCCAAACCCACATTTTAAAACCCACTATCCATACCCAACCAGATTCCTTCATCTCCATAACTGGTTCCCACTACCCCATTATTTGTCCCATGATTTAATCCCGTAACCCTACACCTTGGACTATCCCAACTAAACCCCCCATAATCAATACGCATTATTATTAAAATTTTATTTTTTATATATATATAGTGAATAATAAGACGTAATCTGACCTCGTACCTGGGACGTCCTTTTACTCATCACATACTCCTTATAAATCTCATCACATACTTCTTATAAATTATCCCTAATGGCAAAAACTTTTATTTTATATGAGTGACACTTTTGTAAATAATTATGTTGTAAATAAATTTGAACTTTGAGGGTATTATGGTAACTAACAACAGTTGAGTAAATGAATGGTTAATATAACTCTCACTTAAAAATGAATGGTTGAGATTAGATGTTTGAATGCATGTCTATAATTTACAGGTTGTCTACAAATGACAACCTCAACTCTTCCATTATAATATTAGAGATTATATTATTATATTATTAATACTCCCCCACTCTTTCTCTCTCTCTCCTCTGTTTTCCCAAACCCAACTGAGCACCCCGCTCTCATCTTCTTCCTGCCGCTCGAGCCCCCTTCCTTCGTCCTCGTCGACCTCTCCATCTCCTCCACCGCTCCTCCATCCTCATCGTGGCTCCCTCCACCTCTACCACTGAAGTTGCTGCAACCCATTTGCTGTGACCTCCAACCACCCATGACATCTCCCGCCTGCCTTCGACTGCCACTCCACCACCCTACAACGGCCATTGCCCCTCCTTCTCTTCCCCGTCAAGCTCTCCACCCTCGACGCTCTGCTCCCCATCTCCGCCTCGCTCCACCTTTGCAGTCCCACCACAACACCACTGAACCCATCGAAGCCCAAACCTCGACCGCTGTGCTTCCGCCTCGACCTCTGACCGCTGCTCCGCCCCTCGCTGTTGCTGTTGCTCCCTCTTCGTCGCTGCACCATTGACCATCGCCTCATCATCCTGCTCGAACCCCCAGCTGCACCTCGTCGACACCCGTCCACCTTCACTTCACCCCCGAGCCACCCCACAGCCCCACCTCCTTCCATTGTCGCTGCTGCCTTGTCATCGCTCTACTGTGTGTTGCTGCTGTACGTCTTCGCTATTGTTGCTATCGTCTATCATTGTTCGTTGCCACTGTTCTTGCTGAGTCTCTCGCTGCTTTGCTACAGCTGTTGTAGCTGTCGTTGTCCTCGCTATGTTGCTGTCGTTGCTTTTGCTGTCGAAGCCCGTTGTGTGCACATGCTTAACACGTGTCTTCGTGTACATTGGTTGCACGTGTGTTCGCCATGTCCGTAATTTGCACGTGTTACCATCGGGACTCTCGTCCCGTTATTCTTTCACATTCGTAATCGTCATCTAACAGACAAGCGTCTTTTGAACTCATTTTAATCATGGAAACACTATTTGAAATTTGCCAAGTAGTAATCGAATTGAATATTGCATCTAGTTGAATTCCATTATTGATCCCGTTGTTTATCGTACCATGTTTATTGATTCATAGTCTTATTATCGTGCCATTGTTATTGATTAAATTCTTGAAAAATTAATTTATTGTATTATGGAACATTTAACCTTGTTGCCCTGTCAATTGTTTGACTTTGTACTGAGATTTCGACCCAGTTCCTGATATCGAAACCTAAACCTTGTGCATAGTAGTTGTAGCACATTGTGTCTAGTTTCTAGAACATCTTTCGGATCCTCAATCCAATTTTTGGAATATAAGTTATCACTGTTTTAGTACTGGCATGTTATAATTTCCAGAACCGAGACTGTGCACGAAACTCGTAAAGAATTGATTGATCGGCCTAGTTACTATGACTATCATGCATCGTGTGTATATGCGCTAGAACCGGAAGAGAGTCTAGTTTCTAGAATCTCTGATGGAATCAGATTTGCATTCCCATAGCAGCGGGAGTGAATTTGTGTACCAATAGGCGCTGCTGTCCAGAACCTTATTGTTATATTTTTGCATATAAGCCCGTCTATTTTTCATATTTAATGAATTGAACCATGTGTATTTCATGTATTGTAGAACCCTGATATCTCCTTGTGTAGCGCCCCAAATTTCCAATATGATATCTCAGAAATACGTGGCACAATTCTCAACATCAACGTCAATGTAATAGTAAACACAGCCAAAACACAGATAAATTTTCAACTTTTATTACATCAATTCTTTACAAAGCACAGCGAAAAATTAAACACCTTGAATTACAATTTCTTTTCTTTACAACACATTCTTTACGATTTACATTAGCCACAATATCATTCTACCACAAGCATCCAAATTCCATGCTATAGGTACCTACCTGTATGTCACGCCCCGCTTCCTAAAAATACAGAATATGAGCACATGACATTGGCCCAGCAAATGACTTGCGTCATCCATAAGTTATCGATTCAACTCAACAATATAAACAAAAAAGTAATACAACCATGCATGCATTAAAGGAGTAATTACATGAATAACAATACTTGGAATTTAATCATAAAATAACCAAACATAACAACAATCCAACATCTGAAAACAACAATAACAATATTCGGGTAAAAAAGCCTACAATACAAGAAATAATTGTGTTCACTTATTTAATTCTTCATAACAAAACAATAATCAATTAAGCGGCGATGCTGTCCATTCTTTACCATTGTAGTTCTCCTAATCCATCAGGCAATTCTCCTTGATTACCTGTAAGCTGTCATCTAAAAAGAGAGAATAATATGTCATTAGAGGAAGTCGTTGACAACAAGTAGAGAAAGCAATGAAATAATAGCATTTACGATATAACAATGAATTCAATAAATAATAGATTCGATGACAATGAACAATGATAAAATGATAACGATGCAATGTGCAATTATAATGATCAATAACAATGACAATAAATGATATCAATAATCGATAACACTATTCAATAACGATGACAATATGCAATGACGATGCGATGACAATCTTAAGTCTATTATTCATTTTAGTCCTAACTAATATAGCACTTCATGTGTCTCATATATTTACCACATGGTTGCTACATATAAACAAGTTACGTTTAGACTTAGTGGTGAATTTTATAGTTCATATACTCGACAACGATAATCAATTCAATAGTTGTAATTCAATAATTACTGCATGATAAGATAATTGGCCCCGATATAATACACGATAGATTGGGTTATTACCGTAAGCCACAATCTATCGATAAAACAATAGCCATTAATAATATTTAGGGAAACATGGGCCCCTCCGAGTACAGTTCCTACATTATCCACTACTTAAGTCACCCTTAAACCCCGGCTTGTTAACAATTCTTTATTCAATCAATATGCAATAGTTGTTGACAATATTAATCACAGCAAATACATCTATGTGAACATGGTATTAAGATGTATAATGTCCATACTCTTACTAATCCCAGTCAACTAATACCCCAACATCAATCATGTGAATAATCAATACTAGCATACAATCTACAATAGTTGTGTAATGTCATGACATGAATAACAATTCTTATTCACATAATCAATAATTACTATATGAATGCATGCAAGATCTTTATGAATTGGAGGCAAAAGATAGCACTAAGTCTAGAGTACTACTTGGATTCGCTCGTGTAAATTTGTAGTATCCTAACAATAGATAACAATAGTAGATATACGATAATCAATATAGATCTACTTGTGGGATTCAATAAACAATCTTGAATGCGATGTAATACAATTCAAGGGTGAGATGACTTGCCTTTAACAACGACGTTAGATCCGATTATGCGAAGAATAATGGGAACGGAATCCCGGCGACACGGCGAAGAGAAAATGATCACAAAGATCACGATGCGGCACGGATCTCAATGATGATCGAGATCACGGTGATCAGACGGCTGAGATCGAAGATCAAGATCAAGATGATGGTCACGATCGCGATGATCCAGGGAGATCCGACGGGCGAGATCAAGATCTTGATGATGATGATGATTTAATCGGACGATTAGAGATCAAAGGATCAAGAAGATGATCATCATGATCGAATGCATCGGACAGGCCCACGTTCACTTGATCAAACTTCTGATTAAAAAAGTAAACACCAAGGGGCTTCGGCTCTGGCTTGGCTCCGACGGCGGAAGGCGGTCGGCTGTGGCGAGGCAGCGACTGTGGCAGACCAACGGTGGTGCACTGGACAGCGAGCGGTGGGGAGATTGAAGGCAGAAGAGAAGTCACAGCGGGGGGCGAGGGTGCAGTTAGGGAGCGAGGGCGTCTGGGAGGCTGTTCAGTGGGGGCCTGGTTGAGGCTGGTGTCAAGCAAGGGAAGCAGGCGGCTTGACTCAGTGGTGAACAGGGGGGGTTGCGGTGGAGCTGGAGGTTGGACCGACAACAGAGAAGATGAGGAACACAGTAGTGGTGGCTGGTGATGTGCGATGGAGGCAGCGGTGGTTGAGGCGATGGTGGTTGCTCTGGAGCTCGAGGGAATGGTGGAGAGCTCAGGCCGTGCGGCAATGGAGCTTCGACGACGTGCCTCTGTTTCAGAAGGAAAACAGAGGGGAGGATGAAGGTGGGTTGGAGCTTGAGCGGAGTGCTTTGGAGTGGCGGGGAGAACTGGAGGCAGCGAAGCAGGGCGAGTGGAATGGTTGATGGAGGGAGGCGATGAAGACGATGATGGGTGGCAGGGACGAAGTCGAGGACGAGGAGGAGTAACGGAGGTAGAGGAGTTCGAGCGGAGAAGGAAGACGATGAGAAGGGTGAGCTTCTCTGTTACGTTTCGAAATAGAGAAAGAAGGGGATGGAGGAGAGAGAAAGAGAGTGGGGGAGAGAGAGAGGACAGGGGAGAGGGTTATTAGATAGATAGTAATATAATTTATCAAATATAATATATAATAATGGGTAGTTATGAGATGGGGGGGGGGGGGGGGGTTGTAGAGTTACGAGAATGTGAAGAGTGGGGGAATGTGAGGGGTTTTATGGAGAAATTTGTATACGGGTAGTTGAATTTGGGTAGGGTAGGATAATAGGTTAACAGGTTGAGTATATAAAAGTGGGTTTGGGTTTGTAGAATTGGGCTTTACATTTGGGCTTCACAAAATAAAATAATATTTATAGAAAAATTATGAGATTGGGCTATAAAATTATATATTAATAAAAATGTAATTATAATGAATATAAAATTGGGCTTCATGACAAGAAATCCAATAATTAAATCACAGGGTGTGATTTAGCATAAATCAAATAATCAACTAGATATTTTATAATGAATTAGGATCTTTGGGTTTTTCAAAATAATAATAATAATAACAATAATAATAATAGTAGTAAAATAATAATCAGGAGTTAAATAATCAAATAGTGATAAATAGTGTAGGTTGAAATTTCGGGTTCAAACAAAATTGTAGCGCCCCGAGTCCCCATACTGGTGATTCGTGACACAAATCAGAATCTTTCCTTCAAACAGTCACAATACAGAAAAAATGCAGGAAAAATTTAAACAGAATTTATTCCATGATGTACAAGTTTAAGTGTTACAATTATACATTGTCTCAGAAATTACAAATCAGAGTTTTACAAAAATAACCAAAATTTAAAGGATGAACACTTGATATTGTCACTTGGGCATGTCATCTGGCTTGGGCATCCTGGGCTCCCTGGGTCGGTAATCTATCACCTAAAAGAGTTGGCACGTCAGTAATTCTACTGACGCAAGGCTGATAAAAGCAGCGATCTCTAAACTAGACATATCAAGATTGAATGCAATTAGAGAGGTGACTATGGGGGAAGGAAAGTGGAGTCGGGTCAAGGGTGTCTGTGTACGATAAGCCCTAGTAATCTAATGCACGGGTCAAGATGTACTTAAACTAAATGCAAGCGAGACTTTGGAAGCGTATGCATCGCATACTACATACTTTCCAAATCAAGTCGTTGCCTCCAAGTTCAGGGTTTTGAACCCTCGCCATGCATCCTACTCGTGTCTTCGTCCTGTTCTTGATAGATAGATCGTGGTTGATGAAGTTACAGATTAATCAGTCACATCCGTTTCTGCAGTCACTTAGTGGTGTCTCGGTTTGCCACTAGTGCCCGACTCTCGGACCTCACTCAAAATCCGTGACAAACTTAAAGATACACCGCACCATACCTATGGTGCCAAAGATTCACAGGACCGCAGCCCATGTGACTCGTTCGTGTCCACCAACATAGAACTTGACGGACTCAAAGTTTCAATTTCCCCAATCCGCCAGGAAATCCCATCCTGTTCTTACCACGGTACTTTAGGAATCAACAGTGCAAGATACGCATCGCAGCACATATCCCTAATGACAGGAGAGTATAACACCCGACTACAAATTGCTAGAACTAATGCAGTTATAGGCGACTGCAAAACTAACTAACATTAAGTCTACCTAGACATGTTATAAGAGCATGGTTACCAACTGATTTTCTAGTTTAAGTTATGCCTAGCCTTACGCGGTTTCCTTACTAGAAACCCTCGTTCCTGTATATCAACCTGCGGCTCCGACGACGCGATCACTTGCTCGGCACTTCACCCATTGAGTCTCGTCCTCAACTCGTCCCGTGATCATCTTCCATGATTTCGTCGGCGCCCGAGTTAGTCACTTTCAATCGTTAAGGCGGAAGTTCCCAAGTTGGCCTAATGGTTGGTAAGTGTAGGCAACTAACTTAGACAAGGTCGACGACTCAAATGTCGTTCAAGTCTCTACCCGTGTCTTAATCAACCTAAGACACAAATATAACTAAGTATTAGGGGTATAGGAATACCCCTAACTCTCAATTTAACACTTTAGAGTTGGGAACAAGCCACACATATGCAAAGTGACGACTTCTACGGGTGGCTGGATCTGTCCAGCACCTTCAAAAATTCATATAATTACACAACTTGAAATTACAAGTTCCTGGACTTTTTGGAAAGCTTAGATTCTCTACTACAAGTCCCTAGTTCTTCACTTTAGCAAATTCCAAACACATTTTTCCAGAAAATCACAAACGTACAGACTATGTAATCAGCACCAAGTATTGAATTTAGTCTAGTCTAAATTCTATATAAAATCAACCCCTTGTCCAAAGCTCATGAAATTTAAGAATCTATAACTAGACATACACCAATTCATTGTGTCCAAAAATTGCACTTAAAATCCTACTATGCAGAGAGTTATGGCTCTTCAAATACAGTACAAAGTTTTCATTGCCTTTCAGACAAGGTTTTTACTTCTACTTACAATTTATTTTTTGAAACCTTATCAAATGTCATCTAAAAATTCTAAAATTTTTGAATCATCAAATAGACTCATACCAAAAGCTACTTGCAAAATTTTATGGCAATATCATAGATACACAAGTAGTTATGCACATAAGAATTTCAGTCCCCAAATAGAAATCTTCAGCTCGGTCTTCTCAGACCAGTTGAAACTTAGCAATTTTTTTGAGGCATCAAACAATTTTAGAAAAATGCAAAATTTGGAATCATGATTGTAAACACATACTAGAACATCCATGAAGAATTTTAGCTAAAAATACCCAACCAATAATTAGTTATGATTTTTGGAAGTCACGACAGAATTTCTCAAAACAGCAGTTCTGCCGTTGGTTGCTGTCCGAAATTGGAGCTGGTGTTTGGGCTATTAAATGACTTCCAAATATTATGAAAAAATTCATGTGATCTCTAGATACATAGAAAAATAATCCCCCAAAATTTGAGTTCAAAATTCCAAACCGTTTATGAGTTAGAGATTCCCAAACTACACACCAAGAACATGTTTAAAAAAAAGTCTTGAAAAGGAGTTGTTCTACCATACAACTTTCTTTTCTTAGCTTATCCATATTCATGCATGGCAATCAAGTTTTTCTTACCTACTTTTACATGATAATCTCACATACAAAAGAAAGACTTAATTTTTTAAAGTTTAGAGAATCACCTACTTTTGATTTGCAAGATAATCCCTTAAAGCTTGCTTGCTCATTCCTTTGCTCTTGTAAGACTTGGCTATCTCAAATATCGCACTACTCTTCTCCTCTTCCACTGCCACTAAAAGATCTCTTCTTTTTGTTTGCTTTTCTCCTTCTCTCTCTTTTTTTTTTGAAGAACAAGAACTAGAACAAGATGAAAAAGAGAATGAGAGAGTGAGTTGAGTGAGTTTTTATCGAGTGAAGGGAGCTAGAGTTCTCTTCTTGGAGCTAGGGCCAGCCAAGGGGATTTGGAGGGATGGGATGAGCTAGGGTTATTTGAGTGGAGGTGGAGGGATGAGATGGTGCCAACACACAATCCCTAGAAGCTTCATGAGTCTTCATGAGGAAACTTCACATGGCACAAAATCACCCATTGGATCTCATCAAGATTTGATCAAAAATTTCTAATCATGATGAGAGTTAGCTCTAACCCTAGGTCACCATACCCTAACCCTAACCCTAACCCTTGATTACAAATATGTTTGGTTATGTAATTCAACAATCATGCACCAATTCAATTTAAGTAGAAATTTAGTTGAAAAATATAAAATAAAATATTTTATCTTATTCTGGGATATTGCAAAAACAGTTGGGTATTTAAATGAATGCAAAAATTTGGGTTCAAAAGAGTAGAAAAATTTATATGAAAAAATTTAAATACAAGAATACAGGAAAAGAAAATACAAATTCGTATAAACGGGAACAATGGTTACACTGTAAAACATGAGGCTAGATATAATCCGAAGCCCCGAAAATACAGTGGTCAGCCATAACGGTGTGAGTCACATCGAAAGAAATACAACATGAATAAAATATAAAGAACAAAGTCATAAACATATGTCAACATTAATAACAAATGGAATAAGGAATACCAATAAATAAAACATGAAAACATCAAGTGAAACTAGACTGAATGTAAAGTGTAGGAAAATAGAAAACTCACATGCATAAAACCAAGTCAAGAAAACACAAATGCAGGATGATGACTCTCTAATGCATACTTGTCGGATTCTATGCATTCCATACTACATAGGTCCAGTGCAAGCCCTTATCGTTCTCCACCTTATAGGGTTCAATCCCTCGTTATGCAATTAATCCTACTATGATGACTACTACGAGATTTAGACATTTTGCAAGTATCAGTTCTCATCCTTGGAATACTGGAGGCCAATCCCACTCACGTGGATCATTCTGTGGCCTATTTCATCCATCGTCCCGGAATACTGGGGATTGCTTTACTCCGCAAATCATCCTGGAACCCTTATTGCACAAACATCTCATGAGCGCTGCTCTCGTCCTTGGAATACTGGAGACCAATCCCACTCACGTTGGATCATTCTGTAGCCTATTTCAGCCATCGTCCCGGAATACTGGGGATTATCTCACTCCTTGGAACAGCCTGGAGTCCATAACTCACGTTTGCCCTCATTTCATCATATCACCATTCTAGTGTCTGTCCTTATATTTATTAAGTTAATTAATTAATTACGAATCTCTTAGAGTTGGCATACCCTACCGGACTTAACTCAACTTATCAACAACAAAGCCACAACTGGCCAAACCACAAAATCTCAACTGCCAGTATCTAGGGTCCCACACACTCTCTAGAGATTCACAGCTCAACCATCAACACAAAATCTTTCATTAAAACTCTTAATTCCATTATCAACACTCTCACATTAAGAAAACTTCATAAAAATCAACAAATCCAAGTTTATTCGATGTACTCATAAATTTTCAGAACTGAAATAAAATATTAAATCCAGTAGATAACTGAGAATCATATTTTGAAGTCATAGAATATAAAAAAACACCAGTTTATTCAAAAACCGTATATATTTTACTTTATAAAGTCATAGGAATAAAAATTTAAATTCTATTAAAATCAAAATATTACTTTCTGTAAATTATTGTAATCTGTAGCAAAAACATCATATAAAACAGTAGATCAATAATCCATAATATCGAAGAAAACTATCGTTCAAGAAAAATGACAGAAAACTCAAGAAAATAGTCAGCCAAACAGCTGTCAGTCGACCGTCAAACCAGTTCAAAAAGCAACGGTCGACCGACATGCAAATATTCCCAAATCAACTAATTGACAGTCGACTGTCTGTTCATGTGTAAAATCTTGACAGTCGGCCGACAATACAAAATTCGACAGCTTTAATATTCGTGCACGTTTTTACTAATACTTCGTTAAATCTTCGTAAAATCATAAATTTGCAAAAAAAATTCCTAAGATAATCAAATAAAACTTGTATAACATATAGGAGTCTATAAAACTAATCAAAACTTCATCAAGATCATAAAAGAGCAAATTTTCGACGAATCTTCTTCAAAACAGCAAAAGTATATATGTATGTATGGTAGGGTAAAAATGGCTTGGGGCCCAACCAGGGCCCAGTACAGCTCTCACTCAAAAATGGGGAAAACAACAATCTGGCTTGGCTTCGAACCACTACAGGGTCGGCGCCGAACCTCAAGTTCACCCCCACAAACCTGGCCTCCTCGTATCCGACGAGTCTCGATGGCCCTCGGCCTCCGATCCACGACAGCCCCACGGGCCGTCTGCCCAGCCTGGTAAAGAATGAAGCTGACCTGGCGCAACCTAGGCCACCAGATTCTCCCAGGAACACAGGAGCCCCATAATCTGCCATGTCAGCTCCAAATACCACCAAGGGCTTTGCCACGTCAGCCCTATACCACTCTTGGTACTGCCACATCAGCCCTAAACCCCCTGGGCCTTCTGCCACGTCAGGCCCATGGGCTTTCGGGTTCAGACCCGGCCCCCAAGCGGATCCAAACCCGGTTGGAATTCCCTATAAATACTAGACCCTCACCCACCTTTTCAGGTAATCAATCTTTTGCCACCCAAATTTCCCTAGTTATTGCTACTCTCTCACAGAGACTGACTAGATCGTCGGAGGGTCCGCCGCCGGGATAAACCCCGGTGTTTCAGGACCATCTGCAGGTACTCGAGGCGAGGCGATCCGAGCCGATCCTCAAGCGCTGAAGCGAGCCTCCCGCTCGTCGTCCCGTGCCGCACTCTTCCCTCATTACAAATTGAGTCCGAACTCACACCTGGTGCATCCACACTGCGATCAAAAACAAACCGCATCAGGTTGGCGCCGTCTGTGGGAACTTCATCCGGTACAGACGTGAGTCCGAGCCTCACCACCGACGCTCTCCCTCGACCTAATCTTCCATGGCTCCCCGAGCCCGAAGATCAGCCCGTTCCGCTCGACAAGACAGGCCTGAGGGGGCCCTCGACGGAGGGCAAGCATCCAATAATCCGGGTGGAAACCCCGGACCCCAGCGAAGCGCTTCGCACGTCGCCGAACCCGACCTTCGTCGGGTCATTGTGAACAGAAGGGCTAGCCAGGATAGGGGAGGGACCGCTTCCAACTCGGTCTCGAACCACTCCAGGCCCGCACAAGGAGAAAGGCCGTCGGCACTCAGCCGCATCGGCCGAATTCCTACGCCCCGACCCGACCCTTCCGACCACGGCGGGGTCACCAGGGGCGAGTTCAGAAGCTTCAGAGAGGAAATCTTGGAGGCCCTCCACGGAGCGCCGAGGTCTGCGACCTACGGCCGAACCCCTCAAATGAGCAAGGGGAGAAGCCAACTCGTGCGCCGACTCCCCCGCCGGAGCGCGCAGACGAGGTACTCCGACGCCTCCTAGAGATGGAGAATCGAATCGAGTGCATCGGCGACAGGAATCCCAACCTAGTCCAAGGACGGAGGCCTTCTCGACCTCCATTTTCCGTCAACATCATAGAAGCGGAGATCCCCCGGAACTTCCAGCCTCCGCAGTTCGAGACTTACAACGGCGAGGGTGATCCAGCTGATCACATGGAGGGCTTCAAAACCCTCATTATGATTCACAGCGCTTCGGATCCCCTGCTGTGCCGAGCCTTCCCGGCCACCCTCCGGGGTCCGGCCAGGGATTGGTTCTCCAAGCTCACCCCTGGCTCGATCTTCTCGTTCGACCAGCTGGAAGCCAGCTTCCTGGCCCACTTCATCACAAGCCGGAAGAGAGAAAGGACGAGCGCTTCCCTGCTCGACCTCAGTCAGAGGGAGGGGGAGTCGCTCCGTAACTTCGTCAAGAGGTTCACAACCGAGGCCAGATCCGTCTCTGCCCTTGATGCAGGGGTCGCCTCGGTAGCTTTCCGGCACAACGTCCGCCACAACCAGCTAAAGGTCTCCTTGGCAAAGAGGCCACCTCTGGACTTCCCTGACCTTCTCAACCGGGTCGAGAAGTATATACGAGCTGAGGAAGCTCTGAACCCAGAGGGCAGCAAAGAAGTCGTGGGGAAGGGCAAGCGCAGGGTCGATGATGCCGAACCTGCCAAGAAAACAGTAAAGGAAGGGGTCGGCACGAAGAGGGCACCTCCGGTCCCTCGCTTCGAAAGGTACACTCCCTTGACACACAACGTATCCGCCATCCTCTTAGAAATCGAAGACAAAGGCATTGTCCGACTACCTCCCTGATCAAACAACAACAAGAAGCGAGACCAGCGCTTCTACTGCCGTTTCCACAGAGATCATGGGCACGAAACCGACCAATGTCGGGCCCTGAAAGACGAAATTGAGGACCTCATCTCACGAGGATACCTCCGAGAATTCACCAGAGAAGGCCCACGGGATCGGCGAGATGCTAGGAACCGGAGGTCTTCGCCTCCGAACCCTACTCCGAACCGCATCCAGGGTCGGGATCCCGAACCCGAGGGAGCCGCGGATACGCCATTCATCTTGCACTGTGTCCACGGGGGGCCAATGGGGGGAGAGTCAAATACTTCCTGAAAAGCCTTCATCCGAGAGGTGAATGCTGTCCAAGACAACCCCTCGCCCAAGTTGCAACCGGTGCCTGTCTCCTTCTCCGGAGAGGACCTCGAAGGCGTTCGCCTCCCTCATTGCGACGCCCTCGTCATTGGCCTCCACATGGCTAATTGTGAAGTTCGACGAATTCTCGTCGACAATGGCAGCTCGGTAAATATTCTCTTCCTTGAGGCCTTCGAGAATCTCAAACTACCCAGAGGCAAACTCAAGCCAGTCGGGTACACCTTGCATGGGTTTTCTAGCGTCCCTGTCGTGAAAGAAGGGATTGTTACTCTCGACGTCACCGCGGGATCGGCTCCTGTCAAGAGGACCGAGTCCATGGACTTCATGGTGGTAAACGTCAAAGCAGCTTACAACGCCATACTCGGCCGACCCGGACTATGCTCCCTTCAAGTGGTACCTTCGCCATACCATCTGAAGCTTAAATTTTCCACCCTGCAAGGGGTCGGCATAGTCCGAGGTAGCCAGGAAACAGCACGGTCATGCTACATGACCGCCGTCGAAGGAGGTGTGTTCCCCCTCGACGCCGTCGAGCTCGAACCCGAGAGGGACGGTCCCGCCCCAGAGCCTGTCGACGAGCTGGAGGAGGTCCCGTTCGGCGCCAAGGATGAATCAAAGTGGTTCCGGGTGAGCCGCTCGCTCCCCGAGGACTTGAAGCCAGGCATAATTGCCTGCATCCGCCGCAACGTTGATCTCTTCGCCTGGAAGCCCTCTGACATGCCGGGATCTCCGAAGACTTGATTATGCATCGGCTGAGCGTCATCCCAGACCCTAAGCCGGTCGTCCAAAAGAGACGCAAAGTCGCACCAGAGAGGCAGCAAATTGTGAAGGCAGAGGTCGACAAGCTCTTGTCGGCTCGATTTATTCAGGAAGTCAGCTACCCCGAGTGGTTGGCTAATGTCGTCATGGTGAAGAAGGCAACCGGGGGCTGGCGGATCTGTATCGACTTCACGGACTTAAATAAAGCATGTCCAAAAGATCCTTTCCCCCTCCCCCGCATCGACGCCTTGATCGATGCAACCTCGGGGCATGAGCTATTGTCCTTCATGGACGCATTCTCAGGGTACAATCAGATCCGGATGTTTCCACCGGACATCTCCAAGACCTCGTTCGTCACCGACCAGGGTCTCTTCTGCTACCGCGTTATGCCCTTCGGGCTAAAAAATGCCGGAGCTACATACCAACGGCTCGTCAACAGAATCTTCAAAGACCTGATCGGCCGCAACGTGGAAGTCTATGTCGACGACATGCTCGTCAAGAGCCGGGCCGGGCCGGACCACGTCGCCGACCTCGAGGAAGCCTTCGGAGTCCTCCGACATCACAATATGAGGCTCAACCCGGCTAAATGCTCCTTCGGCTTATCCACTGGGAAGTTCCTGGGGTTCATCGTAAGCCAGTGCGGCATCGAGGCGAACTCCGAGAAAATCCAAGCCATTATTGACATGGCCCCACCTCATAATGTCAAAGAGGTTCAGAGGCTCACGGGCCGGTTGGCTGCAATCGGCCGTTTCCTCTCCAAGTCAGGGGAGAAGTCTCTCCCCTTCTTTAAGGCTCTACGCGGAAAGGGGGGCTTCGAATGGGGTACCCATCAACAAGAGGCCTTCGAACAGCTGAAGCAGTACCTAGCCAACCCCCCTCTCCTCAGCAAGCCCGAGCCAGGCGAACCACTATGGCTCTACCTATCCGCCTCGGATAGCGCCCTCAGCGCCGTCCTCGTCCGAGAGGAAGATGGGGTCCAGAGGCCATTATACTATGTGAGCAAAGTTCTGCTCCCCGCCGAGACGAGGTACGCAAAGATAGAGAAGGTGGCCTATGCCTTGGTCATGGCAGCCCGGAAGCTTTGTCCTTACTTCCAGGCTCAATCCGTCCAAGTACTGACCGACCAGCCACTGAAGGCTGTCCTTCACAAGCCTGAAAACTCCGGCCGCTTAGTCAAGTGGTCGATTGAGCTGAGTCAGTTCGACATCAGCTACCAGCCGAAGACGGCCATCAAAGGACAGGCCCTCACCGAGTTCATCACTGAGTGCACCGTCTCCGAGCAGCCCTGCACCGAGGCCTCGGATCCGACCTGGGAGGTCTTTGTCGATGGATTATCATGCGAAACGGGGAGTGGGGCTGGCATCATCCTTCGCGGCCCCGACCAATTCTTACTTCAATACTCCCTCCGCCTCAACTTTCCGGCCTCTAACAACGAGGCGGAATACGAGGCCATGATCGCCGGATTGACCTTAGCACATCGAGCCGGAGCCAAGCAAATCCGGGCCTTCAGTGATTCTCAGCTCGTGGTCAATCAGATCACCGGAGAATACGAAGCCCGCGATGAACGCATGGTGAGGTATTTGGCAGTAGTCCGACGTCTCCTAGTGTCCTTCTGCCACTCCGCAGTCATTCGAGTCCCTAGGGAGCAGAACGCTCAAGCAGACGCGCTGTCAAAACTCGCCTCTTCCTCCTTCAAGGGTCTCGACCAAACGGCACTCATAGAAATCCTCCTAAAGCCAAGTATCAACAATCAAGACCAAGAGGCAATGTGTGTCCAAGACGGTGCCAGTCTAGACGACTGGACCACTCCCATCCGGAAATTCTTAATCAATGCCGAGCTTCCAGAAGACCGAGCCGAAGCCAGACGAGTCAGGGTCCGAGCTGAAAGGTTCGTCATGATTGATGACATCCTCTTCAAACGCTCATACACCTTGGCCGACGGCAAGCCGTACCTCCGCTGTCTCACTAGTGACGAGGCCAGCTACGTGCTGAAAGATCTTCATGAGGGGATCGGCGGATGCCACATGGGGAGCAGGATGCTCGCTCGGAAGGCCCTGAATCAGGGGTACTATTGGCCGACCATGCTCCAAGACTCAAAAGACCTAGTCAAGAGATGCGGCCCGTGCCAAAGGTTCTCCCCTATCAAGAGACTTCCTCAAGCTAATCTCCGATCCCTGACTAGTCCTACCCCATTCGCCATGTGGGGCATGGACCTTGTGGGCCCCTTCCCTGTAGCAGTAGGGCAGAAAAAATTCTTGATAGTCGCCATCGACTACTTCACCAAGTGGCTCGAAGCCGAACCTCTGTCCAGCATCACCGAGCGCCAAGTACAACAATTCTTTTGGAAGAACATCATTTGCCGGTTCAGAATCCCTCGAGTCCTCGTCACAGACAACGGAACCCAATTCCAAGGTCAAAACTTCCAAACCTTCTGCGCGGACATCGGCATCCAGCAGCATTTTTCTGTTATTTGCCACCCTCAGTCCAACGGCCAGGCGGAGAACGCGAACAGGCAAATCCTCGACGGCCTCAAAAAGTGCCTCGACAGTTTTCCCAAAGGGCTGTGGGTCGAGGAACTGCCTAGCATGCTATGGGCACACCGAACCACCAAGAGGATCCCCACGGGAGAAACGTCGTTCACCTTGACCTACGGGACGGAGGCAGTCATCCCCGTTGAGGTCGGCCTGCCTTCTCCCCGTATCATGGCCTTCGACGAAGCTGACAATTCATCCGGCTTGAGGGCCAACCTGGACCTCGTCGCCGAAGTCAGAGAGAAATCCTCAATCCGAAGAAGCATCTAGCAACAACGGATCGAGAAGTTTTACAACAAGAAGGTCCACCCCACAAACATCAAGGCGGGGGACCTCGTGTTACGAAAACTATCCGTCTCTGATCCAACCAAGAAGAGGAAATTGGCTCCCAACTGGGAAGGCCCATACCGTGTAGTCGAGGCTGTACGCCCTGGTACATACCGACTGGCAGACATGGACGGCCGGCTCATCAGCCGACCCTGGAATGCCGAGCACCTATTGAATTTCCTGGAAGAGCGAACATAGGTTCTTAACTTGGCTAATGTAAATAAAATCTTTTGTAAGCTTTCATGTGTAAAGGGCCGCTTCAGCGACCCTCCCTATCTTGTATGAAAGAAATTCCTTTTTTGTCAAACTCCAAATGCCTCGGCAGCTCCGACCTAACACCGGACCATGGGATCGGCACCCGAGTTCTCACTCCGGTATCGTCCCCAACGTCTCGGTAGGTCCGACCCGGCTTCAGACCAGGGACTCTTCCTCATGCCCCTTTTCGATCCCTCACGGATCGACGGAGCCGAACCTCGCCTCCGCCATCATTCACTACACTACTAGCCAGAGCAAAGAAGGAAAAGAATTCTTTATTCATACTCTTTTATTTGGTTCTGAGAAAACAAACAAAGACCGTTACAGGACCACTCCACTTATCTCAAACTGGAGGAAGTCGCCATCTTAGGGCCCCTCGGGTCCGACGAAGGGCGGGACCACTCCGACCGAGCGACTAGGAGCCCTCTCCTCGTCATGATGGTCCTTAGGCTCAGCCACGGTCGACACACCGGCCACGGAGCTCTGGGCATCAACTGGTCGCATACGCTCCAACAGCAGCAGCGCAGAGGGAACCCCCTCCGCTTGCTGACCCACTGAGGAAGATGTCGAGACACCCAACATCATCTTGTAATAATGTATCTCCATCTCCTTCTCCACAATGACATCGCGAAGTAACCTCTCAGAAGAGGGCCTCTGCACCGAGGCACTCGACATGGCATGTCCAAGACCGACACTGCCGAGTTCCCGATCCACCATCGCCCTCCTCAGCCAGCTCGCCTCCTCACTTAAGGCTTCAGACTTATTCCGATAATAGTTAAAGGCCGCATCAGTGTCACGAGCCTCCTTTCGGTAGCGAACCAACATGGCCTCCAGGGCCTCAACTTTGTTCCGGAGCCACGCCACGTCGGAACGACGGGGGTCCACCTCGGGAAGGGGAGCCGCAACCGTCAAGAGAACCAGCCAACTCAAAACACATAAGCAAGGAGGTTCGGAAATATCCGAGGTCAAAACACTTGGCCAGTCAAAAATCTTCTTTTATAAATGAAAGTACTTCGTACAAAAAATGCGGTGGCCAGTCCGCGGAAGGCAAATACAATCGAGAGAGGGAAAAAGAAAGACAAAACTATACAACTTGTTTTCCCACCTCAGCATTGGACGGGTTCATAGGGGGGTCGGCAGCCGGGTCATCAACAGGCCCCACTTCATTGGGGGTCTTCGGTGTCCCCTCGATCTCCATGTCATAATCGAAGTTGGACAGGTCGAGGGTCGGGTAGAAGTGCCTCACGTGACTGAGGGCCTTCGCATAACACTCGTCCTGGGCCTTGATCACCATCATCTGACCCGCATTCGTCAGCTCCTCCTTCTCCTTGGCGAACTTCTCCTTCAAGGAGACCACCCTCTTCCCCCACTCCACATCTTTGGCCTCGAGCTCGAGCTTCATCTTCTGCTCCCTCTTGTGCGAGCCCTCGAGCTCGATCCGCATCTCCTTCATCTCCCGCTCGCTCTTATTCGCCCGAACTCGCTCTTGTGCCAGGGACGCTTCGTAGAGGTTCTTTACGTTAGCCCCCTGCATGCACGCCTGCGACCGACAAGCGCAGATAAGAAAAAGACTTCCGCAGTAAAATTAACAAGGGGGATAGGGTCGACGAGCTTACCAGCACGGTGGCCTGCGCCAGGCGCGTGAACGCCACCTCCACGGGCTCGCTCTCCATCTCCTTGCGGTCGCGAGGGGTTGCCAACTTTTCCGCCACCTCAACGGCCTGGGCCTCCTCAGTCAGACAGTCCCCCATCCGAACCGACCAATCCGGTGCCCACCGTTGCCGCAACATCTCCACCACCGGGTCCTCTTCCTCGACCTCGACCAAGGGACCTTTCCCCTTGTCAAGATCGGATGCCTTCACTTGGCCCTGGCCCCTCGAAGTAGCCACCCCCTTGCCCATCTCCGAGCGAGTCCTCTTGGTCCTCGGCTCGAGCTGGGCCTCCGATATGGCTAGGGACGACTCCCTCGGCCTCTTCGTCGCCTCCCCCTTCTTCTCGGCCTTCCCCTTCTTCATGGCGAGCCTCTTTGCCTTGATCGATTCAGGATCCATATCTGCAAGAAGATCCAGTAAGGACAATGAGCACGGAGGAACAACAAAGTCAAAAGAAAGAAACAACTACATACACAGAACGGCTGGGCTCAGTCCGACGCTCGCCAGGTGACCCTCGGTCACCTTCGTCCAGTTGATACTGTGTGACAGACGGAGGCACTCGACGAACTTCCACTCCTCGGCCGTCAGGTCCTTCGGCCTCTGCGTTTCATAGCTCGGCTTGGAGTGGTTCCATCGAGTAGGAATGTTACAAGGTTCCTCACTCCGGATCACCAGATATTTTTTCTTCCAATCCTTGATGGAGTCCGGGTGGCTGTGGACGACCTTCCCCTTACTCCGGGGCAAAATGTAGTAGACACCCTCAGCCGCCGAGCTGATCATCAACATCGCTCGGAACACATTCAGCCGTAGGGGTACCTTCTGCTCCTCGCACATCAGCACGAAGCAGATGATCTGCTTCCAGGAGTTCGGCCCGTACTGCATCGGCGCCAAGGACGCCCAGTTCAACACCTCGCGAACAAACGGGTGGACTGGCAGCCTCAGTCCGGAGATGAAGGCGTCCATGGGGAAGATGCAATACCAATCAGGCAGGGGATCGGTCGGTCGAAGAGTAGAGCTCGGCAACATGAGCTCGTAGCTGGACCCTATGTGGTACACCAGCTGCAAAGCCTCCAAGTCACCTGCCTCCAGAACGGTCGGAAGTGTGTCCATCTTCACCCTCTTCCAGCTCGGCAACGACGGTTGGACCCCAAACAGCTCCTTATCGGAAAGATCGTCGGGGTACCGACGGAACGGCTTAGGTTGTACGGGCGACCCTGTCATCAAGTTACAATAAACAAGCGCCTGGCTCGAGCCACCGGTCCTCGACCCCTTCTTCTTCGGAACCCTCTTCTTCTTGGCTCGTTCCGACGAGGGGGTAGATAATCGCCCCAGACCGGTCGGCATGGAACTCGAGCCCACACCCTGACCTCCTATCTGAGCCCCTTCGGCTTCACCCCCTTCGGGGCCACCCTCCTCTTCGGAAGCCAACCCTAGAATCTGGACTTTGCCTGAACTACCGCCCCCCTCCTCAGATTCGCTGCTCTCCACCACAAAAGGCTTCCGAGATCGCAACGGCTTCACATTATACACTGGCACCTCCTCGCCTACCGGCTCCTCCCACGAAATCGAATCGGAAGGCTCCACATTATGTACAGATTCCCCCTCTAGCAAGGGCTCCTCCCACGAAGTCGATTTGGAGGCGGGTTTCACTTCCCCCCCAGACGTCGACGCTGACGAGCCAGACTGAGCCCTGTCCATCTGTGCCTAAACTAAAACAGACTTACCAACTAACCTGGGGTCGCTTCGGAAGAACGAGCCTGGTGCAGCAAACGGTAGGGACGAGCGTTGAAGTGTTGGAAGATTTTTTGAAAAAGAAAGAAGCGAGAAAGAAGTGGGCGATAGGGGGAGAGGGGGGGACATTTATAGAGGATGAAAACGACTCCTCGATTTCCGCAATTACTGTTCACCGATTGACGTGTTACTGCCGCCTGGAAAATCGCGCCACGTCCTCGAAATGTGCGCTGCTGACGTCACCCAGTGCCAGGCTGGCAACCACACACAAGGGTCGGTTCGGATGGAGTGTTTGGCGGAGAAAACATTTTACTTAAGATTTAAGGCGCCATCCTTCAACAGACGCCCCGGGCTCCAGGGCTCGGTCGGCTCCCCTCTCACCCGCGAGCAGCTCGGGGCTTACAACCTCGGCAGCCGAAACCCCAAACTGTTCGAGGGTGGGACAGAAGCCACCATCGCCTGGAGCCCTATCAGAAAACAGATCGGCCCACCTCCAATCGGAGACGACCCATCTGTCCGAGGCTCTTCAGCCCCAGGTCCGGAATACGGTTGATGCCCCTCCCGTCTGGATCTCTCTCGGGCCAAACAACCGTGTCAGGGTCGTCTGACCCGAAAAAGGATCCAGACGGCAAAGCCACCACCAATCCGAGGCTCCTTATCTACTGATCCGGATTTCGGTCGTTACCCCTCTCGCCCTGATCTCCCCTAGATCTGGCTACCGTATCAAGGCCATCAGATCCAAGAGAAGATCCGGGCAGCAGAGTAACCACCTCTTCGACACTACCAGGGTTAAAATTTTGCAAGAGACAGACGTTCGCCGAAGTAGACACCTCTGATGGCCAATGGACCACCCTTGCTGTGATCAAACTCGCTGTGGGGGGAGGGGTACTTATAGCCTCCCCCATAGACCGGCCATTATGACATTGGGAAAGCCAATCGACGGAAGCCCATGCGCCACCTGCATTTATTAGGCAGCGCCATTAATGACCCTAGGAAATTGGAACATCGCACAGATCCCGGAGCACCTTCAATGCTCCGCAAAGACGGCGGGCCACTCCGCTCAAACCTTCTAAGGCACCACGGCTCGCCATCACCCTTGCCGACCCATAATCCCTCGAAAGCTCGTGGTTCAGTCTAGCACCAGGGTTGTCTTCTCAGGAAGGCTCAACGGCTCGCCATCACCCTTGCCGACCCATAATCCCTCGAAAGCTCGAGGTTCGGTCTAGCACCGGGGTTGTCTTCTCAGGAAGGCTCAATGGCTCGCCATCACCCTCGCCAGCTCGAGGACCGGTCTAGCACCAGGGTAGTCTTCTCCGGAAGACTCAACGGCTCCATCACCCTTGCCAACCCATAATCCCTCGAAAGCTCGAGGTCCGGTCTAGCACCAGGGTAATCTTCTCAGGAAGTTTCAACGGCTCGCCATCACCCTTGCCGGCCCATAAACCCTCGCCAGCTCGAGGCTCGCTCTAACATCAGGGCAACCCCCTTATGAAGGCCCAGCGATTCGCCATCCCATTTCTACAACCATAAACACTCCTCCACGGCTAGCTCCCACACCCCCGCAGGAGTGGGGGGCTTGTGTGGTAGGGTAAAAATGGCTTGGGGCCCAACCAGGGCCTAGTACAGCTCTCACTCAAAAATGGGAAAAACAACAATCGGCTCGGCTTCGAACCACTACAGGGTCGGCGCCGAACCTCAAGTTCACCCCCACAAACCTGGCCTCCTCGTATCCGACGAGTCTCGATGGCCCTCGGCCTCCGATCCACGACAGCCCCACGGGCCATCTGCCCAGCCTGGTAAAGAATGAAGATGACCTGGCGCAACCTAGGCCACCAGATTCTCCTAGGAACACAGGAGCCCCATGATCTGCCATGTCAGCTCCAAATACCACCAAGGGCTTTGCCACGTCAGCCCTATACCACTCTTGGTACTGCCACGTCAGCCCTAAATCCCCTGGGCCTTCTGCCACGTCAGGCCCATGGGCTTTCGGGTTCAGACCCGGCCCCCAAGCGGATCCAAACTCGGTTGGAATTCCCTATAAATACTAGACCCTCACCCACCTTTTCAGGTAATCAATTTTTTGCCACCCAAATTTCCCTAGTTATTGCTACTCTCTCACAGAGACTGACTAAATCGTCGGAGGGTCCGCCGCCGGGATAAACCCCGGTGTTTCAGGACCGTCTGCAGGTACTCGAGGCGAGGCGATCCGAGCCGATCCTCAAGCGCCGAAGCGAGCCTCCCACTCGTCGTCCCGTGCCGCACTCTTCCCTCTTTACAAATTGAGTTCGAACTCACACCTGGTGCATCCACACTGCGACCAAAAACAAACCGCATCAGTATGTGTATAGGGTGTTTAAGCATCAGTAAAACATCAAAATCCATCAATTAGAAGTAGTATAATGTTTAGATTCAATCCAGTACTAAAACAAATCATATTCAATTGAAAACTTCACAAAACATCAAAACTTCATAATTCGACAATTCTTCAAAACAGTAAACTACATATGTATATATATGTTTATATAAGTGTTCAAGCATTAGTTAAGCATAAAATTTCATCAAATATAAGTAGTATATGTTTCAATTCAAACTCAGTATGAAACAAAACAAGATCCAACTGAAAACTTTCACAAAATACAATAAAATCAAACTTCAGTTGTTCATCAACAGACCCAAACATCAATCCCTTTTCAAAGCATTTAAACTTGATCTTGTTTAATCCAAAACCTCTCTTGTGAGTTATTAAATACACATACAATTACTAACATCAGTTTACCCATGAATGATATGCAATTATTACAACTATTCATCAAGTTTTATCTATCAAAACATCAAGAACAGAGTCTATACATATATACACAGTAAAATGTTAAGTTTTTATTCACTTTATGCAAAAATCAACATACAAATCATTATAACAAATCGAAACAGCAAGCATATGAAAAGAAACAACCTACCCATGATTTCTATTAGGTTCTTTAACAATCTCAAATTATCTACATAGAGTTTTAATCATCAATGGCATAGTTTTCATGAAAAGATTCAATCTTTATTCATACATCCATCAATAATTCAATACATCATCATACAATCCCCTAACATGCTTTCTAATAGACAAATCATCACATACAACATGCATACAACAACAAGAAATCAAACATATGTCACTCACCTTATTGAAGAATCAACCGAAATAATAAAGAGAATAAGAAAAGTCCTTCCCTTCGCAGGAAATCCAAGATCCTCACTTCGAACTCCAAGAAATCAATAATAAATAAAGCCCTTTGTGTAATGCAGCAATGAGACGGGTGCACTCTCTTTTAATAGGACGGTAATTGATGTATTAGGGTTTTGAATAGGTTTTGCAAAATATCCCTTTTAAATATATCTTTACATATATAAATCCTTATACTTAGAAATTAATTTAACCAATTCAATTTAGATTTAAAATAAAAAATAACCACCCTAATTCTGGCCGACACTGTTTGTAAACCCAGAAAACGCATTTTGTAATTTTGTCCCTAAGTGGCAATTTTGCAAAAAGACCATTCTTTAAGAAATTTGCGAAATAAACCAAATCTATTAAAACAAAAGGTAAAATTTTTACCTCTAAGTTGATCAGCAATCATGCTCAGCCCAAAAATCTGAAAATCTGGAGTTTTTTTACTCCAAGTGGTAATTTTGTACAAGAGTCCCTCTTTTTGTAATATTTGCAAATAAACCAAATAAATATCAGAAAAATTTAGAAAATTCATAAATAATACCTAATAATAAATATTATGCTTCTCCAAAATAATTTATGACTTTGAACTTTCCAAGAAACATTTGCACGTGTTTTGCACATGTAAAAAGATAAATTTCAGAAAATATTTATTAAATCACCAAAAATCATTTTAATTCATTTATTAATCTCAAAAGCATTATTTAAAAAACTAGGGTGTTACACCTTGACACTGTATTAATACTACCGTTCTCATCGATTGTACCCATTGCATAATTCTTGATACCCCCGTTCTCATTGATCGTATTGATTACATGTCCATAACTGATCGTAATAAAATGATAACAACCCGGTGTAATAAGGGTAAGACTTAGTAGTGGATAATATAGGAGAGTGTACTCGGAAGGGGGCTCGTGTTTCTCGTATTGACATGTTATTGTTTTATCGATTGATAGTAGATTACTGACTACAGTATCCCGATTTATCGTATATTGGTAATTGGTCAACGATCATTGGTCATTGATATTGCAAGGCTCGAGTACAGGACCTTGTAGAATTCACCACTATAGTCTAAATGTTCACTTGATTGTATGCACCCGAACCTGTGGTATGGGACGCATAATTGCATGCATCAGATAGATTGATAAAAGATTGATAGACATAAGAACATCGACACCGATAACTGATTAATAATTTATGAATACTGAATCCTGATATTGACTCCTGATACCTGATCATGTTACTGACCATTGTTACTGATAATTGCATTATTGACTATTGATTTATTGATATTGATCATTGGTCGTCAATTACTGATTATTGACTAGTATTTATCGACCATCGTACAATTGATTATTGACTTTTGATCTTGTTATCGTTTATTATTTATTGACTCTGATATCATTCCATTTTTTTGTTATTGTTATATAGTCCTTTACTTCCTTCACTACTTGCTACTGCTTGTCGCCTAAAGCTTGCTCTAACGGGTATTCTCCACATTTTCTTTTGAGCTACTGTTTGTACAGGTACTGGTGATGAGATGCTAAAGAACTTGACATTCTGCTATTGCATTGTGTATTCTGGACATTCTGTAAGTTCTCGTATCTCAGATATTGATTATTGCATTATATTCTTATTCCAGTGATTATTATTGTATTGTTGAGCTTACTGGTATTGTACAGCTTATGGATGATATGAGTTGGTACACTTGTATCATTCGCTGGACCTCAGTTATGTGTCTGTGTTTTCCTATAACAGGACGCGGGGCGTGAAAATCTCTTAAATCTCTTAAAGTTAATCATCAACTACCAAATCTAAGAAAAAGAAGTTGGACAAAATAGAAAACCATGTACACCATGGAATATATGATATTCATACATGGTGCAGGAGGGTCATTGGATCTCCCCAAGATCCGTGAAAAGCAATCTCTTGTCATTGAAAATGATACCATATACATCATAACGACCACAGCTCAGCCAAAAGGCAGTATAAGAAGCAACATCAGGTAAAAGCTAATAAACTATCCACAGCAAACGGTGCTTGAAAACACCAGAGAAACACCATAGAAACAGGAGGCTAGAAACTACAATAAAAACTAAATAAAAAGGAACCAAACTCGTAAGCATTTTATGTTTAAATTACTTGTACTGAAATTTAGTTTCTCCCCTTTTAGGTGTTCCTTAACCCTACCCCTCTCCTGCTGTTATATTGTCAAACCCGAGCCCTCTTATTGCCGCTGCAAGCAGGACACTTATACTTCTTAATGTGCTCAGCCCGTGCTTGAGTAATCTTGACGCAGTTTCCATGAAACCATTGCTCGCAAAGATCACAGCAAATCCAGAACTCATCCTGGGCATAATTTTCCCCACAAGCACCGCACAGTGTGCTGCCGTGATCATCTTCAGCTTCCTCGGCCTCGTCTCCACTATCTTCCTGTTTTGGGGCAGCATTCCTTGATGGTTTTGCCTCTGACTGCCGAGACTGAGATGAGCATGGGAATATGTTAGATACTGATTGCAGAGAAAAGAGAATAAAAGGAAGTTGATGCTGTTCTGTAAGAGAACCCTTATTTACCATCTTTGAGTTTGACTTGTTGCTCTTGCTGCTGCCATTGGGGGTTTTCTCCTTTGTATGCCTCTTCGCAGTTCCAGTCACAACTTCAAAGATGGTAGGGAGACCATTAATCATCGTGAAGAGTTTTTTCCTGTGAATAACAATGCATATAAGATACCAATCAACAACTAGATGATATTGTATAAAACAAAGATGGTAGTTCTCAAGATTCTGCAAGTAGAATAAATTGAAAGAAGAAATACATCAAGGCAGTATATTCTTCGAGGTGAAATGAAGAGATGGGAATGTTCTCCCTATCTCTGACCATTTGAATGCAACATCATGTGACGTTCATATCCACAAGAGGAAATTTTGAATACTGGAATCTAAAGTTAAGCAAGACAAGAGAAGGAAACCATATGATGCAGTTTACTGTTTGACTCCACTCCTTCAGCCAATAACTTAACCCAATTTAAGTTTCAAGCTAACTCATATTTTACCAGCTAGCAATGTATAGGTAGACAAAAACTTACACGGGACTTCCTGAATAATATTCAGCTCAAAACTGAAGGATTTGATGAAGCTAACATTTCCCATGTCACTGTGGAAGCTTGTGAAGATTTATTAGTTATAATTTGTACTTAAATTAATCACTGTTTAACTTATGAGTAGATCATTATCTTGAATTGAGACGTCATCTTTATCTTTTGGTTGGGATTTACTCTGAGCTTCATCCATATTTGAGGATTACAAAGATATGTTTGACCATTAATTATCTTATCTGACCAGCCTATATCACGCATGATCACATAACTCAAATCAAAGAACACTTCGTCCATCACATAAATCTTTCAAATTCTTAGCATCTCATTGTTGAGAAAAAGTCTGTCAGGTTAATGCAAATGTTCTTTTGTTTGGAGATCACCATTCATCAATAGGCATTATCTCCATGCCCCCAAAAAGATGCAGTTGGTCCATGGATTTGGATCCTAAATAAATCTAGAATTCCTATTCACTGACATGGACCTCAGTTCTACACAAACTACCCCATCTTGTCTTGTAACTATAAGTCTATCAAAGAACCACTACATACAGATACACCCTAATTTCATACAATTTCAGATCCTGAAAGAGTGCTTTTAATGCCCGAATTATTGCAACATAAAAGTGTGTGTGTTTGCATGCCGCGGGGGGGGGGGGGGGGGGGGGGGGGGGGGGGGGGTATGTGTGTGGGGTTAGCACTATAAGATAACTAAGTTTTTAGTTTACTATTACAACAAACTTTGTCCTAGTTAATAGGAATTAGCTGCCGCAGTTCCACATTTCATGTAAAATAATTTAGCTAATAACTTTGTTCTAGTTTATAGGAATTAGTTTATAGATAGCTCTAAAGTTGTTCAAACTATGTACTATATATTCTCAAGTGATTTCAATGAATAAATCAGAATATCCTTCTCCAAATTATCCAATATCACGGTATAAGAGCAACATCTTCTTCCTCTCCATTAATACTTTTTTTTCCTTCCTCCAAGCATCACCTAGCGGCAATCGTCCACCACCACGTCCTTATTTGAGTTTCTACCAGATTTGTGGAATTCAAGGACACAACCAAGAGATGTCCTTCATTCCAATGGGTGCTAATACAAGCTTACAACTCAGGATCTGCCACACTATCCAATATCTCAACAACGCATTAGCAGCCCCGAGCTCACTTTGCTGCTAATGTTTCATCCAACAATCCAGCATGGCTACTTGACAGTGGAGCTTCCTATCATGTCACAGCTGACTTGAACAACCTATCTCTTCATGTACCTTACATGGGCTCCAATAATGTTATGATTGGCGATGGCACGGGTCTTTCCATCACCCACACCGGTTCCACTTCTCTCTCTACCCCCTGTACTTTAGATTAAATGATGTCCTTTGTGTGCCAAACATGAAGAAGAATTTAATGTCCATTTCTCAATTTTGCACCACTTGTGTTCTTACCGTCTTCTTTTCATGTGAAGGACCTTCGCACGGGGGCAACTCTTTTGACTGGCAACACTAAGGATGGAGTGTATGAGTGGCCGACTACCAAGTCAATGTCTTCCCTGGTCATTGCCTTTTCAAGTGTCAAAATAACCTCATTAAATTGGCATCATAGATTAGGTCATCCAGCTTTTCCTATTTTAAAACACAACATTCCCCATTATCATTTGAATCTATCCTTCACTCTGTCAAAAGAATTTTTATATAATGCATGTCACTACAATAAAGTCACAAACTGTCATATTCTAAATCTTCTCTTGTTTCTAACCAACCTCTAGAAACTGTGTTTTTTTATCTTTGGACTTCACCCATTGTCTCACATGATGGTTTCAAGTATTATGACATTTTTGTATATCGTTTCACAAAATATATTTGGTTCTATAAATTGAAAGAAAAGGAAATCTGAAGTCAAAGATATCTTTTTACGTTTTAAAGCCATTGTGGAAAATTATTTCAAACTTAAGATTCTCACACTTTATTCAGACAATGGAGGAGAATATCTAGGCCTTAAAGATTAAATTGCAACAAATGATATTTCACATTTTACCATCCCACCTCATACACCAGAACATAACGACTATTCTGAAAGAAGACACCGTCATATTGTTGAAACTGGCCTCACATTACGTTCTCATGCCTCTCTTCCTTTTAACATTTTGGTCTCATGTTTTTTCCACTGCAGTTTACTTAATAAATAGGATGCCTACCACTACTCTTAACCTCTCTTCCCCTTATGAATTAATTATCAACAATACTCTTAATTACTCAAAACTAAAGGTTTTTGGGTGTTTATGTTATCCTTGCTTCGTCCCTACTCATCCCACAAGCTTGACCAACGCTCCAAACCATGTATTTTTCTTGGATACTCATTATCCCAAAGTGCTTACTTGTGTCATGACCCATCCTCCAAAATTTATGTTTCTCGTCATGTTCAATTCATCGAGTCAATATTTCCATCAAGGTTGTAAACGGTGTTAGGCGGTGGCGGTTGGGTCAAGGGGCGCCTATCGCCTAGGGTGCCTAGGCGGCGCCTAGGCGGTTGAATTTATTTTGCCGTTTAGTTAATTTCAGCCATATTCTTCAATCGTAAGTATAATTATGCAATCCAATTGAAAATATTCATCATGTTCTTGTGTAATGTGTAATTAAAGGGTGTTTATGCATAAAAAAAACTTTCTCGTGCAATTAATGTGTAATATGTGCAATTAAAAAAAACAATTGTCTAATTGTAATATGTGCAATATGCCAATAGATGTAATATGTGTAACAGGTGCTATTTTAATATGGGTAATAGGTGTAATATGTGCAATTCATCAATAATAATACGAAAAAAGTAAAAACAATTCCACTACTATTTAAGATCCATACATAGTATATAACAGATTAATAGATTAATAGTAGTTCTTTTTTTTGTGTTATTTTATAGTATTTAAAATTTTAAAAAATAAAAAAATGCCCGGGCATTGGACATCAGGCAGATGCCTGATCAGCGCCACGGACGCATACTCAACAAGACGGCTGCCTAATCGCCTCTAACCACCTAGACCACTGCCTAATGCAAAGGCGGTTCGTTCTCCTCCATCTGAGCGCCTAGGCGTCCGAGGCGGACGCCATTAAGAACACTGATTTCCATACACCTCCTTTCAAACTCAACTATCACGCCCTGATTCCACAACCATAGATACATGGATTCCCCCAATTCTAACCGTCACCTTTCTTGCTCCGCCTGGGCCATCACATACAACTTCATCTACAAGGTGCTCTCAAGCAATTCTGTCATGTAATGATTCTTCTCCACTCTCCTCGGCCACATCTAAACATCAATCATTACCTCACATGACCCCTACATCTGAAAACACACCACATCATCATTCCTCTATAACCCAACAACCACCCCAAACAGAACCTACCTCTCAAGCTCTCAATCAACACCGGATGACTACCTGAGCCAAAAATAATATCCATAAAACTGTACAAAAACTCAACCTTCACACTCAACTAAACTCCTTCGTCCTTGAACCCCCTACCGTCACCCAAGCTCTCAAAGATCATAACTGGCGTCGGGCTATGTCAGAAGAGTATGATGCTTTTGTTCGCAATGGGACATGGGAGCTAGTTCCACCAACCTCTATCTCTATTCCTGTTGGGTGTAAATGGATTTTTCGTATTAAGCAACATTCTGATGGTTTTGTTGACAGGTTTAAAGCTCGCCTGGTGGTCAAAGGTTTTCATCAACGACCTGATATTGACTATCATGAGACATTTAGTCCCGTTGTTAAACTAACTACTGTGAGACTTGTGCTTAGCATTGCTGTGAGTCATGGTTGGTCTCTTCGCCAATTGGATGTCAACAACGCCTTTCTTCAAGGCTATCTCCAAGAAGATGTTTATATGACACAACCCCTAGGCTTTGTTGATTCTGATCATCCTACATATGTCTGCAAACGTCGCAAAGCTATTTATGGTCTCAAACAGGCACCACGAGCCTGATACTATGAAATGCGTCAATTTCTTATTGCCTTTGGGTTTCAGAATTCTCATACTAATTCCTCACTATTTGTTCTCCAAGCTAGCAGCACCCTTCTTTATCTTCTGGTTTACGTTGATGACATCATTCTTACCGGCAACAACAATGATTTACTTAATCAGTTTGTTAATCGTCCTGCTCAGTATTTTTCTTTAAAGGATCTAGGTATTTTCTTGGGGTTGAAGCTGTTCCACACCGCCATGGAATCCTACTTTCCCAACACAGTTATATTTTGGATCTCCTTCATAGGAGTAACATGGTAGGTGCCAAACCTGTTCAAACTCCCTTGCCCGCTGGTTCAACCCCAACCTTGCACTCAGGTTCCCCACTTCCTGATCCAACCGAATATAGTGCTGTAGTTGGCAGTCTACAATACTCGTCACTCACTCGACTGGATATCTCTTTTGCTGTAAATAAGTTATCACAGTTCATGCATCAACCCTCCACTGAGCATTGGGTTCTTGTCAGGCGCCTCTTACAGTATTTATATGGAACTTTAAATGAAGGCATTATTCTTCACGGTAACTCCCTTTCTCTTCATGCTTTCTCTGATGCGGACTAGGTTGGCAATAAGGATGATTTTACTTCCACTAGTACATACATTGTCTATCTTGGTCAAAATCTTGTTTCCTGGCATTCAAAGAAATAACACCCCGTTGCACGGTCCTCTACTGAGGCGGAATATCGATCGGTGGCTACTACTGCAACTGAACTAATTTGGGTCTGCAATCTGCTCACTGAACTTGGTCTTACTCTGTCTCAATCCCCTGTTATATATTGCGATAATGTTGGTGCTACTTAATTGTGCTCAAATCCAGTCTTTCACTCTCAGATGAAACATATCCCCATAGATTATGACTTTATTCGAGAACATGTTCAGTCTGGTGCTCTTCGTGTGTCTCATGTGTCCTCCGCCGATCAACTTGCTGATGCATTGACCAAGTCCTTACCTCGGTCATCTTTTCAGTCTTTGAAGGTCAAGATTGGCCTTTGTAACCGTGACCTATCTTGAGGGGGCATATCAGATGACCAAGTCCTTAGTTTACTATTACAGCTAACTTTGTCATAGTTTATAGAAATTAGTTGCTGCAGTTCCACATTTCATGTAAAATAGTTTAGTTGTTAATAACTGTCTTAGTTTATATGAATTAGTTTACAGGTAGCTCTAAAGTTGTTCAAACTATGTACTATAATTCTCAAGTGATTTCAATGAATAAATCAGAATATCCTTCCCCAAATTATCCAATATCAAGCACATCAAGATGCCTTTCTATTTAGTTTACAGAAATTAGTTGCTGCAGTTACACATTTCATGTAAAATAGTTTACTTGTTAATAACTGTCTTAGTTTATAGGAATTAGTTTACAGGTAGCTCTAAAGTTGTTCAAACTATGTACTATAATTCTCAAGTGATTTCAATGAATAAATCAGAATATCCTTCTCCAAATTATCCAATATCAAGCACATCAAGACGCCTTTCTATTTAGTGTGGATACCTCCATCATGAAGCTGCACACGGTGTAGTTACTTTTGGAGACCGTGTGGAGATGTATGTGACACTTCTTAAACGTGTCATCAATTTTATAATTTTTTAAAATAATTTCTAAAAATTTCTTCCTACACAATAGCTATTAAGATATGTATTTACTTATATCCTAATGGAAAGGCCAACTAATTATTTCAGAATACTGTTATATACCAATAACAGATAAAACATATTTTTAGAGAAAGTGATATAATGTTCGCTCGGTATATTTTAGCATATACATAAACATCATTGCTATACATATGCATTGCATGCACGCATCTCTGTATGTATCTATATGCATACATACAAACATGCAAACCAAACATGTGATTTAAATGTGTCTCAACTCTCAAGTAGTAAATTTCCATGATCGTCTTTTGGAAAAATGATTTTGGCGTATTTGTATCAGGTCATGGCAGTGCTATGGATCTTAACACGTGCTTATATGCCAAATACTTCCCTACGGCTACTTGAAAATACAATTTTGAATACTAAGATTTATTGATGTAGAAATAAATGGACAACAAAAGAATTGAAACAACTACTTATACTGAAGATGCTCCCACAAACTTACTAAAGACAACAAGGAAAAGCTCTAGCATACAACGACCAAATAAATTACCATTTTTGATAACTTACCTCGCTTCCTTATCAAATCCAAAACGTGCTGCAAAATAGAAAGCAACAGATAATAACCATGTATCACTGTGGACCGCAACCAGTGATAGCCAATCCTTTCCCTCCATACCATCTCTAGCAAAGTTGATTCCCAAAGCAGGCTCAGGGAGTTCTGGAGGGACTTCCTCAGCAGGCAAGGCAACTTCCCAAGTTTCATTAGGATATCCATAAAGACATAAATTCTCCTTTTCTGCACAAACAATCATACAAATTCCCTAGAATTTATTATTAAAACCAGATATAGGTTCAGCAGTCAATAAACCATAAAAGAAAAGGCAAGAACAACCATACATATCAAACAGTTGTAGTATGGTCAACAACAAAACACTTCCAGAGACAGAAGAAAAGTAAACGACAAACCAGGCTTTTTCCTAGCATTAACGATGTTGCCATAAACAGACATAACATAGCACTTCATCCAATTATGTGATATGTCAATTACAAAGCTGTATCCAGGAAACCTGGAAGTACGTAAGTTCAATCCACAGAACATGTTTCTAAATTTTCAAACACTACAAGATCAAGTACAAACTTAAATGGATTATAAGGTATATAACTATATCAGCAGATGTCCTTTTTACAAAAGTAACAACAAGAAAATTGGTTATTAAATACTACCAAAGAATGAGAGAGAACACTTTCTGCCAAGCTTTTGGGGTCAAACGTAAATTATAAAATTTTCAATTCATATCTATTAGAGACAACTATTTTTGTGAAAATAACATTCTAGACATCATATCTTCTCTTTTACAATCAAATTCATCTTCCTTCCACCCAAACCATATCAATAGCTCTAAACCATGATCCTATCACTACTCTAAAGTCCTACAAGCAGTCTCCATGTCTAACTTGGACATGTGCAAACTATCATTCATGGTATCAAGTCTTGGCCTGATACCAAGTCGTATCGGCCGACTTGGACAGGATTTTCAAAAACCTGTCTGAGAATAGTCCTATAAAATAGGGTTTGGCGGTACTGTGTAGGATCGGGCAAAATGGCTTAACAAACTGGGAGTTTAGACAAAAAAACTTCTGAAACTGGGGGTTTTTATCTATTTATTTATTATTTATTCATTAATTACAAACAATTTATGGTTAAATTCAAATGTGTTTAATTTCTACCTATTTCAATCTGGTGTCGTGACCAATTGGCAATTTGTTTAACTGTCTTCTAATAGGTCCCGAGTTCGAAGCTCAATGAGGTATTTTATTTGTAAATTTTTTAAATTTTTTTTAATCATGTAGGTACATGGTTGATATAGAGAAGTTGTAGCTTGGAGATTTTCAAATGCGCTATGATAGTCGCAGTCACATTGTCATTTGTTTTGGTCCATCCCAACTGCAGAAGCATCATCAAGTACAAAATTTTGGATATATATATATATACTAGATTTGCCCGTGGGCACGTGCCTACGGCACGTCTTCGGAACGATACAAAACACGAAAAGCCCTGTAAACAATAAAACAACAATTATGTAGCTCAAGTTTGAATAGTATGACAATAATTAGTTGTAAATAAAAGTCCATGTTTCCATTAGTATATGTTGAAAAATAATTATAAATGGGGTTGTAAAATCTAACTTCTTAGAACTTTTAAGTGTGGAAAATGATGAAATTTAACTGTTGAATAGATATTTGTTATTTTCAATATAACATGTGCAATAAAAAAACATAAAAATTCTGAAAATTTACAAACCTGATATCTTAAAATCTAAATTTCTAAATAAATAAAGAAAGAATGGGAGAGAGAGATAGGGAGAGAGAAAAAGAGAGAAATATGAAAAAGTAAAGAGAGAGAAGAGAGAGATAGTAATAAAGTAATGAGTTTTTTTAGTTTTGGGGGGAAATATTTGGTTTTGGGGTTTGAAATTTTGGGGGGAAAATGTGTTTTGTGAGTTTAGATCTGGGCCTTTGATTTTGGGGGGATTGAAGGTGAGCCACTCGATAGCTTTCTTTGTGTTTTATTATATAGATATATATTTATCAGAAATGAGGCATATAAGCTAATATTGGATAATTTGAAGTACAAATTTAATATTAACATAAATCCTCTTCATCCAAGTAATACAGATGTAATCCTATAAAAAAAGTACTAAGGATATGTACTATGTACTATATACAAATGTGTTCTATTATGAATAAATGGGAAGATTGTTTATATACAAAAGTATTATAACGTAACAAAAATAATTAAATAGTTTTATATAAATTTTTTATCACATCAAAATCACCGATACAAAAAAAACCTGAGAGTCAAGACACAAAGACGAGACTACCGAGTCTCCCCGATTTCAGGTTCCCGAGATTGAGATCACCGTCCGAGACGAGATTTGAGACCGAGTCTTGTTACCATGCTATCATTAAGCAATCCGCACAAACATATACACTATACTGGTAATTTGAGCATTTTCCTTTCAGCAACATTCTATGACATTGCACAGTTCCTAATATAGTGAGAGCTTTAAAATCATCAATAAGCATATGGAACACCATGGAGCATAAACATGGAAACCCCACCTCACCTCCCATATTAGAAGGAGAAACGGAACAGAAAGAGCTAAGTTTACCATGAATCAAAGTAGCAACTGGGGAAAATGAACCTAATTTCGAAATTTCTATAACTGAAGAAGAGAATTTTCAGCTAATTACAGCAGTCAAATACCCTAATCTTATCCCTTAATCAGGGAAATCTCCAAACAAATCTTAAAAGTTACATTTTCAGGTCTATCTTCTGTAACTTATTCCTAACCTATAAATAACCCCCCCCCCCCCCCCCCCCCCCCCCCCCCCAATTCAGCCAAAGGTAATCACCAAACAAACCCTAATCTTTATTCTAGGTTGCTGACTTGAGCGTCGGAGGGTCTTACGCAGGGGCCACCTCCGGTGTTAAGACTTTCTTCAGGTCTTGGGGCGTTTTTAGCCATCTAGATTCGCCGTCAAGATTCATATCCAAACATTTTGAGCCGTCCAGATTCAGATCATGATCCAGATCGTAGCTTTCTTCCTCAATATAAGGACTCATCATCTGATTGCTTCCATACCAGAATTAGCAGCAACACCGCGAGAATATATTTTTTAGTAAATCTACCAACATGGATAACAACTTACAAAAACTCAAAATAGCAACTAGCAACAATGTATAAGTATAAAATATAAGTCGGGCGATTTCAAACTCACATGCATTACTATTTACTAAATCACCATGATCATAAAAGTGCAGGTACCTAAACCTACCTTCAAATTACCCAAAACACCTCAAATTCTCAACCCATGCATCAAAATTAACAAATCCACCCAAAAAATAAACTAAACAAACTCAAAATCGGATCTTTAAAAAACCCTAACATTACCAAATCAACCCAAAACATACAAAGAAAACTCACCAGGATCGCAGAGCTGAAAGAACTTATCCACCTCTGTTCCAAAAACAAAACAAAAAAAAACCCCCCACATCAAATTTCTAGATTCCGCTTCAAATCAAGTAAACAAATAAGACTAGGAAAAAGGTAAAATTTACCGGTGGTAAGAGCTTTGATCATGGAGTTTCTGCGGCTGCGGTAGTCCATGAAGACGTCCTCGACGGAACGAGGGTTGTAGCCGCCTTCGCCGCCGTCCATGGCCTGCAAATTAGGATTTCGGATTTGAATTTCGGATAGTTTTTTTTTTAGATAGAGAATTGAGAAGAGGTTGAAGATGGAGGGAATTAAGATTTAAGAGGGTTTACTATTGCTTTTGCTTTTGCTTTTGCTTTTGGTATGTGTTAATGTAATGTAATGCAATATCATCTTTTTAGTGAATTTTTTTGCCTACACAGGCCAATTTTTGAAAATATTTGCGTTTTTGATCCAGTTTCCCAACTATTAGAGTTTTGGGCTACATTGTGCCACGTCAGCAGCAGCCGCTATTCCCAATAGCGATCTCTTCATTTTCGAGGTCGCTAATGGGAATAACGACCTATGTTTTAATTTTTTTTTTGAATTTTTTGTTTATCGTCGCTATTCCCACCAGCGATCTTAGTATGTATCAGGTCGCTAATGGGATTAGCGACATTTAACGAGCTGTATTCTAACATCTAACAAAATCTAGAGAGCTTTTGCTCTCTGAAAAATGACAATCAATTTATTTTTAAAACTAAAGTTGCTATTCGGAAAAGAGACCTTTATTGTACTAAGGTCACTATTCCGAATAGAGGCCTTAGTTGTATGACTATTTTGCAAATTTTACAAAAAACAAGAAGATTCTGTTTCCTACTGAGGTTGCTTTTATGAATAGCAAACTTAGTTTTAAATTCTTGGGAAAAGCTCTTTTGGAATCGCTAAGTGTCAATACATTCATTCGAGGTCGTTAATTCCATCAGCGACCTCATATATATTAAGGTCGCTGGTGGGGATAACGACAGCGAGTAAAAAATTCAAAAACATTTAAAACATAGGCCGCTATTTCTATTAGCGTCATTCAAAATGAATAGGTCGCTAATGAGAATAGTGGCCGCTACTGACGCGGCATAAGTTAGCCTACGAGCGTTAATAGTTTCGAAACTGGCCTATAATCACAAATATTTTTAAAAAGTAGCCTATGACGGCAAAAAATTCCTTTTTAGTTGGGTTTTTATTTAAGTGGGCTTTTTGGGTAAGAATAAAGGAACAAAGGAATAAAGGGTACGGGAAAATCTGGGTTAGGGTCAGATATTGGGCTGTCCCTCAACTTTTTGACTAAATAAAATGGGATTTTTCGGACACACACCTGTCACGAAATTCGATCATTTATTACTTTTGCTCTTTATAATTTATAGTATTTGTCTGAACAACCCCAACAATGTGAGATCGACACGTACGGTTTAATTTATCACTTTTGACACTATTTTTTGATATTTTTTGATTGCTGTAGCCGTTTGGCTCTATCCGATATATCAAAAAAAAGACACTAGTTAGAGCATCCACAGTTGTTTTTTTCATTTGCTAAAAATTGACAGCTACAGTAATAACATATAGGGGAGTATCGTGCAGTGGTCGTTTGTTAAATTTTTCTCATTTGGCTTTTACATATTAAAAGACCAAATTATCCCCTCCTTTGATATTCGTCCAATATAGATTGAAGGGCATTTTGGAAAAAAAAAACCCAAAAAAGGAAAGGAAAAAAAAAAAAAAAAAGGAAAAATTCCTCAAACGGGGTATCATCTCCCGGACGGGAGATGATTCCCCATCTGAGGATAATTCCCAAAAAAAATTAATTTTTAAAAGGGAAGGATGGGGTATGTTTCCCCGTCCGACCCTTTTTTAAATTAAAAAAATTTAAAAATCCTTCAGACGGTATATGATTCCCCGTCTCAATCGATTAAAAAATATTAAAATCCTTCAGACGGTATATGATTCCCCGTCCTTTATAATTTGAGAATTCTCATTTCGTTTCTCAAATTCGAGAAATGAGAATAGAACGTTTGCCATAAAATGGCAAAATGAGAAACGATTGCAAAGAATCGTTTGCTATAATATGGCAAAATGGCATATATAGAAAACGACTGTCGATGCTCTTAAGAGTTTAACTAATGACTAGTTTTTGATCTGCTTGCTCCTCCGCTGTAATATATCATCTTTCTTGTCGATTTGTAAATAAACTAGGTTTGCTTATTGACACGTGCCTACGACATGTCTTTGGAACTGTACATCTTGTTTAATCATATAAAATAGTTTTGGATATCCAGCAAATTAATTGAAGTAGCAAACATATTATATGAAAAGCTTTTGAGGGTTAAAAAAAACATATTATATGACTTTTTTGATTTTTTTGAATTATTTTTAAAGTTTTTAAATTTTTATTTTTTCTAAAATTTTAAATTTTTTTATTCTCTTACTTTTTTTGAATAGAAGAGGGAGGGAGAGAGAGAGAGATTTTTTTTAATAATAAATATATGAGTTTTTTTAAAATTTTAATTTTTTTTTATTTTCTTAATTTTTTGAATAGAAGAGAGGAGAAGAGAGAGAGAGAGAGAGAGAGAGAGAGAGATGCGTAGGTGACCGGATCAGGGTCCGGATAGTGAAGGACCCGATCCGACCCGATACCAATGCTAGATGTATGCATATATTATTGCCGGGCCGGCCCTGAGTTCCGGGGGGCCCTAGGAAAACTTCCGAAATGGGGCCCCCTACCCCATATAAAAAAAAAAAAAAATTACGCGCGAAATGCGTGCCTATATTTACAAGGAAAATTTGAAATCGGGGGCCCCAAAAATGACGATTTCGGCGGGGGCCCAAGGCGGCCGCCTTGCCCGCCTACATGTCAGGGCCGGCCCTGATTATTGGTATATAAAGGACAAAAACTAAACTAATTTATCAAAATGGAACAAAATTCATAATTTTCAGTGCATATTAGTGATTCTAGCATGTATATATTCACGAGAAAAGTAGTTGTAAATAAAATTATGTAGTTCAAGTTTGAATAGTATGATAATAATTAGTTGTAAATAAAAGTCTATGTTTCTATTAGTACATGTTGAAAAATAATTATAAATGAGGGTGTAAAATTCAATTTTTTAGAACTTTTAAGTGTGGAAAATGATGAAATTTAACTGGTGAATAGATATTTGCTCAATAAAAAAAGCATAAAATTTCTGAATATTTGACAAACCTGAAATCTTAAAATCCAAATTTCTAAGTAAATAAAGAAAGAATGGGGGAGAGAGAGAGAGAGAGAGCGAGAGAAAGATAGAAATATGAAAAAGTGAAGAGAGAAGAGAGAGATAGTAATAAAGTAATAAGTTTTTTAGTTTTGGGGGGGGGAAATTTAATTTTGAGGTTTGAAATTTTGGGCGGAAAAATATGTTTTGTTAGAATCAATCTAGGCCATTGATTTTAGGAGAGATTGAATGAGAGCCACTTGATAGCTTTCTTTGTAATTTATTATATAGACTGGATTTGCCCGTGGGCCCGTACCTACGGCACGTATTCGGAACGATACAAAACACGAAAAGCCATGTAAACAATAAAACAATAATTATGTAGCTCAAGTTTGAATAGTATGACAATAATTAGTTATAAATAAAAGTCTATATTGAAAAATAATTATAAATGGGGATACAAAATCTAACTTCTTAGAATTTTAAGTGTGGAAAATAATAAAATTTAATTGTTGAAGAGATATTTGCTATTAAAAATTCTGAAATTGTGCAAAACCTAAATCTTAAAATAAAAATTTCTAAGTAAATAAAGAAAGAATGGGAGAGAGAGATAGAGAGAGAGAGAAAGAGAGAAATATGAAAAAGTAAAGAGAGGAGAGAGATAGTAATAAAGTAATGAGTTTTTTTAGGGGGAAAAATTTAGTTGTGGGGTTTGAAATTTTGGAGGAAAAATGTGTTTTGTGAGGTTTGATATGGACCTTTGATTTTGGGGGAGATTGATTGTGAGCCATTTGATAGCTTTCTTTGTAATTTGTTATATAGATTTTAGGTTAAGTTTTTGTTAGAATTTTATGAATATAAACTATTATTGATGAGAGATTGTTATGGAGAGAGAAAGATAGAAGTTTAGGAACAGATAGATTAAGGAAAAAGATGATGGGTTAGGTTTTCGGATGTGAAATTATTGAAGAAGAATGAAGGTAACGGAAAAGAAAGATAGTCATCTATATAATAAAATACAAAGAAAGCTATCAAGTGATTCTTCTTCAATCTCCAAAAATTAAATGTCCAGATCTAACCTCACAAAACACACCCCCTACCCAAAACTCAAATTCAAATTTTCAAAACAACTTCTTTATTTATTTAATTTCTCTCTCTCTCTCTCTCTCTCTCTCTCTCTCTATATATATATATATATATATATATATACACACACACTAGTAATTTACACGTGCGATGTATGTTTTAATAATTTCAAAAAATAAAATAAAAACTCTGACGTAGGGAGGATTCAAATCGGAAACCTCCTTTATATTAGTTATGTACATGCGTTGCACATGTTGGTAGAATGACAAAATGACAAATGACACTCAGGCCTTTCCCATTATAATATATATATATATATATATATATATATATATATATATATATATATATATAGGAAACATGGATTTTATACTCCAATTTATAATTAATTTTCAACATATACTAATGAAAACATGGACTTTTATTTACAAATAATTATTGTCACGAAGGATTAGAGGCAAAATGATTCAAAAATCAAGAGAGCAAACGAGAAAAAGTTAGAGAAAAAACAATAGATTGCAGAGAGAATTGCTTGAGTACCAAAACGAATTTCCTAACCAGCCAATATAGATAGGAACCATGGGAGAAAGGCATCATCCAAGCAGGCATTACCCTAGCAGTGAAGCGCAACTTCGAAGGGATAGCAGCAGCTCCCATCACCCAAGAAACTTCCATCATGGCAGCCTTCACCAGCATCATTTCAAGCATTCAGGAGGGGAAGCATATAGCTCCATGCATAAACGTAGGAGAGAAGAGGCGTCGGAAAGGATAGAGCGTAGGACGATAGATGATAGATCGAACTACAGGGGACACAAATAGATCGCGAAGCCGGCCAGTTCTGAGATCTCCTCGCTCATCCTATAGAGGGATGGTGGGTAAGAAGAAGAGAGGAGAGGATGTAAGGGTGGTGGGATGTCGAAGAGGTTTAGCTTGCCTAAAGTGAACGTCGAAGAGCAGTAGTCTCTCAGGTGGACAGCAAAGATCTTACGTCGAGGTGGCCAGGGGATCAGAGAGTAAACTGTCGCCAGCACATTTCAGGTCCAGGGACACCTCGTCTGAGTCGCCAAAGAAGAAAACGAAGAGGGACGACGAGGGCGAAATGGGTTCTAGTTCGGCCACGAAAGTTGATCAAAGCAGCAAAGCACCAACTCAAAGAAGATTCCGACACAGCGGGCTCAGGACAACAGTGCCACAAATGCGTGCGGAGGGGACATACGATTACAAACTGCGTCTACGACTGGTTTTGTTACACCTGTAGAAGATTCGGCCACATCTCAAAAGATTGTCCCAAGGCTAAGAGAGTTGCGGCAACTGCGGTGGTGGTTCCTAAGCAGGTAACTCCGACAAGATCCAGTACGAGTAAAACTCAAGAGAGCTTCACCGGGGGAAGAGCGCTGATCAAAGCAATTATTACTCCCTACTCCGATAATGGCGGAGTTCGAACGGAGGTTCCGTATGTGTGCCATTATCAAAGTCCAGAGTGGGAATCCTACCAGCGAAGATATAGAGCACTTGCTCTATTCTAATACCACTGTCGTCTCTAACTTGAGCTGGAAGGTGCAACGCCTGGATGTTAATGGTTATTTCGTCCACTACCACGACGACAAGAGATTGAAGGAAGTTCTTCGCCAAAAGAGGGAAGGGTACAGATGACTTTTACGTTACGTTCTCACAATGGACGAGTAAGTTTGGTGCATTGAAGGTGAACGAGTTGCCGACGATTTGGATTAGATTATTCAATTTTCCTTTCCATTGTTGGGTTCGTTCGGGGTTTCAAAACCTTATTAGAGCATTCGGTTATGTGGTGGAGGTTGATAGGAGCACTACGATGCAAGAGCGCAAGAGAGTTTGCTCGCGTTAGAATCGAAATTGATAATTTGTCCAATATGCCCCTCCATGATTCAAGCTGAATTCGAGGGTGAGATTTATGAAGTTAAAGTGATTGTAGAGCATAAAAAAGTGTGTCGTTGGGAAGATTTTGACGAGAGAAGAAGAAGAGCATTCCGATTGCAGGAAGAAACTCAACGAAGAAGATGTTCGAGGACCGTCGGATCGTAAAATAGATCATCAAGAGCGTCCACCTTCCAAGATACAGATATGGGAAAATCAACCATTTGATGAATATGGAACTAATCTAGATCGTCCAATTCAAAATACTCTACCTTCTACTGAGGTACAACCTAGGATTGATGAGAAAGAAATAGCTCAGCAGCGTGGAGGGAAAGGTCTGATGGGCGAAGACGCTCGGGTCGTGGGTGTCAGAGGCAGGCTCAAAAACATAGAAGGTACAACGTTGGTTAATAGAAGCACTGGCATCCTTAAAAAAGGGACACAGTCATCGAGGGAGGCAGGTTTTACGGCGGTAACTAAGGAAGACTTCCAGGCATCAATTAAAATAGCTATTGAGGAGCTGGCTATCAAAGGACTTTTTAGGTTGGTTAGTGAGAAGTTTGGGCCTGGTTTCAATGAACTGCCTATTGGTAGAACACAATGCAATAGGGGCCCATTATTGTTGGAGAACAAAAAGCCCAGTAACGTCCTGGATGATGGCATTGCTTGTGAAGGGGAGGATTTGAATTGCGACGAGCCACAGTAGAGGGTACAGAACAGTGCAGTGGTAGAGGTGGAAATGGAGAATCGTCTCATAACGGAGCAGATAGCACTAACCGAATCATCGGAAGGGAGGATTGGCGCGTTAAAAGGTTTACAAAGTGAAGGTATTCTTTATGATTCGGAACACGAAAGATGGGCAAAGCAGGTTCGACAGCTGGCAGAAGAGGATTTGGGGGACAGTGTCAGGGCAAGTGTATCAAGGAGTACTTTGGAATACCAGCCTAAGAGCAAAATGCAGTTGGATAAATGAGGTTTGAATGGTCCAAGCAAAGACGACTTGATGAGGGCAGCCGCAAAGACGAGGGAACCATCGTCGGCATGTCGAGGTAGTCCTTCAACCAAATTTTCGGTTCTTAATCTTTTAAATGAAGATTCTCTCATTTACTTTGCGAATCTATACGGTACAGCCATGGGTTCCAATAGAGAGGAACAACTCTATCATGTCAATATCATTAGAGGGGAGGGACAGCAAAGGGTAGAATAAGATTAACGGTCATTTAGACGTTTAGAGTTTAGGGGTTGGGTGTGTGTTATTTGTTTTTATGTTATATATCTTTTGGAACGTGAGGGGGATGCGTCAGAAAACTAAAAAAAGATTGATTAGTGATTCTATTGTTCGGAACAGACCTAGTGTATGTGCCTTTCAAGAGACTAGCAGCGGAATCTCCAACCAGAGAAGAGTTTCAAAACATTAAGGGTATCGGCACTTTTGAGTGGAGGTTTAAGCCATCGAGAGGGTTTTCTTTGGGAATCGCAATTGAAGTCGATCCAAATTTATTTGAGATTTTAGAGGATATAGTAGGTCTCTTCTCCGTCACGATTATTATTAGACATCGTAGTGATAACTGGGTTCACACAGTGTCCTCAGGTGTATGGGCCTTACGAGTCAAACAGGAGGGATATGTTCTGGAACGAGATTAAGGATATTAGAGAAAAATGTAAAGGTTCGTGGGTATTAGGAGGTGATTTCAACATTACTAGATTTCATTACGAGCATCTAGGTAGAGGCCCGACGACAAATGAAAGACTCAAATTCAATTTGATTATAAATGATCTGGAGTTATAGGAGATTGAGGCAAGGAATAGGAGGTTCATGTGGTCGAATATGCAAGCCTCTCCCATTCTCGCAAAGCTGGACAGAATTTTTGTGTCTTCCGATTGGGAGGATAAATTTCCTTTGGCTCAGGTGAAAGCACTGGTAAGGTTCACTTTAGATCATACCCCGTTAGCTCTGGATAGCGGGGAAGGAGATAGGTCGAACAGAAATCAGTTTCGTTTTGAGAAAGGATAGACGTCGTGCGATGGAAGTCGAAAGGTCATAGAAGACTCGTGGAAGGTCTACACTACGTCGACTACTGCGGTAGGTTGCTGGAATGAGAAGATTAGGAGACTTAGGAAAAACCTCAAGCAATGGGCAAAGACGGAATTTGGTCAGACACAAAGGAGGAAAGAGGAAATAGGAGAGAGGATTCAAGAGCTGGAATGTATAGAGGAAGAAAGAGATTTAATAGAGTCTGAGTTTAAGGAACTATGTAAGAATAGACAAGATATCTTACAAATTGGGAATATGGAAGAGCAGTACTAGAGGCAACGTTCTAGGATTCAATGGTTACACGAGGGCGACGCCAATACCAAATTCTTTCACAAGGTTGCCAATGGAAGAAGGTGGGTGAATTATATCTCTGGGTTAGAGGTAGACGGAGATTGGTGCGAGAATGATGATAGAATTACTAAGCACATTAATGAGAGTTATATGGAGTTGCTGGGCAAAAGAAGAGAGCATAGATGTAAACTGAACCAGGAGATGTGGACGGATCCGAGGTTGAATGGAAGTGATAATATAGAAGGACAGTTTAGCGAAGCCGAAGTTCGAGCAGCAATCAAGGGGCTGGGTCAAGACAAGGCGCCGGGACCGGATGGTTTTCCCCTATTTTTCTACGGAATATACTAGGATGTGATCAAAGAAGACTTCATGAGGATTCTACAGGATTTTTACAACGAGGACATTCACTACATGAACATTACTTTAATTCCCAAGAAACCTGAAGTCAAGACTGTAGGGGACTTAAGACCCATCAGTCTCCTGAATGGTTCTTTCAAAATCATTTCAAAAGTACTGGCTAATAGACTAGGCCCGCAGCTGCATGATATTGTAGGGGAATCGCAAAGTGGTTTCATTAGGGGTAGAGATATCATGGACAGTGTTGCTTCGGCTCACGAGATTGTTTTCAGAGGCCATAAAGATAAAACGGATGGTTTTCTTTTTAAAGCGGATTTCCAAAAAGCCTACGATATGGTAGAGTGGGACTGTGTGGATGAGGTTTTACTTCTTAAAGGTTTCGGAGAAAGGTGGAGGAGGTGGATTCGCCAATGTGTCAGAGGGGGAAATCGTTTCTTATCATCAACGGGGTCCAAGAAAGGGAGATTAAATGTCAAAGAGGACTAAGACAAGGGGACCCACTATCTTTGTTGTTATTTGCCATCATCGCAGATGGGCTGGCAGAGATGATTGTTAAAGGCAAAAAGGAAAACGTCAACCACGGCATCAAAATCAAATGCATTAATGAAGTTATTTCCATCATTCAGTATGCGGACGATACGCTGTTGTTCGGTTCAGCGTCAGAGGATGAAATCACGGCAATGGGTACGGTTCTTAAGTGTTTCGAGGCCTGGTCCGGAATGAAAGTTAACTTCAACAAGAGTTGTATCATTCCACTCAGCGATAGTTGCTCTATTTCGATCACTACTATCCAGCAGATGCTAGGGTGCAAGATAGCAGAATTTCCATTAATCTATCTGGGGATCCCTATTAGGCCTGGGAAGTTAACAAAGGATGATTGGCAACCGCTAATCGATAAGATTGAGAAAAGATTAGCTGGTTGGAAGGGGCGTATGCTCACTTTAGGGGGAAGGGTAACTCTTTTGAATTCAGTCATTAATAGCATTCCAGTCTACCTCATGTCTATTTATGAATTACCGAGCTGGGTAATCAACCTGCATCGACAAAAGTAGAAGAAAATTCCTTTGGAAAGGGGCAGATGGAGGAAGGAAAGGGATGCATCTCATAAGTTGGGGGAGAGTGTGCAAAAGGAAGGAATTCAGGAGATTGGGAATCATCAATCTCAGAGACATGAATAAAGCCATGCTTTTTAAATGGTGGTGGAAGATGGCGAATAGAAGAAACAATTGGTGGTGTATGTCCTTCATTAAGTATCGGTCGAGGAATAAATTCAGATACGGGGGAAGAAGTGCTTATGGTAGATATTCCTTTTTATGGAAGGAGTTTCCAAAATGGGGGACATTTATCACAGCAATACAGCCTGCAGAGTGGGGAACAGGAAGATTACAAGATGTTGGAAGGATAAATGGTGTGGCAACAATTTCCTAATGGGTCTGTTTCCTGCAGCAGCAAACATAGTCTTAAGTAGGGACACCTTGGTGAGTGACGTTTGGCATAACAACAAGCTTATTTTGAAAGTCGACGATTCCCTAGATCAAGAATCCATCAACCAGCTCCAAGCCTTAAACAATTTCATTCATATTGAAGGGAGATACACCCTACAGACGAAAGACGAAAGACAATGGCTTCTGGAACCGAGCTCCAGATTTACAGTCTCTTCTTTGTACAATAGACTTAACGATGGAGGGAGAAGAAGTGAGGGCGCAGAGGTGATTTGGTCCATGAAGGTTCCTACTAAAGTTAAAGTTTTTCTCTGGCTGGTGGCTTACGATGCTATTTTATCGAAGGTAAATTTGACGAAGCGCGGAGTTGCGGTGAACATCAGCTGTGTTAGATGTCAAAGTCATGACGAAGATACGAATGCCATTCTTTTCAATTGCCCGTGAGCGAGAATGGTTTGGGGGATAATAGGTCCTAGATTCGGGATTTTAGAGTGTCTGGGCTCGAGTTCGGAGGTTTAGGGCAGTAGGTAGATCTAACAGAATTAGGAAGGAGGACAAGTCTAGTTGGGATATTGTTATAGTCTCTACGATTTGGAACCTATGGCTGGACCGAAACGATCTGTGTTTTCGTTCTATAAATCATAGATTTTCAGTTTTGATGCACAAAATTTAGTTGCTCTTTTATGAATGGACAGGGCTTCTCGGATCCAACAAGAGGCTTCGTTTGGAGGAGGAGTAGCGGATATCCAGCTTGGGTGTTGATATGGCTAAAAATAGGATTAAATCGGGACCGTTCACATCGGACACGAATCTTAAAGCTCAGGGGTAAAACGGTAATTTCACCTACAAACGGGTCTGAAATGGGAACTGGGTCTTTATTCAAAGCCCAATAACCCATGAACGGATCCACGTCAACTGGGTATGGGTTCCAATCTGCTGCACACCCGATCCAGCAAGATACAATCAAGGTCCCTGATTAGATCTTAATCAACGGCCCTGATTTACATCTATCTTTTCACTGGGAGTTAGGGATTCAATTCCTTATCTGATTACTAGGAGAATATTCCTTATCTAATCACGGGGATTACATTCCTAATCCAGTCCCAAAGATGCCTATAAATACCCCCCATCCATCTCCATTGCGAGGTAATCAGTATTTTCTCAATTTACGCTCTTTCTTAATCATTTCTGATTACTGACTTGAGCGTCGGAGGGTGCGTCGCCGGGATCAACCCCGGTGTCTCGCACTTTTTGCAGGTTAACGGCGGGAGTCAACGGTCAATCTCCGGCGGAACAGGTTAGAGGTTTGCTATTCAGGTTTTTCACGAATCCATAAATACTATCTGTTTACCCCCACACCAGATTTAGCGGTAACAGATTGGCGCCGTCTGTGGCAAAACCAAACGAATAGCAGCCCCTCTTCCCGTTGGTCCGATCTTCTCCAACCATGCCTCCGAGAAAAGTCAGGTCCAGAGGGTCCAACCGCGGGCCCAACCCCGCCGATCAGCAAGAGGTAGTCCCCGTCCAACCCGCTCCGCAGCAGGGACAACCCCCGCCTCAAGGGGAGGACCCTCTTCAACAAGATCAACCTCCTCTTCAGAATCAGGAACCCCCTAAGGGTCCCACCGGTCCTCAGAATGCCGGTGCAGGGGGCTCCCGCATGAAGCAACCTCTCCATCAAGACCGCGTCTCCATACACAAAGCCTCTACGGATTCCATGGCCTCTCATAATCCTCAAAACCGGCAGAAGGTGGAGGACTTACGCCACCGTCTGGACGAGAAGCGGGTCCGAGAGGGAGCCTCCCGCCAACAACGTCTGGGTGAGCGATCCCCTCACCGCCGAGACTACAGAAGATCCCCTGTCCGAAGGGGAAGGAGGGAGTCCCCCGAGCATTACAGAAGGAGGCACTCCCCCGCAGATCGGCAACAGTCCAGGAACAATGAGGCACCAATCACCCGTGCCGAGTTCCAGCAGTTCCAAGCACTGGTACAACAGGCACTCAACCTCCGTCAAAACCCTAATGAGCCGAAGGCCCCGTCCCCTCCTCCAGTCCGAAGCCCTCGCCGACGGTCCCCATCTCCTCGTCCCGCTCCTACCAACTCCCGGCGTACCCCAAGTCCTCGTCGCTCCCGAAGTTACCATCGCCGCAGCCCTCGCTCTCCCTCCTACGAAGACGAGTCTAGAGGCTCGGCTGATTACCGTCGGAGGGACGACGCCATGTATCGCCGTCTTCATGAGGTAGAGAGGCGCCTGGGTCAGATAGGTCGAGAAGAAGAGCTTAGGGGGAGGACCCTACGTCCTACTCGACCCCCTTTCTCCCGAACCATTGTGGATGCACCTGTGCCGTTCGGCTTCAAACCTCCACAATTTGAGACTTACACCGGGGAGACTGACCCCGTTGACCATATTGAGAGCTTTAAGACTCTCATGCTCATCCACCAAGCTTCCGATGCCCTGCTGTGCAAGACATTCCCTGCTACTCTCAAGGGCTCGGCTCGGGAATGGTACTCCCGCCTCGCCCCGTCTTCCATATTCTCCTTTGAGCAGTTCGAAACACTCTTCATCACCCACTTCGTAAGTAGCAGGCGCACGGAGAAGACCAGCATCTCACTCCTCCAGCTCAGGCAAGAGAAAGGTGAGAAGTTAAGAGACTATGTGAAGAGGTTCACTGCGGAGGTCAGGTCCATGGCCTCCCTCGACCAATCCGTCGCAACGGCCGCCTTCCAATCCAATGTCTTTAATTCCAGCCTTCGTTCCTCTCTTGCTAAGAAGCCTCCACAGAACTTTGCCGACCTCCTTCTCAGGTGTGAAAAGTACATTCGGGCCGAAGAGGCTCTCAACCCCCTACTCTTGAGGAGACATCTTCCGGGAACTAACGGAAGAGCACAAGCGACGAGGGGTCCCAAAAATCCCAGAAGGAAAGTAATGGCCAGCGCCGTTCGACTCCACGTTTTGAGAAGTTCACCCCCCTCATTGCTAATATATCAGAAGTCCTTATGGAGGTGGACAAGGAAGGACTACTCCGCGCTCCCCCAGAATGAATACCCCTGGTAAGAAGAGGGACAAAGATAAGTGGTGCCGCTTTCACAGGGACCACGGCCACGACACGGACGATTGTCGGGCTCTCAAGGAGGAGATCGAAGAACTCGTACAGCGGGGACACCTGACCAAGTTCATCCAAAAAGAGGGGGCCGAGCTTCCCCTCTGAGAAGCCAACAAACGAACCGAAGGGCCCGGCGAGCTTCAAGACTCAGAACCTCCCAGCTCCTCCCAAGAGGTCTTCACCTTATCGTAGAAGTAGGATTTTGATTTTCAATAAGACCGATGCTTGTAACCTGGCCAATAGCATGTAATAATGGCTCGCCCTATTGAAGCAGCCACTTAGTTTATTTCAATAAAACTTTACGTTTTTTCATTGGAAATTGTTGCTCTTGCGTCATCTCAATCTCTCCGAGTCACGACTCGTTAAATGGTGATTTCGGAGTCCAGCTTCTTCTACATGGCTCCTCCCGCAACTCACTAAACTCTAACGATGGTTCCGGAGTCCAACACTTGGTTCGATTCTGCTTCGAATAACCTGCTCTTAAGCGGGTTAGAAGTGGTTCGCCATTCGGAATTGCTCCCACAACCGTTGAACAACTCTAACGATGGTTCCGGAGTCCAACACTTGGTTCGATTCTGCTTCGAATAACTTGCTCTTAAGCGGGTTAGAAGTGGTTCGCCATTCGGAATTGCTCCCACAACCGTTGAATAACTCTAACGATGGTTCCGGAATCCAACACTTGGTTCGATTCTGCTTCGAATAACTTGCTCTTAAGCAGGTTATGTAATACCCCGTATTTCTGAAATGTATATATGGTTTGAAATATATAATGGTTTGAAACTTGTCCTATAGAAGTATTCTATAGGAGGGATTTATAAAGGATTTATTGGATTTGAAATGATAATGGGATTCTTTGAGAATCCGGTTTGAAAGTGGTGGGGGGACCCACCCGGATTGAAGGCACAGCACATGTGTGCTGTGTGCTTCTTTGTGATGACGTGGCACTTGGGGATTGATTCCCTGGGTGTGTACACGGGTATGGGAGAAGGGATTTATCCCATATCGATAGTTTCCAATAATAAAGTATTATATAAATATAATTGCCAAGGATCAAGAATCACCAATTCGGTTAACCACCTTTTGAGAGGCAGCCTGTGGTGGGCAGTTGTACTACATAGTATCTAATTTGTCTTAAAAATTGTATAAATTGTCGGAGCTCGGGGCAGGGGTGTTACAAATGGTATCAGAGCCGACTTTCGACACCGAGGGTGTGAGAGCAGTGAGTTATGGACTCCAGGATGATCGGCGGAGAGAGACAGACAATCCCCAGTAGTCTGGGACGATGGACTGAGGTCCACAGAATGATCCGCAGAGTGGGATTGGTCTCCAGAATTCCAAAGACGAGAGTGACGCTCACAGAAATGCTCTACATCGGCTAGAAAGTAGATCCTGCACTAGATTGTGCATGCCCCGTGCTCATCAGCGAGGATGCTAATTTCTGAAGGGGGGTGTATGTAATACCCCGTATTTCTGAAATGTATATATGGTTTGAAATATATAATGGTTTGAAACTTGTCCTATAGAAGTATTCTATAGGAGGGATTTATAAAGGATTTATTGGATTTGAAATGATAATGGGATTCTTTGAGAATCCGGTTTGAAAGTGGTGGGGGGACCCACCCGGATTGAAGGCACAGCACATGTGTGCTGTGTGCTTCTTTGTGATGACGTGGCACTTGGGGATTGATTCCCTGGGTGTGTACACGGGTATGGGAGAAGGGATTTATCCCATATCGATAGTTTCCAATAATAAAGTATTATATAAATATAATTGCCAAGGATCAAGAGTCACCAATTCGGTTAACCACCTTTTGAGAGGCAGCCTGTGGTGGGCAGTTGTACTACATAGTATCTAATTTGTCTTAAAAATTGTATAAATTGTCGGAGCTCGGGGCAGGGGTGTTACAGGTTAGAAGTGGTTCGCCATTCGGAATTGCTCCCACAGCCGTTGAACTTTTCTAACGATGGTTCCGGAGTCCAACACTTGGCTCGATTCTACTTCGCAAGTTCGCTGTTAAGCGAGCTAGAAGTGGTTTGCCATTCGGAATTGCTCCCACAACCGTTGATTCCCTTACTTAAATAACGAGTTCGGAGCCCACAACTTTCTCCTAGGGTTGCTCCTCAAACTCGTCTCACAAAGGGCTCTCTCCCAGAGTCAAGCTCTTCGCTCCGCTCGCCTCTAAAAGCGGACCTCTTCTCAACGAGTTCGGAGCTCACCACTCTCTCCTAGAGTTGCTCCTCACACTCGTCTCACAAAGGGCTCTCTCCCAGAGTCAAGCTCTTCGCTCCGCTCGCCTCCAAAAGCGGACCCCTTCTCAATGAGTTCGGAGCTCACCACTCTCTCCTAGAGTTGCTCCTTACACTCGTCTCACAAAGGGCTCTCTCCCAGAGTCGAGCTCTTCACTCCGCTCGCCTCCCAGACGGGCCTCTCCTCGAACAAGTTTGGAGCACAACTCTCTCCTAAAGTTCCCCCTCACACTTGTCTCACAAATAGCTCTCTTCCAGGTCCGAGCTCTTTGCTCCGCTCGCCTCCAAAGCGGACCTCTTCTCAACAAGATCGGAGCTCACAACTCTCTCCTAGAGTTGCTCCACAAACTTGTCTTCCAAATGACTCTCTCCTAAAGACAAGCTCTTCGCTCTGCTAACCTCAAAGAGTGGGTCTTCCCATGGCTCCTACGTGGGTCTTCCCAGCACATCTTCTCCGCCCCTAGGAGTGGAGCCTTTCTTCAAAAATCCCCAAAAACCAAAACTCCCCTCAACCTCATGAATACAAGGATGTTGCAGGGCTATTTTAACCATGAAGGAGGGTGAATCTTCATCCCACTCCTAAAGAGAAGTTGTAGATCTTCGAATTAGCTTCGAAACAAGGGGTCGCACGCCCCGAGCCGACCTCCGTAGCACCGGGAATATCAAGAAGAACTCTGCAGGGAAAATTGGAGTTCGGCACCCGTGCCAAGCGTTCTTGACACCGACCGTATTACGAGCGTGAGTTCGGCACCCGCGCCGAGCGTTCTTGCCACCGACCGTATTACGGGCTTGAGTTCGGCACCCGCGCCGAGCGTTCTTGCCACCGACCGTATTACGGGCTTGAGTTCGGCAGTCAAGACCACCAAAAAATCGACGTCTCAAACCTCGGCACCAGCTGCCGAGCGTTCTTGACACCGACCGTATTACGGGCTTGAGTTTGGCAGTCAAGACCACCAAAAAATCGACAAGTCTCAAACCTCGGCACCAGCTACCGAGCGTTCTTGACACCGACCGTATTACGGGCGTGCGTTCGGCACCCGCGCCGAGCATTCTTGCCACCGACCGTATTACGGGCTTGAGTTCGGCAGTCAAGACCACCAAAAAATCAACAAGTCTCAAACCTCGGCACCCCTGCCGAGCGTTCCTGCCACCGACCGTTTTACGGGCTTGAGTTCGGCACCAGTTGAGTTCGGCTCCCCCTGCCGAGCGTTCTTGCCACCGACCCTTTTACGGGCTTGAGTTCGGCTCCATTCGACTTCGGCACCCGCTGCCGAGCGTTCCTACCACCGACCGTATTACGGGCTTAAGTTCGGCAGACAAGACCACCAAAAAATCAACAAGTCTCAAACTTCGGCAGACAAGGATGTTGCGGGGCTATTTTGACCATGAAGGAGGGTGAATCTTCATCTCACTCCTGAAGAGAAGTTGTATATCTTCGGATTAGCTTCGAAACAAGGGGTCGTACGCCCCGAGCCGACCTCCGTAGCACCGGGAACATCAAGAAGAACTCTGCAGGGAAAATTGGAGTTCGGCACCCGCTGCCGAGCGTTCTTGCCACCGACCGTTTTACGGGCTTGAGTTCGGCACATTTGAGTTCGGCACCCGCTGCCGAGCGTTCTTGCCACCGACCGTTTTACGGGCTTGAGTTCGGCACATTTGAGTTCGGCACCCGCTGCCGAGCGATCTTGACACCGACCCCGGCAAAGACTCGCCGAACTTCCTCTCTACATATGTCGTCACACCGAAGTATCTCTACACCTCGGTAGGAGACCCCGAACCCCCCTGGGCTTCGGCCTCCTTCTTAACACATATTTGAAGAGGGTTGGCAACGTCGCCGAAGCAACTTGCCATCGGAGCTCAAAATGAAAAGGGAAGTCTCTACCTCGAAATCCGTGCTCAAATGCGATCGACGGCTCATATACAAATGACACAGAAAAGAAAAGGGGGGCTATAGGGTCGGGTTCAGACCCATTAAAGATCCGAACCCAAAACCCGTTCTCTCTCCTCCCCTTCCTCTTCAGCCACCTTGGCGCAAATCCCAAGCAAACAAAGCAAAAACCAAACAAAACAAAAACCGAGGAACAAAGAAAAACAGAGCTCTTCCTTCTTCTCCAAACCCAACACCGCCTCGACGAGCTCTACGTCGTCTCCTCCCGAAGCTCCATGTCCGCCTAGCTCGCCACCTCCGTGCCACGAGCTCACTTAGTCGCCGAGCTCACGCAGTCGCCGAGCTCGCGCAGTCTCCAACTTCCAACGAAGCCACCTCCTTCAACCTTGGGCTCCGCCGAACACACCTTCCACGTCGTCGTCGAACGCAGTCGTTCGTGAGCTCCATCACCATGGCCGAACGCCTCCGCCGCCGAGCTCACCTCCGAGAAACCCACGACACTGAACATCTCCGTCTCCATCAAAGACAGCTCGTCACCTTCGAGCTCCCCCCTCCGTCGTCGCCTGCCTCCGACGCCGAACCCACTCGTCGACCTCATCAACAAAGCCTCAAGCTTCGACCACCTCCATGGCCATGTTCCGAGCTTCACAAAATAGCTCGTCACCTTCGAGCTCGACGGCGTTCGCCAAGAGCAACACACCAACCGCCATGGCCGAACCACGAGCTCCATCATCGCCGTCGCCGAGCTCCAACACGTCGAGCTCCACTTCCGACGAGCTCATTCAGTCGTCGAGCTCCGTCATCACAAAACTCTTCGTCGAACTCTCCCACAACCGAGCTCCATCTCCAATACCGAGCTCTCCCCTCCATTGCCGGCTGCCTTCGGCGTCTCCCTCGTCGAGCTTCGTTATCTCCGAGTTCATCTTCAACCTCAGGCCTCGCCGGACCAATGCCGACCAAGACGCCGAGCTCACCTCCATCGAGCTCTACCTCCGACGAGCTCGAACACAGCTCCGGACTCCTCTCTCCTTCAGCGCGCCAAGAACCCCATATCACTCCCTCTCCTTCGTCGAAGCCGTCATCGCCTTATCAAGCTCCGCGAGCTCCCGACCTCGACTCCAAAAGTCCGAGCTCTGAGCTTCCCCGTCGACCTCCCCCGCGAGCTCCGACGTCGAGTCCCCTCCGTTCAGCTCCGCTGTCGAGGTCCAGAAGCTCCGAGCTCGAGCACGCTCTCGAGAGCTGGCGAAGGACGAAGAAGAGAAACGAAAGAGAAGACTCCGTCGTCGAGCTCCCAACCTCGCCGAACCACTTCCGACGAGCCTCATCCTTCTTCTGACTCCGTCGTCGAGCTCGCAAACACCTCCGTCAACCTCCGACCTCGTCGACACCAAACTTGACACCGAGCTCACCTCCCGAGCTCGTCTCCACTCGCCATCAGCTTCGTCATCTCCCCGAGCTCCGCCTTCGCCATCATGGCCAAGCTCGTTGTCGAACGCCATCGAAGCTTCGGTGCCGATCTCGAAGCATCGTCGAACTTCAAAACCACATCGCCGAGCTCCCTATCCCGAGCTCAAATCCCTAGCCATGGCGTCGACAAGCTCCACCTCATCACAAAGCTTCGAACCCATCGCTCCGCTGTCGAGCTCCCCTCAAATCCGAGCTCCATTCCTCCAAGCTCTATTCCGACGCCGTCGCAGCTGAGCTCCGCCATACCACCTTCACCGAATTCCCCCCTACGCGAGCTCCCCTCGCACTCCAAGCTCCGACCTTGCTCCCACTTGACGAGCGCCTCCGCAGTCGAGCTTCAAACCCCACTCCTCCTCCTCGAGCTCCAGCGACGCCCTCGGAGGTGGAGACAGAGTGGGAGCTGGGGGTTGGAAGTAGGGTTGAGGTCGAAGGAGAACGAAGAAGAAGAGAGACGAAGAGAACAGAATGAAGAAGAAAGAAACAGAGAAAGAAGATAGAGCAGCAGCGAAGAAGGAGAGAAGAAGAAAGGAGCAGAGAAAGAAAAAAAAAGAAAAAAAAAATAGTCAACCGTTGACTTGACACATGTCGTCCATAGGGACTTCGGCCACTTTTTGCCGAGCATTCGTGACACCGACCTTGTTACACCAAAAAATGGTCTCTTCTTCCTCCTCCCGATGCGCGCTCGCTTGATCATAATCAACGCATACGATCGTGCCACGTGTCCAGAATGATTATTTAATATTTTCGATAATTAATTATTTAATTCGGAAAATGAATAAAAAATTCAAAAAAATGAGAAAAAATTCAGAAAAATCTGGAAAAATCACCAAAAATCCAGAAAATTTTGAGGATATTTTTGGGTATTTTACAAGCCCAGAATAACACCGTTACACCCCCGAACAAGATCCAAACTCCCTTAAGAACACCGATAAAATCCCGTACGCCATTAGAACAGTAAACTACTCCTCAAAGGCTGATCAAACTCAGTCTTTAGGAGTGGGGGGCTCGTGATATGGCTAAAAATAGGATTAAATCGGGACCGTTCACATCGGACACGAATCTTAAAGCTCAGGGGTAAAACGGTAATTTCACCTACAAACGGGTCTGAAATGGGAACTGGGTCTTTATTCAAAGCCCAATAACCCATGAACGGATCCATGTCAACTGGGTATGGGTTCCAATCCGCTGCACACCCGATCCAGCAAGATACAATCAAGGTCCCTGATTAGATCTTAATCAACGGCCCTGATTTACATCTATCTTTTCACTGGGAGTTAGGGATTCAATTCCTTATCTGATTACTAGGAGAATATTCCTTATCTAATCACGGGGATTACATTCCTAATCCAGTCCCAAAGACGCCTATAAATACCCCCCATCCATCTCCATTGCGAGGTAATCAGTATTTTCTCAATTTACGCTCTTTCTTAATCATTTCTGATTACTGACTTGAGCGTCGGAGGGTGCGTCGCCGGGATCAACCCCGGTGTCTCGCGTTAACGGCGGGAGTCAACGGTCAATCTCCGGCGGAACAGGTTAGAGGTTTGCTATTCAGGTTTTTCACGAATCCACAAATACTATCTGTTTATCCCCACACCAGATTTAGCGGTAACAGGTGTGGATCCAGAATTGCTATAGATGGGAGACTGTGGCTTTATTTTCGATCTCTCTAGTAGTTGTTGTTTGTTAGTCCGGATAGGGCTTCGTAGACAGTAGACTATGTTTTGGTTGTTTTTGTAGTAGGTTGCGCCTATGGGCCAACGATGTACTATTTTGTGCCTGTTTCCTTAATCACTATTAATGAAACGATGTCCGGAGTCATCTCTTTATCAAAAAAAAAAAAAAAAACTAATTATTGTCATATTATTCAAACTTGAGCTATATAATTGTTGATTTACTTTTTACAGGGCTTCATATGCTATATTGTTCTGAAGACGTGCCGTGGACAGCATGTGCCCATAGGCAAATCTAGTTATTTAATAAGAGGTTTGGAACTTATAGAGTGACATATATTTTAAGATGGAGGGAGTACTCTATAATGGGAGAAAGGATAAAAAAATTATCTGCCCTATTGGGCAGGGCAGAATTTCTTTTTTTTTCTATCGAAAGATCTTAGCAAGCTATCTTTCTTCTTAAAATTCGTGCCTCCTTCAAAACCCCCCTTGTGATCCGGGGAATCCTTTAGAGCATCCACAGTCGTTTGCTATATATGCCATTTTGCCATATTATAGCAAACGAATAGCAAACGAGCGCTGCAATCGTTTCTCATTTTTCTATTTTTTGGCAAACTTTCTATTCTCATTTCTCAAATATGAGAAACGAAATGAACTTTCTCAAATTATAAAGGACGAGGTATGATACCCCGTCTCTCCGATTTAATAATTTTTTAATCGATTCAGACGGAAGATCATATCCCGTCTCAATAATTTTCATATTTTTTTTTAAAATAGGTCGGACGGGGAATGATACCCGGACGGGGTATGATATCCGGGGAAACCTAGTATATATATATTTTGAATTCGTACTTGCTAAAATCTAGTGGGTTTCATTTAAACTTAATTGTCATCCTTATCATCAAAAGCTTCCTACTTATCTGAAACAACTACTCATCAACCAATATTTTTATTATTATCCATTTTATGATGGTATGCATGAGAATCATGGAATTATGATCTTATCGAGTACACATATTATAGCCATTCCATCACTTCGAGTACACATATTATAGTTATACATCACTTTCGTGTCATATTCATCAAAACAAGAGGAGAAAGAGAGAGAGAGAGAGAGGGAAAAGAACCTAATTTCGAAATTTCTAATTTTTTATATTGTCGTTTACGTACTCTTTTTTCAGGTCATGGGCTTCTCTAAAATCGCAGACAAATACCACTCATTCATCTCAATCCCTCTATCCAACTTCCTACCTGCATTCCACCTCAACTTGTTGAACCCAATCCGATCAAACATCGGCACATACGTTGCATTCAGCTGCGTCCCAACGCAAAAGAAGTGATCGAGCCAGAACAACCCCCCAGGCCTCAACACTCTGTATATATCATACAATGCAAACTCCAACACAACATCCGGAATCCAATTACTCAGCACATGCATCGAATGCACGATATCCAAAGTGTTCTCGAAGAACGGTAGCCGGTGTGCGATGCTTATGTGCATCGGCACCAGCCCTCTCGATGCAATGAAGCTATTGAATGGCCCGTCAAAATTCATGGTACTAGTCACAATTGTAACATCTCCTATTTCTTTCATTCTCGCTGCAAATGTTCCACTTCCTCCCCCAATGTCGAGCCCAATCCTAATAGTCCCTTTTAGTTTCATCTTTAGCACGCCCTCGATGGTGTAGTCGATGTCACTTATGTCTGCAGGAGCCATCTGACTTTTTCTCGGCCATCTAGGTAGAAGCAGTCTTTGCAGTCGTATGAACCCTTTTCTTTGCGTCGGTTAATTAGACACTTGTAACTTTTGCAGGTGTAAGGATCCCATACAATGCTGGTGTCGGGTGGAGTAGCCCACAAGCCCGCAGGCCATGCTGTGGGCTCGACGTATCCTTTTGGGGATTTTGGATGGCATCGACGACGTGGAAGAGGTTCACAACCTTTAAGCATAAGTTTTTGAGCAAAGACATCATCCGATGGACATTCACCCCCGACTTCGTAAGTCATGTACTTCTCAACCTGTTAGAAAATTATACTGGCATGGTTAGATGTAGAACATAAACAACACTGCATATGCATAAATTGAAGAAAAATTCCTCAACATTCACCACCTTTATATTTATATAACTTATTGTTTTGCAATATTATTTGTGATTAAAACTTCTGCTACAAATTTTCTTCTCCGCAACGGGTTAATTTCCTCCTCTTTATGCAATTTCGTATATAGATTTAACAATAACACGACGGAAGGAACCAAAATGCGAGATATAAATCCTTCGGTGGTGTATATAATTCCATTTAAAAGAAAAATAACAGAGTATAAATATACAAGTACCAAAGGTACGATATACATACACTACAATGATTAACATATAATGCACTAATAATAATCAAGTTTAAACCATACCTCGTCTTGATACTGACGACAACCACCACCAAGAGCAGGGTAGATCTCGTCGGAGCCAATGTTGGGAGTGAATCCAAGAGGGAGTTTATGAGGACCTAAGGCGAGTTTGAGCTCCTCAGAGCCAATGTCATTCGGCCAGCCCTCAAGTCCATCCACCGGTGCATTCTCACGCTTGGTTTTACCTAAATCGGTCAATAATGCCTCAAGGAGGCCGTTGGTCGTGTAAAGACGACGGTGGAGCGTCACAATTTGTGTTTTCGCAAGGGCTAGTTCGGTCGAGTCAAATTAAGCTCAAGGGAGAGCAATCCGGAATCCCAAAACCGGAGATTAGAGGCGAAAGAGGAGGGCATCAAATTCGTCGAAGAGGAGATATATATGGAAAGAAGGTTGGTGACAACGATGACAAGGAAGAATTTGAGTTTCCAACTGGTGGACGACGAGTTCAGTTGTTTGATTGGCTTCCCGGAATCATCCACGCTACCCATCTTGGTAGTTTGAGAGGAATGATGGGTGATAAGAGAGACTGAAGTTTAGGTTTTGTAGGATGAAAATGAAGTGAAAGAATGAGCACATGGCTACTTCTCTTACAACGAGGTGTGATAGTTGTAGTATTAATATAGTACTTAGTGTTGAAATTTTGTACAGTGTTGATCGAGTTTGCTTAGGATTGAGGGTGGCGGGAATGTTACGGATTCTAATTTTTAATTGTTAGTGGATAGTTTCTATTTTGAATATTTAATTTGTGTTTGTGTGGTTAATGTCTGCGGTTGTTGGGTTCTTCGGCGATTGGTGTGCCGGTTGGTGCGGTCGAGGTGAGACGACTAAACCTGGGATCATGATTCATGAATTCATTTGTCTACTTTACTCTATTTAATATTTAAATACTATTTTTCATCGGTAATGCTACTGGAACTTTTAATTGTCAGTCATTGCAACTTGAGTAGAGTATCCACAGCCGTTCAATGTAAAAATTGCAAAATACATATTTTGACAATCTATTTCGACAGCAGACTCCTTCGTCTTGATTGATAATAATCGTTATTGGTTGATTCCTTTCACTTGCGATCTCTCTCATGCTTTGTCGGACGTCTTCGATAGGCTTATTCTTTATCTTAACAGCTATGAATGGCGTCTGTCCGAGGGCATTGGTTGGCGATGGTCATCTGCTGGGGTATTTTCGGTGAAGTCTTTTTATAAGTTCCTTAACTCAAGAGGAGTGAAATCCCCTTCCGCCAATTTCTTCTGGGACTCACCGGTTCCTTTAAAGGTTAAGATCACTTCATGGCTAGCTTTTAATAATAAGCTTCTGACTGTCGATGTTTTGAACAAACGCAACCTGGCCTGGGGTCAGCTTTGTGTCTTGTGCGATCAGCACGAGGAAAACGCTAACCACCTTTTCATTCAGTGTCCCTCTGTTATTTCCTTATGGAAGATCTGTTCTCTTGCTTGGGGGACTACAACTATTCCCCCTCTCCTGGACTACGTTTGGTCTGCTAAGCTCTCGAGCCCTTCTTTCAGTTTACCTTGGAATCTATCTGTCCATGTTATTATATGGATCATTTGGAAAGAAAGAAACAATAGGCTGTTCCGCAATCATAGATCATCTGTAGCGGTTTTAATTGATGAGTATTTATTTCTTTTCGATCTATGGTCTTCGGTGTTAGATAACAAGGGTTTAACCGCTCGCTTCTCTCACTTATTAGAAAATGCTCACCGATGCCTGCGCACTCTTAATGCTATTTAATTCCTGGTTTTGCTCTTGTTTCTGATAATCACTCATCTTCTCCTCTCCTTTGTTTCACCTTGCAGGACCAAGCATCTCTGCCAGTTGCGGCTACCAGTGCTATTCCCCAGTGAGCTTTGCTCTCTATTTATCGGGGCTTTTGTTAATTTTGATGGGCTAGTTCTGGCAGTGGTAGCCCCCTCCTTAACTTTTGCTGGTTGATGTTTTTTTGGTTTGTTCTGGGTCGCGGCTGTTTTGCTGCGTTGCTGTATTACCTGACCTACTTCGCTTCTCTTTAGTCCTATGTTATGTTTATATTTGCATATGCTTTATTATATGATGACTCTGGGTTATGTCGGTTGATTGTAGCATCTGGTTTTCTAATGTTGGTTACTATGGTGCTTGCTTATCTCTGAATGTTTATTTGGCATGCTCTATTGCTGCCTGGTTTTTGGCTCGTTTGACTGGGCTTAGTTTTCCGGTTTGGTATGGTGCGTTCCAAGATTAGTTGAGATCTCACTTAGTGAGTTGCCTCTCTAATCCTGGATCTCTTCTTCTCCCTTCCCTGGTGATTCTGTTATTGAGTTTCATCCCATCGTCTTGGCGCTAGTAGGGACTACAGCCGATGCTTCTGCTGTCCGGCCTGTTGCTGGCACGCTGGAGTGTCCACTATTGTGATTCAGTGGTGGGCTACTGCTTGGTTGGTGTGGGAGGCCTCAACCTTATTCATCGGTTGGGAGTCATCGGCTGATGAGTCTTTGCCCAGTCGGAGCCAGTTCGTCATCGACCTATCCTCCGTTCTTCTGATGCTTGTATTAGTTTAGAATTGTATCTCTTTCCTGTAATTTTGATGCGTTGTGTTTGCTCACTCATTTTACGACTTGTAAAATTGCTGTTTGACTGATTCTATTTATAATATTTTGATGGCTGGGGTCGCTAGATCCTATCCGATTCATCAAAAAAAAGACAATCTATTTCGACGAAACGCTGCAGTTGTCGAATGAGACAAAAATGCATAAATTCGTTAAAAAAGAAGTAGACGAAATATCATATTTCGTCTGTCATTAAAAAATAATTTATACAGGCCGAAACCTAGAAAATATTAATAAAAAATACGTGACGAAACAGACGAAACATGATGTTTCGTCCCAAAGAGAAGAAAATTTTTTCGAAATAACTGGATGTTTCGTCCGGATTTTTTTTTTGCAAAAAAATTGCAAAAACAATTTTAAAAAATAGTTTGTAAAACATATTTGCAAAAACAATTTAAAAATTTGCAAAATCAATTTAGAAAATTGCAAAAACAATTTAAAAATTAACAAAATTAATTTTAAAAAATTATTTTTTTAAAAAATAAATTGGATTGGGACGGAGGGACGAAACATCATGTTCATTCCCACCCTTAAATTCATTTAACCGATTATTTTATTTGGTTTTTAATTTTTTTTATGTTTCGTCCGATCAATTAAAAATACAATTAAATAATCCAGACGAAACATAATATTTCGTCAGCTATAACATGCATTTTGCTATTTCGAATGCTACTTTTCCCTTTCTACTGTAGCCGAATTGCCAAAAAATGACAAAATAGCACACGACTGTGTGCGCTACAGTAAAAAAAATGGCAAAAATGGCAAACAAGCAAACGATTGTGGATGCTCGTAGAAAGAGCTTCGTGTTGTATGATTGTCGAAGTTGGAACTAACAATGTAGTGACACTGTTGCAAAAGGGATTTGAAGCTCAGATGTTTTATTTGCTGCTAAGAGATTTTAGCATTGTACTGATGCAATACTCTCAATCTACTTAGGTTGCGTTTGGCCTAGCTTTTTTCGGGCTTTAAAGCTATTTCAGAAGGAGAAGCCAGAAAGTAGAGCTTTGGAATTAAAAGCTGAAACTGTTTGGAAAATCTATTCTTTTTTTAACTTCAAAGTTACTTTTAAGCTAGAAGTTGTTTGACATAAGATATCAATTGTAAGCTACTTTTATACTCGATTTAAGTTTTCAATTTTATTTAAGAGTAAAATATCTATATAATAAAACACAAAGAAAGCTATCAAGTGGCCCTCCTTCAATCCCCCAAAAATTAAAGGCCCAAATCTAACCTCACAAAACACATTTTTCCCTAAAAGTTTTTCCTCAAAACTCAAATTCAAATCCTCCTCCCCAAAACAACACATTTATTTATTTAACACACACACTCTCTCTCTCTCTCTCTCTCTCTCTCTATATATATATATATATGTATATATATATATATATATATATATATATATATGTATATATATATATATATATATATATATATGGAAACATGAACTTTTATACCCCAATTTATAATTATTTTTCAATATCATATGGTAATGGAAATATGGACTTTTATTTACAACTAATTATTTTCATACTATTCAAACTTCAGCTACATAATTGTTAATTTACTGTTTGCAAGACTTTTTATATATTGTATCGTTCTAAAGACGTGCCGTAGGCACGTGTCCATGGGCAAATCTAGTAAGTTATCAAATTACAAAAATATCTTTATATTACTAATAAAGATATTTAAAGAAAAAAAAGGCTATCGACGGCGAAGAAAGGAGAGGCGGCGGCGCGACGGTGAAGAAAGAAGAGGGAGGCGGTGGGGCGGCGGCGGCGCAACGACGTTCGACGGCTAAAAAAGGAGATGAGACGGTGGGGCGGCGGGGGGGTGGCATTCGGCGGCGGCTGTTCGGCGAGGAAGGGGAAGGGGAAAAAATTTTGTGTTATGAAGTTTTGAAGGAGAAGCCAGAAGGAGAAGCTAGAAGTTGCTTTGGAGGGTTTCTATCAAAGTTCATTTTCTTCACTAAAATTAAGCTACGTACTTCTCCTTCTGTAGAGCCTTTCAAAAATTACGTTTGGCTCAACTTCTCCTTTTAAAAGAGAAGAGAAACTAATTTTAAGCTGGGCCAAACGCAACCTTAATATAGTTAACTCGCAGAAGTCCAGTCCCTTGTTTCAAATCTTGGAACAGCTAGCAAGACTTTTTGATTAGGGAGAATTTGCTGTTAGTCATATTCACATGTATTTTATATATATATATATATAAAATAAATTACAAAGAAAGCTATCAAGTGGCTCCCATTCAATCTCCCCCAAAATCAATGGCCAAGATCTAACCTCACAATACATATTTTTCCGCCCAAAATTTTAAACTCCACAAATTCAAAATGCACACACACACTGTCTCTCTCTTTCCCAAAATACCCACCGGGTCTCTCTCTTTCTCACTCCGTCTCTCTCACTTTTCTCGCTCTCTCTCTCTCACTGACTCACTCTCTCCTTATCTCTTACCGCTTTCTCTCTCCCCGCTCTCTGTCACTATCTCCCTCCCCTACCACCGGTGCCTCTTCAGCCCCCCCTCCAGTTGCCAACCCCCTGGTCCTCCCTTCCGCTGTTTGCAATCAGCGACCAACCCCGACGCCATCCAAACACCGAACCCCTCACCGTCACCGACGCCTCTTCAGCGCCCCCCAACTCTGGCGCCTCTTCAGCGCCAACCCCGACGCCATCCAATCACCGAACCCCTCACCGTCACCGACACCGATTTCACCATCTCAGGTATACTAGGTTTGGGGTTTACAAATTTCCTCTTTTCTTTCAAATTGTCAAATTGGTCTTTTTTTTCCACCGATTTCACCATCTCAGGTCTTTTCAAATTGTCAAATTTCCTCCTTTCAATTTGTTGAAAAATCATTCAGTTCTAGAATGAGTGAATGAGTGAATGAATTAGTCTATAATATAATGGATTAGTGTCTGTTATAATGGATTAGTCTCTGTTATGAGTTCTAGAATGAGTGAGTGAATCAAATTGGTCTTGCTGAAAATTCGTTGAGTTACAATTAAACAATTAAGTAATGAATGAGTGAATGAATCATTGAGTTCTAGAATGAGTGAATGATTGAATGAATTATCTCTATTATGTTCAATGAATGAGTGAATGAATCATTGAGTTCTAGAAATTTTCTTTTCGGTGGATTGAACAAGGCATCTATGCATATTAATTCTAGCAGCGGTGGCCAAATAATAAAACTTCATTTTTAGGGGGGGGGGGGGGGGGGGAGGGGGGGGGGAGGGGGGGGGGGTGGCCCCCTACTAAGATCCGCCCATGGCTTTGGTACAGATACATAAATTGAAGTTTGATATGTTTTTTCTTAAGCTGGTGTATAAATTGAAATCTCATTTTTCCAATAGACATAAATTGACTTTTTGGGTTGATCATAGACTTTTTGCGAACATGATACAACCATACCTTTTTGGGTTGAAGTTCAGAAAATATTACAATGCACGCTTGGCAGTCATGTCAGGCTCTGCTTTGTAAGCAAGTAGGTGGTTTGTCTGGTTTCAATGAGACGATTAGCTGGAAACTCATATCATTATGTAAGAGGTTTAAGTTTAACACAACTATTGTCAATCAAGACACAAGACACACTACATAAGAGGCATGGAGAAATCCTGTTTTAAGTTGTGGTTGGATGTTCTCTAATTGACCTCACTGATACTATTTGAAGTAATGTTACTGGCCAAGTAATGCTACATGAATTTTCATATGAAACTGTGATATTGATATGATCAGTTAAAACTTTTCACAGCTTTTAGAAACTACTTGCATTTACCCTTCCATATTAACATTTTTGTTAAAAATTGTGCTCTAATGCTAAAAGAAAATTTTGTGCTTGGGGGCTGCGTCGACTTGCTCATTTTATGTATGCTATTTTTGTACACTCTAAAATTTCTACAAGAATGTAGAGGTCTGAGCTGTATTATTGCCAATCCCCTTTCCCTATGTGAAAAGATATCAGATAGCTCACCAGTCTATCTCCTTTCCCTTTATGATATAGACACTTTTATATGCTTCGTTATTTACACACTTTTATATGAAAATAATTAACTTCCAGATGTAGTTAGTAGTTAGTAGTTACACACAAATTAAAAATGAAAAAAAAGTTTATACAATGGTACTTTCATAGGTTTTACCCTTTTGTAAAGCCTAATTGTCATATTTATGGATTTGTGTAAATCTTTTATCTTCAAGCTTACTTGCACTATTGACAACTGTGTAACATTCAGAACCTTGATATGCAAATTTTGATTTTATTTGCAAACAAATTATAAATGAAAATAGCTCTACCATCTAAGAAATACCCCCTACAGATGTTTTGGTCATCATATTTTTTTTAAAATTTAAGGGTGTGTTTTAATAATGTAGTTAAGGTAAGATAATTGGAGTTTTGTTTTCTTAGCTTTGTATTATTTAGAGTCCTTAAGCTATGTTGGGAATGGAGTTTTGAGGAGTTAATCTCCAAAATCAGAGTATGATAATATGCCACTAATTATAATAAGGCAAATAGCTAGGGCCAATTAGTATCTCTCCATACATGAAATATTCTGGTACCACGTGTTAACGGGCCAATTAATTTGCTGGGCCAATTAGGGCCAATTATAATAAGCCTAATTATAACATGACAGTAAATCCAAGTAACTGGTACACTTCCAAAAATTGATTGTGACTTACATGGAAAAAACACCAACAGTGCATTCATTACCTGGGTATTAACTAGAGCCACCTTATGCACATGCAAAAGGCTAACCATGTCTTCAAACAAACCAACTAACAATGTCTTCAAGCCACCTTATGCACATGCATGTACCCATTACTCTACAGTTTCTAGAAGATAGATCATAGTAGTTAATATTATGTTCGTATTTTAAAATAATTTATAATCAAAGTTAATCATAACGTCAAAGAAGAAAATAGATTACTCTACAATGTCTTGATTGGTTTGTTAAAATAATTAGAACGTCAAAGTTAATCATCATATATTTTCCCTCCTTCATATACAGATCAATTGCTTCAATTAAAGAATAGCAATGGATGACATCACTATATATGGCCATGTAAGTATCTCATTTTTTTTATAAAAAATCTACAACTCTTCATATAACAATAAGTTCCTCACATTTTAATGTTTACTTTAATACCTTACAGGTTGATGTTGACTTAAAAAAACAGTAAGTGAAGCTTTTCATTGTGTTTTTATCAAATTAATTAATTGTCCACTTACATTCAAAATTGATATTTTTCTATTACAGGTGCAATTCCTTCGACAAAAAAATGTCAGGGTTACCATTCGAGATGAACGCGAGCTTAATCTAATATCTCTTCTCAAGGTAAGCTTAACTCCTTATTACATGGTTGGTCTTTTGCTCATTATTGATTTTTTATTAATTCCTACTTTTTAACCACCCAATGTAGAGAAAGGAAACGAGTTATTCTGGCAAAGGAAAGGGAAAGGAAAATGAAATGTCCAGTGCGGTATATGCTTATCTTGCTTTATCTACATTGCTTTTTCTTTATCTATCCTCACACTGCTTCTTTTATTTATTATCGATGTAATAATCAAAATTAATACATTCTAAAATAAGTAAGTGGTTCTCCTCTTAAACAGTCATTTATAACGATTCATTTTCACAAATTTAGGCTCATAATGTTCATGTTATATCGAAAGCAACGTTGGCCCAACGTAGACGACGAGAATGAGAGAAACTTGAAATATGCTTTACACGAGCATTAGACGTAGATGACGAAAGTTTAGCTCGAACAAGTCTTCTGTTATTCGAACTTCCTTCTAATGTACCACGGAAACATACGTATGATGGACAAACTTCTTCACTACTGCCAAATATTAGCCTGCAAAGAACCTCTCAAGCTTCTAACGTTGTTAGGTAAATAATGTTTGCTTTTTAAATCTTAACTTTTCAGAATGTCTTTAGTTAGTTGCTCTCCATATTCAGCCATATGATTGATTCACAAGTAGAGAGACTTGGAGGGTGCACTCCGCGTCAATTGGCCCAACGTAAGAGACAATATCGAACTGCTAAGTCCAAATCGAATAGGTTAATTTTTTTATACCTTTAACCCGTGTATATTACCCATAGGTTAAAATATATACAACTGTGAACTTACATGGCCATCGTAACTAATAGGTTAAATTCAGAACGACACTTTCTCGACATGATGAATGTAACCTGCTCTTATTGTTCAGCATTGCATTGGAATGATGAAAAATTATCGGTCTTATCTGCCAGAAATAATTATTTCGGAAAATATTGTTCACAAGGAAAAGTGAAGCTACCTTTGCTCATTTCTCCACTCCCACCACTTTAAGATTTATATGATGGTGATAGTGTACAATTGACTTCATTTCAGACTTATACTCGAGAATACAATGCAGCAAATGCTTTTACGAGTTTGGGTGTCAGAATGGATGAAAGGGCCATCCACGGTCGGGGCCTACCTCATTCACCATACATGGAGAGCTGCGCCACCGAACGGGGTCATTAATACCACAGTCAGGCTAAGCTGCTGTTTATGCACAACTCTACATTTATGATCCAATTTCTGCTTTAGGTTTTCGTACATCGCGAAATCCTCATTTGAGAGCTGATGTTCTCAATATTATTCAGGATTGTTTGGAGTTCAATAAATTTGCATATAAGTTCCATCAAGCTTATGCAATTTTAAACCAGACAAGTTCTTCGGATCACAGCTTACCCGCAGTTCTACACTACAATTCAGCAAATGACCGGCGTAGGTATAATCTTCCAACTACGGATGAGATTGCAGTGATTATACCTGGTGATAGAACTGAAATTAGTGGTATGAGAGATATCATACTGCATTTGCGGGGAAACAACGAGTTAATGCAAATTAACGAGTGCCATCTAGCATATTTGCCCTTGCATTATGTCTTGCTATTCCCTTATGGTGAGTTAGGATGAGAACCAGATTTGAAACAGTGGGATGTCATCAATGGAAAACCTTCGACTGCTAGACTAACTCAAATGCAATTCTATAGTTATCGTTTATTTCAACGCAATACAGAGTATTCAACTATTTTGAGAGCAGAAAAACTTTTGCAAGAATTTCTGGTAGATGCTTGGGCAGCCACTGAGCAGAATTGACTGACATATCATAAGCTTAATCAGGAAAAACTTCGAGCTGAACTTTACCAAGGTCTTATCGACATCGCTGCAGATGGGTTAAGACTTGATCAAGTCGGACAACGAATCATTTTGCCATCTTCAGTCATTGGTAGTCCAAGACATATGTTTGAAATCTTTCAAGATTCAATGACTATTATGCGCCACTACCAACACCCAGATATTTTCCTTACCATGACTGCAAATCCCAAATAGCCAGAAATAATTGCAGCTCTATTGCTACATCAAAAAGCCACTGATCGCCCTGATTTAGTTTCTCGCATTTTTGAGTTGAAGAAAAATGCTTTGATGAAGGGGATAGAGAAAGCAAAAGTATTTGGTCAGAATGTTGTGCATGTCTTTACCATTGAGTTTCAGAAATGCGGGCTACCTCATATGCACGCTCTTTTCTTTCTTGCAAATCCAGACAAAATTCGTACATGCCAAGAAGTAGATGAAGTAGTTTGTGCTGAATTTCCAGATCCGATAGCGGATCTCCTACTCTTTGAAACTGTCAAAAATTGTATGGTGCATGGCCCGTGTGGTCAACGAAATCCTCAAACATCATGCATGGAAAATGGAAAATGTCAAAAGAGGTATCCTAGAGAGTTCTCTGAGGCAACAACTATGGATCAAGATGGCTATCCAATCTACTGTCGTCGTGATACTAAACATTTTTATACTGTGAGGGAGCAGCAGGTTGATAATAGAAATATTGTACCTCATAATGCTTACCTTTCTAAAATGTTTAATTGTCATATTAATGTTGAAGTTTGTACTGGGGTGAGATGTGTTAAATATATCCACAAATATATTTTCAAAGAAAATGACCGCGCAACAATTGTGTTGGGAGGAGTAGATGAGATCAAGCAATATCTCGACGCACGGTATATTGGCCCTCCGGAAGCTGCATGGCGAATTTTTGGATACTCTTTACATGAAGAGGTGCCAGCGGTTGTACGCTTGGCACTGCATTTGCCTGGAATGCATCGTGTTGTTTATAATTTGGCTGATAGGATGGACGACGTCGTATCTAGAACCGAACTAGAAATGACAACTCTTACGGGTTTTTTTGCATGTTGCTCATCCAATTTAGCTGCACGCACATTCACCTACCAACAGTTCCCGTAACATTTTGTCTGGAATAAGTCTTCGAAGATGTTGACCCTGAGAAAGAAGGGGTACGCAATCGGCATAATGTACTTTGGAAGTCCAAATTCGGGTGAGCGCTTTTATTTACGTTTGCTACTAACAGTTGTCAAGGGACCACAATCATTTTAGTGCTTACGTACAGTCGACAATGTTGAGTATGCTACTTTCAAATTAGCATGTGTTGCTAGAGGACTGTTGGAAGATGATGGCGAGTGGGTACAATGTCTCCAGGAAGCTGCAATTATGAGCACCGGCTACCAACTTAGAAGGTTATTTAGTGTCATTCTTATGGAATGCTCTCCGTTGGAACTACTTACCTTATGGAACCAATTCTCAGTGCATATATGTGATGATCTTGAATAAAAATTGCATACATTATTTTTCATTCCCAATCCTACCCAAGCTCAAGTCCTAGATTATGGTCTATATCTTTTAAACCAAATGCTTCAAGAATCAGGCAAGAGCTTAGATAACTTCCGACCCATGCCCCATTCTATGCAAAATTGGAGTACGGTTGTTGAAAACAAGTTTATTTGGGAACATAGAGTACTGCAAGTTGAAGCCCTACAAGCTAATATACAAGCAAGTATAAATTCACTTAATGATGCACAGTTATTTGCATATTCTGCAATAATTACATCAGTTATGGGCGGCAAGGGAACTAAATTCTTCTTGAACGGAGAGGCCGATACGGGAAAAACCTTTTTATACAATACACTAGCAACGAAATGCCGTCGAGATGGTTTCATTGTTATAACTGTTACTTCTTCTGGCAATGCATCATTGTTACTGGTAGGAGGTACAACTGCACACTCAACATTTTCCATCCTACTTGATGTGTTGGATAATTCCTTTTGTGCGTTCACTAAGCAATCACCTCAGGCAGATTTGTTCAGGGAAGCAAAGCTAATCATTTGGGATGAGGTCCCTATGCAGCATAGGTTTTGTGTAGAAGCTGTTGACCGTATACTTCAAGATATCTGTGATAATAAAAATTCATTTGGTGGTATCACTGTGGTGCTCGGTGGGGATTTTCGACAAATCCTACCAGTAGTACCGAAGGGGGTTCGAGAACAAATTGTTGGTGCATCGCTAAGAAAATATATACTTTGAAATGTCGTACAAGTCTTAACTTTGAACATGAACATGCGTCTAGATTCATCCGATATCAGAAATGTTTCATTTACCAATTTTCTAAACGAGATTGTATTCTTACATGTTTTTGGTAATAACTAAGCAAATCTCTCCTTTTGACTCTTACTGACAAATAAGTCTTCTTTATTATATAGATTGGCTCCAAACCCGATGAGACCGTACAACTTCCTTCAACAATTCGGAGGTGTCATACATTAGATGAACTTTTATCTACCATTTACCTGCAACTAAACATTATCGGCACTATCACTCCCAAATATCTTACAGAGCGGACAATTCTATCAGCGAGAAATTATGATGTCAATTTCATTAATGCTGCTGCATTAAATCTTCATCTGGTGCCAAAATTTACATTTCTTGCTGCCGATAAAATGTCTGAAGAGGATGGAGTTGATCGAAACATCACCAATCGATACCCTAACGAGTTTTTGAACTCTTTAGATCCTCCCGGGCTACCACCGTTTAAACTCGAGCTGAAAGTGGGGTGCCCAGTCATATTGCTGAGGAATGTTGCACCAAAGGATGGTATGTGTAATGGCACCCAGTTAATTGTATTTCGGTGTGCTCAGTCGTCGCGTGTAATTGAGGCTATGATTTTAACTGGCGATAAAGCAGGAAATTTGGTCTTTATTCCAAGAATACCTCTAACCTCTAAACCTTCGTCTTCGGATCTACCTTTTGCAATGATAAGACGCCAATTTCCAGTTTGATTAGTGTATGCTGTAACAAAAAATAAAGCACAAGGCCAATCTGTTGATATTGTGGGGATAGATTTACGCTCACCAGTTTTCAGTCACGGACAACTTTTTGTTGCACTCTCTAGGTGTACAAGTTTTGATCGTATTTTTCTACTCCTACTAGAAGATTGTTTGAGCTCAACAACAAACATTGTTTATCCTGAAGTTCTTTTATAGTTATTTCAGAAAAAACAGGTACTTTTGATTAAAATACAAGTTACAAATTTATGACTGGGATTATCTTTCAATAAACTTTTCTCATACTCTAGCTAATGAACCTTACTTGAATATACTCAAACTTTTTATTCAGTTAGGTGATCTCCATAAACTCAAGTCACCAATATTTATTAATGATTCTAAGCATAATAATAACTATTTGCTAATTCGTTAATTAGGAGACTTCAGATAGCAAAATTTTCTCTAAATAGTATTATGGATGATCCACAAATTATTAAATTTCACCAACCACAATTAAAAAATGCATCTACCAAACTGTGCAAGAGCTACCATTCCCATACTCTCAGCACATCCTCTCAAGTACACAGTGTCTAAATTTCCTTTGCATCTATAAGGATAACTACAGATAATCTTATTAACTATATATTTAAGTATGCATGGCGGCAATGATCTTAACAGTTAGTATTTCGGGAGATGATGTATAACAATGATCTTAAAAGAAAAGTATATACAATAGTAGTTATTAAAAAAATTCTTGAAATATGAATGACTATTAGTATCTTATCAGGGCCTTTAGTGTAATCATCTATTTATCAATTCACACTTCACAGTTACACTATCGGGCCTTTAGTGTGATCTGTAATACCCTGATTTTTCAATAAGTGAGAAATTATTTATTTTGCACGTGTTGTGCACGTGCAACATTTTATTTGGATTATTTTATCATGATGTGTATATTTAAATATAATTTTCTCAAATTATTTTAGTCCAAAAAGCCTTCTTTAAAAGCCTTATTTGATTTAATTAAAAAGCCTTTTCTTAAAAAAGCCCAAAAGCATTTTTTTTAATTATTTTTATAAAATTATTTTGGCCCAAAAAGAAAGCCCATAAATTAATTTATTTTAATTAAACTTGTCATGTAGAAGACTTTTTTTTCCACTAAATTATTTTTGTACAAATTAAGAATGTACAAATTTGGCCTAGTTGCATGCACGTGCACTACACGTACACGTGCATTGCACACCTTATTTTTGAGGCCGGTAGCATTCTTTTTGGAGGGAATTTTTGATTTTGGGTGTGGAGAACATGGGAGTAGTTTCAAGGAGGTGGGTAGTTCTTCTAACTCCTACTTTGATCTAAACCCTTCATCCAACAACCACCAAGACAATCTTGGCCCTCCATTCCCCTCATTTTTTAGTATAAATACCCCCCTTCTCATGGCTAATTTTTCATATGCAAAGTATAATCTTTAAGTTATAGTATTATCATTGTGTGAGTTATAAAAGATAAGAGATTGTGTGGGTGTTGTTACTTGGAGTGGCCGGCATCACCAAGGAGGGAAGTATTCGGTTTGGAGCTTGAGGAAGCATTCGGCATTGGTTGGAGGCTTGGAGCTTGAGCACTTTTGGCTAGGAGGTGGTGCTCTCATCTACAAGGACTTGATTGCTTTTGTTTGTGTTTCTCTCCAATTGAGGTAGGTAAAACATTTTATATTTCTAAAGTAGATCCATGCTAATTTTACACCCTTAAAGATGCATGAAAAATATTATAAAGAGCCCACTTAAATTGAGTAGTTAGCATGTGAATTGATTGAAATGTATTGATTAACTTATATGGCTCTAGTGTTAAGATTAAATTGTGTGTAGATTGCCCCATGTTTATTAGTGTGAAGTTGTGATAGTGATTAAATTAAATTAAGAGTGTTGTTATTATGGTTAGAGACATAATGTACACTTGTTAATTGTGATAGATGGACCTTCATGTTGATATGAATGTGGACTATGGAAATCATATGTGATGGTTGAATTAAGAACTAATATCAGTAAATTTTCTCCATGAAATTATTTAATAAAAAAGACTAGTAGATTGATTATATGGCAATGTCGAAAATACAATAATGTATTTTAATAAATAATTTTTGGGTCTTTGTATGTGAAATTACATTTCATTAGTACCAAAAAAATTATATTATTTTACTGGTATGAACTTATATGACTGAGGATCTAATCTGGAAGTTTTTAGAAAATTTTATCAAAGCAATAAGCAACTATGGCTATTTGAATGTCGAATTATTTTCAAACCAGTACGAATATAACATATAAGGAATTTTATTGGGTTTGTGACAACCCGAGCCAGTGGCTCAGGTGGTCTTGGACGCCGGTTGGCTTCTCTGTGTTGCACAGTTCGAGTCCCGAGCAGAACACTTCTTTTTGTTAAATTCCCTAAAAACAGTAAACAGCGAACTCAGGGTATAAATAGACCCCAGTCGCTCTTATGACGTGTTCGGCGAACGGCCTAGTGGTCGGAGCTCTGTGCTGTCTTGGTGCGGCGCCTGGTTCGATTCTTGCCTTCGGCATATAGGAAAAAATAATTTTTTTGGGTGTTTTTGAAGTCCAAAAATTATGAAATAAATATGGTAATTCTCATAAAAATACAAGGAATTTTATAAGAGTAATTTGGGTATTTATTGAATAAAAGACAATATGGTTTGTGAATAAAAGGCATAATTCGAGCTTTGGTTATAAGATATATACTTATGGAATTTATAACTCATAAAGATTAAGTGAAATAGGCTATTATAAAGTGATGGGAAAAAGTATTTGTGGTATGACATGATTCTATTATTATTCTCACCCATGAATACTGTGCAAAATGTGGAGTATGGATGTTACTAGTAATATTATGAAGTTGTTGAATTCATGTATGTTTATGAAATTAAAATCATGATTTTTATGAAAGGGAAAAAGAAATTGTTGGCTAATTATGAACTTTGTGAGTTAAAAGTACTCATTGTGGACTTGTGAATGAAGTGAAATCATGAAATGAAAAAGAACATACAAGTGAGTTTGAGAACTCGACATGGAAATTGTTATGAGTTGAAGATTGTGAAATGAAATTTGAAATAGAGTAGCTAAGTCTCCCCGACATTGAGAAAATGAATTGAGATGAAATTAGACCAAGGTTGGTCATGATGAAACAAATGAATAAGTCCGGTTGATGGAGAGGCTAACTCTAGTGATTATTTTGTTCATGATTTTTAATAAAACTAAGGACTAGTGCATAGTGGAGATGTGATGAAAGTAAGAGAAAAACACTGAGTATGGGGGCCCTGGGTAGCGGCGAGAGCGTATCCCAGGAATTCCCATGACGAGTCTGGGTGAGGATACTATTCCAGAGTACCGTCCCAGTGGCGACGCTCGTGGGATGTTTGAAGACTACGGGTGGTGTCATGTTTATGGTGAGAGCGTATCCCAGGAATTTCCATGATGCGTCTGGGTGAGGATACTACTCCAGAGTGCCTAAACATGAGTTCGTAGGTCAGATAACATCTAGGATACTTACCGTAATTACAGCAGTAGATTAAATCATAACGGGGGATTGAACCCTATAAAGATGAAGAACGAATAAGGGCTTGCCCTCGGACCTATGTAGTATGGGATGCATAGACTCCGAACAAGTACGCATTAGTGTCATATAACATAATTAACTGCATTAAGGACTAAGTGCACAATCACAACACGACATCAATAGGGTAGTCCCCTTAGTTTGAAATATGACAAGTTTTTGTTTGCTAAATATGAAATGTTAAGTTATACTATTTTCGGCATAGAGAGGATGGCCGTGTATAATGTTCGTCGGTTGAATAAACTGACGTACCCACAGTCTTACATGCAGGTAAATGACTTGTTAAAGATTAAAAGAGGATGGATGCTTAAAGATTACATTATGCTGTTGTACTTGTATCAAATTGTTGTATTTTTACTTCCGCTGTGCAAAAGAAAGATGTAATTATGATGTAATCTCTGATGTATGGTGAAAAGTTTCATTTTCCCTGTAAAAGTGTACTAAGAAAGTGAAAAGATCCTGTAGAACATCTCGAATTCAGTGTATTTGGGATTCGGGGCGTTACATGATCAACTTTTTTTCAATTCACACTTCACAGTTACACTACTCATAAGTGACTTTTTAAAGTGGAGTTATAACATATATGTTTCAATCTGTAACAGATTAACTTCTTTACTTATTTTCATAGAGATGGATATTAAATATAACTACAGTTTTTCTAGCTAAAAAAATAAATATAACTATGGTTATCTTAGACACAAGCATATATACTGAATACAATATAATTTGTATATTAGCTAGATAGAACAAACACTAGGTTGTCACTCTTATCCTATATAATGAAATATATCTCTCTTAATTTTTCTACAAGACGATGCTAAATTTCCAACTATATAGCAATTGGAGTTGCAATAGCAAACAATTAGTGTAGCAATAACAAACAATTGGACTTGCTATAAAACAAGTATCACCCTTTCTATTATTTGATGGCAAACATTAAATCAATAATGAGCCAGCAAACACTTCAAATCAATTAACTTATCAGTAATGACATATTGACACCATATATAAGAAGAAAAAAATAGAAAGAGGGTCGTGAATTAACTTATTATTTTTTCTTTAATGAAACAAGATGACAAAATAAAAAAATCAATTATATATCATAGACTTACCTTACCAAAACTTTTTTTCATTGTTGTTTTACTTTTGTATAACTTTCGTATTTGAACTTTAATAGAACTAGGATGCAGCTGACATGGAGCTCAAATTTATAATTGCAACTATATTAATCAATTGGGGTTGCAATAAGGTAAATTAATATTTACTATAACTACACCCTGTCTTAACCGTTAATTGCTGCTAATTTAATGCTTTTTTTTCCAGAATGTCGTCTACACTCAGAACCGTTATGTACATATTGACAGTTTAACTTTTGGTAGGGTGATGAAGAACATGTTTGGTTCAAGGCATTGTTGTGTTTGAAAGGTAATGGTTTCAAAACTCTTGCTATTGTTTTCAAACTTTCATTGTTTTAATTGTTTATTGTAAACTCTTACTATTTGATTCAAAACTTTTACTGTTTTTTTAGGCTCAATGTTTGGTCCCTTTTTTGAAGACTTCAACCATTGTGTTCTCCTACAACCCTGTAATTTTTTTTGTCATTCGGTTGGCTGGTGTATATTATGGTGGAGGATGTAATAGTTGTAATAGTTGTAATATTTAGCATTTTGGGAGATGATGTAAGTATCTGTATATAATGATGATATAATATAGTTATGTTAATACCCGTACCCGCAATTTTGTAGAGTATTGAGTTCTGTGTTTGGTTTTTGAATGGTTTTTCGAAGGTTTTTCAAAAAAACCATTATGTTTTCAAATGAATTTTTGGTTTTTATTTTGTATCTTGCATTATATTCTGATTTTTCCCCCCAGAGCCTTATATATATGATGCATATGTGATGTTGCTAGGTTTCGCCTGGGGAGGATTGATATTTATTGTCTGTGATGTCATATTTTAATTGTTAGCTGAATTCCGTAATAAATTGTTGTAAAATGGCTAACATTTTAGGCGAGACTCTGTCAAAATTTTTACTAAATTTTCTAAAATCTATTATGTTTTCAAACGATATCTTGGTTTTTATATTGTATCTTAGTCATATGAAGATCCCCCCCCCCCCCCCCCCCCCCAGAGCCCTATATATATGATGCCTGTGTGATGTTGCTTGGATTGGCCTAGGGAGGATTCATATTTATTGCCCGTGATATTAAATTTTTAATTGTGAGCAGAATTTCGTAAGGAATTGCAGTAAAATGGCTAATATTTTAGGGGAGGTTCTGTCGAAATTTTTACAAAATTTCCTAAAATCTTTTAGGATTCCAGACGATATCTTGGTCTTTTATTTTATATCTTTAGTCATATGAAGATTTTTTCCCCCAGAGCTCTATATATATGATGCCTGTGTGATGTGGCTTGGATTGGGCTGGGGAGGATTCAATTTGACTGCCTGTGATGTTAATTTTTTAATTTTAAGCAGAATTCCGTAAGGAATTGCTCTAAAAGGAATAATATTTCAGGAGAGATTCTGTCGAAATTTTTACTACAATCCTGCATGTAAAATTTTAGAGAAGACTGTCGAAATTTTTACTAAACAACTTAATTAATTAATCATTTTTCGTGATAACGTGCCATAGAAAACAACTTAAATGTGCCGTATTAGAAAACTATTAGGAAGCAATATAATTTCAAAGGAGACCTGTATAAAGTTGATGATTGTATTAGAAAGGTGGTTGTATTTGTTTACAATCAGTTTTTTTTTCCTGTCATGGTGCATATTTTTAATTGATGTTATCACATTTCTTGACAAAAATATAGCTTTTTAAAGAATTGGATAAGTCAATATTGAGATATTTAAGGGCAACAAAGATAAATTCCTAAAAAACTATAACATTTTAACGAATAATTGTTAAAGAGGTATATTGAATGATTTTGATCTTAGCGTGTACAATGCATAAATTTATATGCAGTTCATCCAACCAAATAACTCAAACTAAATTTATATGCAGTTCCGAATACGTGCCGTAGACACGTGTCACGGACATACCTAGTATATATATATTTTGATATTGTTATTACTGACTTTCGTGGCTAGTATTCAATATCTAGCTACGTAGCCTACTGTAGGTAGTGATTCCTTTTTCAGTAGTTGACTTCGATGCTCAGCTTCCTTCCAAGTTTGAAGGCGTTCTCTGGATCCAAATTCCGTAGGATTTAATTTGTACTATTCTATTTTAATTTTTTAAATAATTTTTTCAAGAAAATGTCAAGTATAGCTACTTTCTTCATTAATAAGATAGTGTTGCTGCTTAATTCGGTGTGGAGCAAACAGATAGTGAATTAATAATAGTTGAAAATTGCTAAAAGTCAAACCTGTACCTTGGCCGTTAAAATAGGTTAGAGCTCCCGAGATTGAATCTGGATCGTTGATTGACCTCCTGTGATATGAGTTCGATGGTGGATGATGCGGCCGACGGACCTGCAATACGCCTGAAACACCGGGGGGTGGCCCCCGGCGCAGACCCTCCGACGCTCAAGTCAGAACTAGAAAGAGAGAAATTATGAGAGTGAAAATTGGTGAATTGTTGATCACCTGGAGACTGAAAAGAGGGAGGGGTATTTATAGGTCTGAGAGACATTCTAGAGATCGAATCGTGACCGTTGGATCTTTCATGTCTCCCTCCTGTAGAGATAAGATATCCCTGTTAGGGGATAAGAGATTTGACTCATAGCCAACATGCGCTGGGTGTCTCTCTTAGTGGGCCTAGTTTGTCACTTTTTATGAGCATGAGAGAAGCACATGTTTTGGAGTGGGCCCAGACCTGTAAAATAAGTCTGTAATGGCTAATCTACTTGTAGATGCTTCGAGATCCGTGCAGGGATCGTACAACTCTGATCTGCTGTAATTTTTACCATCATCATAAGCTCCCCACTTCCGGAAGGTGATTTTCATGGCTTTCGGAAAGTAATACGTCTTATTTTTAGAATCTGGCGAACAATCTTAGCAGTCAGAGTGTTCGGAGATACCTGGAACCGATCTGTAGATACTGAAGGCAGTGAATATTTTCCTGAATTTTTCCATATTTTTTCGGATTCTTCCGAATTTTCTGGGATTTTTTCCGTAGTTCTTCAGATTTTTCCGAATTTTATGGAATGTTCTACAATCGCAAAATCACTCTTTCGAATTTTATAATTAATAAATTCAATTTTAATTATTTTTTCAGATTTTTAAATTATTTTTCCGAATTTAAATAATTATTTTTGAAATTTTTAATTAATTTTTCGAATTAAAAATGATTTTTAAATGATTTTCTGGATTATCAGATATGGGCTTGCCTTTTGAAGCAATTTGAGGCACTGATCGGAGCTTGGCTCGCGCGCTGAGGAGATCTAACGGCTGAGCGATTTTAATCAAAAATGAAAAATGGCTGGGCGTTGATCATTGGCTGGCACAGATGTCGAGGAGATCTGACGGTGGTGGCTCGTCTTCATGCACCCCTTAGCTCGGAGAACCAACTCGCCTAGCTACCGCTATCAGTCATTGATTCTTGGGAATTTCGAAGCTTCGCCGAGATTTAGGCATTTCGTTCTCGCCGAGCTATGGTATTCCTCCTCGTCGCGGCAACGTGTTGACGATTTTGCCGAGCTGTAACTTCAAGCTCTGCTCTCGTGGAGCCATGGTGATGTTTCTTCGTCAAGCTGTCAAGGCTTCGCCGACCTATGGGAGTGTCAAACTAGTCCCTCTTGGTTGAGCGGCGGAGTCTGGAGGTCTCACCGAGCTATGGAAGCTCCCTCGCCGAGCTACGGCGACAGCTCATTTCGACCGAGCTATGAGCCATGAGCTCACTTCGCCGAGCTATGGCAAAAGAGATTTCACCGAGCTATGGTAGCTCCCTCGCCGAGCTACGACGACAACGCGTTTCGGCCGAGCTATGGCGATAAAGATTTTGCCGAGCTATGGCCAGGGAGCTCTCGTCGAGCTATGGAGCTTGAGCACCTCGTCGAGCTATGGAGCTCGAGTTCTCTCGCTGACCTATGGCGATAGCTCATTATGGCCGAGTAGTGGTAGCTCGTTCTGCCGAGCTATGGTAGCTACTTGTCACCGCGCTATGAACTTAGCATTTTTTGGGTTCGAGCTATGTTTCGAGTTTTGACGAGGTGAGAGCTCGAGGTTAACGATGCTCTCTGGCTAGCGACTCGGAGATGCTTTGACAAGGCGTGAGTTCGAAGTCAGAGTTGGGGCGAGGAGGAGAAGATGAGGTCCGTTCTGGGTTTTTTTTGAAGGATTTCGGAAGATTCTTTTGGTGGGAAAACTCAAAGAAGAAGAAGAAGGAAAGGAGCATTGCGGGTTTTCGGGTGTTCGGGTTTGGATCCGACCCGTTAAGCCCCCTCTTCTTTACTTTTTGGTTTTAGTTTGCGGGTTTGGGTATTGGTTTGTGGATTTGAACCCGAACTAGACCCGAAATAGGTCCATATCCTCCTCAGTCATCGCTGCTCGTCTGACCAGCTTGTCAAATCTTCTGATACCCAACGGAACCATCCTTGACCTCAAGTTTGGCCTCAAGCCCTGCTCAAACTTTTTGGCCTTCTTTGCTTCATCCATGACCAACTCTGGTGCATACCTCGAAAGTTGAGTAAATTTCGTCTCATACTCCCGAACAGTCATGCTGCCCTGCTAAAGGTTCATGAACTCGGTCGCCTTCTTCTCTTGTACATCCAGAGGAAAGAAGCGATCTCTGAACTCCTCCAGAAAAGCTTCCCATGTCAACTGTTGATCTTCCAAATTCCTCTTCAGTGACTCCCACCAGACACCAGCATCTTTCTCGAGCTGCATCGAAGCTAACTTCACCTTACTAGCTGTCGGAGTCTCTGACACCTCGAAGATCGTCTCCATCTTTCTAATCCAATCATCTGTTGCTGTTGGATCAGCTTGCCCCTCGAAGACTGGCGGCCTCATCCTCTTAAAGGATTCGATCTGCTTGATGGGGTCGGCATTCACCAATCCATGTCCAGCTCCATGATTGGGCGGCGAATTCTGCTGCTGCTGAGCTTGCTGCTGTTGCGCCACGTTGAATGCCATCAACGTATTCAGTGTTTGATACACCTTGGCGAATTCAGCCTCTAGGTCAATTCCCGTTCCTCGAGAACTACCCGATCCGTCCTCATTGTTGCCACCATTTCTGCCTCTGGGTGCAACCATTTTGAATACTGCAAAACGAGGGTAAAGTTAGAGTAACACACACAATTCAAACTCATATCAATGCCCTATGGCAAAACCATAACCATATCTCAAACCATAATTTCAAACCAAACATCATATTTTAATTCTATGTGATACTCACACTCTAATGTCCACACCTAGGTACTCACTCTCTAGTGTCCACACCTAGGTTGGTTTTCCTACTATGTCTATTATTACCATTGAAGCAGAGCTCTGATACCAATCTCTGTAGCGCCCCGAATTTCTAGATGAATAGCATAGAAAATACGTGGCACATTCCCAGTGATCCACTTCAATATAACAATAAACACAACCAAACACCACTAGAATTTTCAACATTTATTACAACAAATCTTTACATATCACAGCGGAAGACTAAACAACTCAAAATTAGCTCAACATGTCTTTACAAATTAACACTGAACACTTAATAGTCCATTTATCCCAAAAGCTAACTCAAGCATCCAATCTCCAACTCTAAGCAACAACCTGCAACATGTGAGGCTAGAGTTGAACCCTAACCCCCAGACTAAAGGGGTCAGCCATAAATGGTGTGAGTGGCATAAAAATCAAACAACAATATAAATGAACTTAAAACATAGTATCCAACCAATAGTAACCAAAGGTGTAAAGTGTGAAATAGCAAGAAATGTAAACAACAAGTGATATTCAAAACCAAAAGTCAAGTGTGGGAAAGCAGGAAATCCAAATGCAGAAAAGTGAGTCAAGAAAACATGATGACCAAATGCTGACAACGATGACTACTAAGAGATGAAGATAAACTATGATAATTTGCCCATGCTTGATCATTCAGGAGATATATCCCACATCTCAGGTATTTTTCCTGGATAATTCAGGAGGTCTTCCCACATCTAAACACAGTCTCATCATCACAAGAATACCACAAAAGCGTCGCCTCGACCTTGATAATTCAGGAGTTCAATCCCACATCTCAAGATAATTACTTGGATAATTCAGGAGATATACCTCACATCTCAGGTTAACTACCTGGATAATTCAGGAGATAAATCCCACATCTCAAGTTAACTACTTGGATAATTCAGGAGATTAAGTCTCACATCTAAAGTCTTACTGAGGTGCATAACTCATGTTCCCATTCGTCATGACACTACTAATGCCTGTCCTTATAAATTTGGGTTACTGAACAAAATCTCCTAGAGTAGTGTACCCTACCGGACTAAAAATCTGAATAACTGAAAATTTGCCTCAATGGGCCTCAACAAATAACTCAACAAATATCTCAACACCGGTATACTAGGGTCACGTACCTCTAGAGACTCAAAAACAAATATCTGAACAAAATCCCACTAACCGAGTGGCTCAACTGAATATCTCAAAATCATATTCTTAAAGAATATCTCAAAAACAAATTACTGAACTGAATAACTTAAATTCCAATACTGAACTGAATATCCAACAATCAAATACGAAGATCCTTCAGGACCAGTCGACTCATGCTGAGGTAAGTCGACTGTCCAGAGGACAATTTTCCAACATTTTACAAAAATAAACTAAGGCATAATCAGTCGTCTGGGAAGTCATCAGTCGACTGCCCCGAGACAAATACAAATAATTCTCATCAAATATTTAAAGTATATAAAAGTCGACTGAAAGGTTCATAGGTCGACTGTCCCGAAAGGACTGAACAAATTTACAAACAGCAGACCAGTCGACTGACACAGTCTAAGTCGACTGTCCCGAACAATTCTCAAAGACTGAAGATAATCAGTAGCGTCGTACCAGTCGACTGTACAGTAGGCCAGTCGACTGTCGACCTACAGTTTTCAAAAATAAGATCTGGAATACAAAATCAAACTAAAGATTTCTAAAGAAGCATGGTTCATTGTTTTTCAATCAATAGTTCGTCCACAAGCGAATGATAACTCTCAAATAATCACCAATACGAATACATTACTCATCAATCAATTCCTCAAATCTCAACTTCTCAAGATCTAACCCACAAATCTTCCATTAGGGTTTCTCAACAAAATTTCCTTCCTCATCTCATAGTCAAATCTGATCTAAAATTCATAAGATCTAGATGTTTATCATCCGATCACAACCTAATCAATTCTTAACATTGCTTTCCAATAATACAATTCCATAGATCAATACTTCCTCAATAAACCTTGATAATTTCTCATACATGGTCCAAATATCAACAAGTGTTCTCATCATCCATATCAAAGAAAAAGATCCATATTATGCATTCAATGAGACAAACAAAACAATATCATAACGATCCAAACAAGTGTAACAAAGATCTCACATCATTCATCAATCAAAACAAACAAAACAAATCAAGCAAAACAAAAACAAACCACTCACTTTGTTTTGAAGAAAAATCCACAAATTGCTCTCCTTCTTGCTAGATCCAAAATTCTCTTCTTGCTCCTCAAAACAATTCTCAAAAATCTGTATATTGTAAATGACGGCTGGAGAAAAGAAATCCCTTATATATGCCGGATAAAATATTAGGGTTTTACTCACACTTGCAAACCAATCCTTCCCAAAAAATACAACTTGCATATATATACATTAGTCTTGTAAATTCAATAAAACTCCTTTAAATTAGGATCTAATAGAAAATATACTTTTAAACTTCAACCAATACTGCTCAAAACGTCCAGAATGCCAATTTGCATTTCAACCCTTGAAAATGTCAATTTTGCAAATAAGTCCTTCTTTTCTCAAAAATTGCAAATAGTACTAATTAATTTTAGAAAAATCTAGAAAAATACTACATAAATCCCAAATAATAAATAATGATTTTTCATAAAGGAATCTTAATTTTTCAAACTTCTAAAAAGTCATTTGCACGTATTTTGCACGTGTACAAAAGATAAATTTCTTAGAAAATATTAATTAAATCTCCAAAAATCATTTAAATTCATTTTCAAATAATTAAAGTAATATTTGAAAATATGGGGTTCTACATAACTCTTTGACTGAGTTGACCTAAAGCATGCTGTTTGTTCCCAGCAAGTTTGGAGAGAACTCTGAGATTGAGTTATTGTAGAAACTACCGTTTGACCCCGGCGAGTTTATAGAGAACTCTGAGATAGAGTCGATGTGGAAACTGCCGTTTGGTCCCAGTGAGTTTGGAGACGAATCTAAGATAGAGTTGAACGTTTAACCTTATCGTTTGCGCCTGGCAAGTTTAGAGGGACATTGCACCTGCTGTTTGCGCCCAGCAAGCGTGTGGAGACAAATCCTTGATTGAGTTGGTCTAGAAACTGCCATTTGATCATGGCGAGTTTAGAGAAGACTCTATGACAGAGTTGGATGTTGCACCTGCTGTTTGCACCCAGCAAGCATGTAGAAACAACGCTGTGATTGAGTTGGTCCAGAAACTGCTGTTTGACCCCGGCAAGTTTATATGGGAAACTCCGTGATTGAGTCATGTGTTGAACTTTTTATTTCCCAACAAGCTTAGAGAGGACTCTATGACAGAGGAGGTTGCACCTGCTGTTTGCGCCCAACAAGCGTGTAAAGACAACTCCTTGATTGAGTTGGTATAGAAACTGCCGTTTGACTCCAGCGCGTTTAGAGACAACTCTGAGATGGAGCTGATGTTGAAAATGCCGTTTGATCTCGGTGAGTTTGTAGGGGAAACTCCGTGATGGAGTTGATATAGAAACTGTCGTTTGACCCCGACAGTTTTGTAGGGAAAGCTATGAGATGAACTTGAGCTTGAACTTGTGGTTTGGCCCAATTGTTAATGGTGCTTGGGCGAAGACTAAGGCATTGGACTCATTGTGAATAAGCGTAGAGTGGAACATTGAACTCATTGTTTGGAGTCAACGAGTTATGGATGGAGCTCAAGTGTAATATCCCGGATGGATATTATATTGTATAAATTATTATTTTTAAATAAAAATATTTTTATTGAAATTACTTGGTTTTCTCATTTAAAAAGTTACCTGGACATATATACTAATATGTATATATAGGTATTGTATCTGTTTTGTGCACTTGTGCAAAATCTTGAAAAATGCAGTTTTGAGAAAATGTCAGAAAAATCCCAGGCAGGTATTTAAAATTATTATTTTATTTTATTTTCAGAATTGAAATATTTTTGGTGGATAACACCCGGTTTTGTTAATAAACATTATCTGTATATATATACCAGTTTGTATACATCTGTATTGTATCAAATTGGTACTGCAATCTTTCGGGCTGATAATAAAATTTATTTATTATTAATTTCAGAATTAATTTATTTTTATACAGATTATGCGGTTTTACAAACGGAAATTATCGGTGGATATGTATATACATACGTATGTGTATTGTACCGATTTCGTACGTTTGTACAAATCATGTAGTATGTGTTTTGGACAAAATATCTTATTTTTGTCATCATTAATCAAAATTGGAGGGCTAGGATTTGTTTGGAGGCTTAAACCTAGGGTTAAGATTAATTAGAGATACATAAGAGTTTAATATGTGTTTCTACTAGAACCCTCCCCTCCACCTCATCCCTCCACCTCACTCCCTTCACCTCATCCATCTCTTGGCTGGCCAAATGAATCCCAAGGGGTTTTATGCAATTTTGGTTGTGTATTTTGCACTCTCTACCCCTCTTTTGTCCTATAAATACCCCCTCCCCCTTCACTCTTTGCCTCATTTACAAGAAAAAAAGAGAGAGAGGGGAAAAGAAAGAGAAGGAAATCCTAAGTGTTCTTCATTTGGGGGTTTTTCCATAAGAGTGTTCTTCATTGAAGATTTTTGTAGTAGAAGCTAAGGAGGAAGTATAAGGTTACTAGCTAGTCCTTCCTACGAAGAGGTCTAAGGTGGGGGTTCTCTACTTCTTCTTGTTATGTTTCTTTCTTTTTATTTTGTTATATGTGAAAAAGAACCCATCTTTAGGGTTAATAATTGTTGTATGTGAGAATGAACCCATCTTTTGATGGTTAGTTGTTGTAGGCTAAAAGAACTCATCTTTATGATGGTGGATGTTGTATGTGTATGTTCTATAACAACTTGGACTAATTTCTAAGCATAATGGTTGTAGGTTAAAAAGAACCCATCTTTATGATGTGTAGTTGTGTATATATGTTCCTAAATAACTTGGATTAATTCCTAAGCATAAGCATGATTGTAGGGATCAAAGTGATCCTATGAAAAAGATGGAATGGTAGAACTCAACAAAATCACATAAAGGTAGAATCTTGAACCTTGCTATGGTTATTGTAGTTATGATAATTATTTTTGAACTACTTGGACTAAGATTATGCATAAGAACGGTTGAAAATCAAGTTGAGGTTTTCTCTATTTTATTTGTGTGGATTCTTGTCCACTTTTGTTGTTGTGTGTGTTCTAAAAATGACTTGGACTAATTATTAAGCATAAGGTGGTTGTAGGGATCAAAATGATCCCATGAAAAACATGGATGGTGGAACTTAAATAAAACACATAAAGGTTGAACCTTTAACCTTGTTATGTGTATTATTGTTATTATGGTTGTTTTGTTGAACTCAAAACTATGACTTGGACCTAAACTATGTGCATATAAAGATTAGTGTAGTAAGAATACTTACCCATTCTTGGGGTTGTGGACTCATCTAGCTATTTTAATGATAAATCTTTTGTTGTTTGTTGCTCTCTTCTTTGTTAAGAAATCAATCTTCACTAACCCTAGTTCATAAAAAGTTGCTCTTATTGTATGTAGGAACTTGTAGGATTGAAGAAAAGTGGGTTTGTAGTATGTAGAAATTTGTAGACTAAATAAATGTAGTTTTTGTAATATGTAGGACTTGTAAATTCAATAAAGATAGATTCTTGTAATAGTTAAGTAGGACTTGTAATTTAAAAAAGAAGTAGTTTATGTAATAGCTAGATAAAGTCCTTAGTAGCTTTATGAGTTTACTACCATGCTTAAATTGTTGTAGTAAAGAAACCCATCATGCTAGACTATTGTAATAAAAGAATAAAAAAGAACCCATATACCATGCTTGAGTTGTAGAAAGAAACCATGCTTGAGTTGTTGTAGAAAGAAACCCATGCTTAAAATTTCATTCATGCTTGAGTTGTAGAAAGAAACCCATGCTTAAAATTGTATTCATGCTTGTGTTGTAGAAAGAAACCATGCTTGAGTTATTGTAGAAAGAAACCCATGCTTAAAATTGTATTCATGCTTGAGTTGTAGAAAGAAACCATGCTTGAGTTGTTGTAGAAAGAAATCCATGCTTAAATTGTATTCATGCTTGAGATGTAGTAAAAAAACCATGCTTGAATTGTTGTAGAAGGAAACCCATGCTTAAAATTGTATTCATGCTTGAGTTGTAGAAAGAAACCATGCTTGAGTTGTAGAAAGAAACCCATGCTTAAAATTGTATTCATGCTTGAGTTGTAGAAAGAAACCATGCTTGAGTTGTTGTAGAAAGAAACCCATGCTTAAATTGTATTCATGCTTGAGATGTAGTAAAAGAATCTATGCTTGAGTTGTATGGTCGTTTTAGATTCAAAAGAATCCATGCATGTTTAAGTTATATAATTGTAGTGGTTTGGTTAAATTCTAATAGGAACCCATGAGTTTAGCTTGCATGCTAATCCAATTGAATTATTGAAATGAACCCATGTTCTATAGTTGTTCTAGTTCGATTTTTAAGAAGAAACCCATGAAACTAGCTCCATGATAGTTCTAGCTCGAATTGGCAAGGAAACCATGCATTTAGGTTCCAGGTGGTTCTAGCTCAACCTTGAAAAAGAATCCATGAACCTAGTCGCATGTTGTCCTAGTTCAAATTTGTGAACGGAACCCATAAGTTCTAGTTGTATGGGGTTCTAATTAAAATTAGACCATATGATGTGAACATGCTTCACCTTCAATATATGGGTAATAATGGTTGGGAAAGTCACTAGGATTGTTATCTTGGTAAAAGCTCGTCTAGGGTCTTATAGTTACCCTAGGGGCCATCGACCATCAAGACTCGCATCTTACCACCTTGGAAACTATGGATAAATCACACCTCGAGCGCCGATGGATCTTAACTGATGTGGGTTGATCGTGGGCCGAGTATGTTGACGAGATCCGAGTTAGGGGTAGTGATGAGTGAGGGAAATCCTGTCACCGGTGTCTTGGATCGATAGGCCATGAGTTGGATCGGGATAATCTTAAGAAAGTTCGTATTGAAAACCCTGTGAGATTGGTTGGGTTTAGTGACTTCGTTAGGGTAGTAACTTATGGCTATTACTACTTAAACTTTACTTATTATCATTTTTCGCTGAAGGGAAGGAGTTGGTGTTAAGGGTGATACCTTATGGTCCGACCTGTCTTATAGGCCGACACTAGGCGGTGTTATTAGGTTGTACCCTTCTTCTTAAAGGGATATGGTCTGTGCCTTCTCACGAGTTGGGAGCACGGGATCCGTATTTCGTCTGTTAATTTCTGAAGTGCCTTGATAAGAGGGAGCGATTCCTGTCGGAGCTAGGGGGTGAACCCCCCGGAACTCCGTCTTGTCTTGTATCTAAGGGCATGAAGCCATAGACTATGGTCTGGCTAAGGGTGCCATAGGGGATGCTTCGAGCTAACTTGCCGCAGAGACCCCACGGGTGCACAGGGGATGCTTCGAGCTAACCTACCGCAGAGACCCCAAGGATTCATCAAAGATATTTGAGTGGGGTCGGGCAATAATGGCAAACATGGATACCACTATATGACCGCAGTAACGGGACTAGACCGTACCTGCAACCCCATCAGTCATGTTGTATCTTCAGAAACAAGTCGAGTACAAGAGTAGAATTCATGGCCCGGGTTCAAATCCTTATATATGAAGAAATGGCTTGAGATGGGGCATATGTAGTATGGGTTGCATACTGTTCCGGAGACTTGCTTGCATTAAAATAAGTGCATCACTGCGTTAGTTAATCTTGCATTAGAATCTAAGTCATAGCATACACTGACACATCAATTATATATACACGTTTCTCTTTTTATCAATCTGTTTGCTTTAAGTGGAGAATCGCTGCTAGTTATCAGTCTTAAAAATGTCAGTATATGTACTAAAGTCCCCATTTCAATAGGTACTGGATTGCAGAAGTACAGGTACAGGATTTAGGAGGACTCAAGGCAAGAGAAGCAAGTGTCGTTTTTATTTCCGCTGTATTATATGTTGTTTACTATTATTCCATTTGTAATAATTATTGTAATTTATTTATTTGTTGGAAAGCATCCAAGTGAAGAGTGTTGTTCTTTATTCATTGTACTCGGATGTAACTTGTTGAAAGTTGTAACACTTGGGCTTGTAATGGTATTATTGTAACACTGATGTAATGTATTGCAGTTTTATAAACATTCAGACTTGTAATACATTTGTGTTGAATAAAAAATTTTAAATTTTCCTGTTTTTCTGATTATTGTGGTTAATTGAAGGAAAGATTCTGGCATATGTCACGGTTTCCCAGTGTATGAAAATCGGGGCGTTACATCAAGCATAGAGCAAGGCATCGAACCCGTTGTTTGGAGCCAACGAGCTATTTGGTAGAGCTTGAGCGAAGACCAAGACATTGAATTCGTTGCGTGGAGCCAAAAAGTTGTTCATGGAGCCCAGGCAGAGTACGGAGCACTGAATCGTTTGTTTGGGACCAACGAGTTGTTGATGGAGCTCAAGAGAAGAGCAGATCGCTGAACTCATTGTTTGGGACCAACGAGTTGTTGATGGAGCTCAAGCGGTAAGCAGAGCGCTGAACTCGTTGTTTAGGACCAACGAGTTATTGATGGAGCTCAAGCGGCGAACCGAGCGCTGAACTCTTTTTTAGGACCAACGAGTTGTTGATGGAGCTTAAGCAGCGAGCAGAGCGCTGAACTCGTTGTTTGGGATAAACGAGTTGTTGATGGAGCTCAAGCGGCGAGCAGAGTGCTGAACTCGTTGTTTGAGACCAACGAGTTGTTGATGGAGCTTAAGCGGCGAGCAGAGCGCTGAACTCATTGTTTGGGACCAACGAGTTGTTGATGGAGCTCAAGCGGCGACCGGAGTGCTGAATTCGTTGTTTGGGACCAACGAGTTGTTGATGGAGCTCAAGCGGCGAGCGGAGTGCTGAACTTGTTATTTGAGACCAACGGGTTGTTGATGGAGCTCGAGTAGCGAGCAGAGCGCTTAACTCGTTGTTTGGAGCCAAGGAGCTATTGAAGGAGCTCGAGTGGTGAGTAGAGTGTTGAACTCGTTGTTTGGGACCAACAAGCTATTGATGGAGCTCAAGCGGCGAGCGGAGCGCTAAACTCGTTGTTTGGAACCAACAAGCTATTGATGGGGCTCAAGCGGCGAGCGGAGCGCTGAACTCGTTGTTTGGGACCAACGAGTTGTTGATGGAGCTCGAGCGGCGAGCGGAGCACTGAACTCGTTGTTTGGGACCAACGAGTTGTTGATGGAGCTTAAGCAGCGAGCAGAGCGCTGAACTCGTTGTTTCGGACCAACGAGTTGTTGATGGAGCTCGAGCGGTGACCGGAGCGCTGAACTCGTTGTTTGGGACCAACGAGTTCAGAGCGCTGAACTCGTTGTTGATGGAGCTTAAATTGTCGTTCTTGGTATTTTTGTGTAAGACCAGTAGGAGGGTAAGCTAACTCTAGGTGGTAAAATTTATTCATGTTTAAACTTAAGGATAGGTACTAAGAGGAGTTGTAATAAAACTTGGGCAAACGTAAGTGGGTTGCCTCTATATAGTCTGACGGTGGACTCCAGGACTACAGACCCAGTTTGACGGTGGACTCCGGGACTGTGGTTGCTTGCGAAGGAGACGAGCCTTAATTAAATCCGGGACTATGATGTGTTTGACGGTGGACTCCAGGATCATGAATAGTTGGATGGATGAGAGGTCGTTCTCTAGAGTATATACGTATACCGGGGCTAGAGGGGCACTTACGGGATGTTCGCACGACGAGGATTTCCGTATAGCTTGACAGTGGACTCCAGGGCTAGAATCTGTACTCGTGGGATATCTAAAACTTGATTTTGTTACAGAGTAGTTTTTCATGGTGAGGGATTAAACCTTTTATTGTGGAGTACGTAGGTGCTTGCCTTTGGACCTATGTAGAATGAGATGTATAGAATCCGAATAAGTATGCATTAGTGTCATTGTAGTATAACATCTGCATTAGGCATTAAGTTATATCATGCACTCACATGTGTAGGATAGTCACTCTTTACACTTTAATATGCATTCAAGTTTGTGGTTGCTAAAGTAAGAGAATCGTTATATTACGGCATAGCGAGGATCGCTATTTTTTAACATTGCGTCGGTTGTAAGCAACTGACATGCCCACAGATTTTTTAGTGCAGAACTTGGATTAGCAAGGACTTAAAGACGATTGATGCTAAAGATCATTTTCAAAGCTGTGGATGTTAAAGTTGTAAATATTCCATGTTATATTTTTATTTAACTTCCGCTGGGTAATTCTAAAATAAACAATGTGAATAATGAAAAGTTTTAAATTTCCTTGTAAAATTGTACGGAGTTGAAGTAAAAGATCCTGTTGAACTACGAATTACTTGTAAATGGAGTTCGGGGTGTTACAAGTATATTTCTTCTCACCATCATCTGAAACTTGGAAACATGTGGCTAATGTCACTGCTATGCTCGCTAACGAGACCCGCCTCAAGTGCTTGTTTTCTTGTGCACATTATTTCCCAAGATTCTTAGAGGGCCCAGTTTTTCCAATCAGATGGAACAAATTAACACACCTTTCTCACTTTATTAGGACCATGCAGCCACATGAACCTTTCATGACTCTCCTTGATGACGACACCTTGCAGCCTTTTAAGTTTAACTGGCATAAGGATATTAAATTTCTTCGAAACCATGGGACATACACCACATCACCCAAAGTGCAAACCGCTCCGTTGAATATTTTGATCTTAACCATTCCTTTACCCTTGATGTAACACCCTAGATTTTTAAATAATTTTTTGAGATTAATAAATGAATTAAAATGATTTTTGGTGATTTAATAAACATTTTTTTCTTAAATTGTCCTTTTACACGTGCAAAACACGTGCAAATATTTTCTTGGAAAGTTCAAAGTCATAAATTATTTTGGGGAAAAATAATTATAATTAGGTATTATTTATGAATTTTCTGGACTTTTTTGATATTTATTTGGCATATTTGTAAATATTACAAAAAGAGGGGCTTTTGTGCAAAATTACCACTTGGAGTCAAAACTCCAGATTTTTTTATTTTCTGGGCTGATCATGATGGATAGCCAACTCAAAAGTAAAGATTTTACTTTTTATTCTAATAGATTTGGTTTATTTTGCAAATTTGTTAAAGAAGGGTCTTTTTGCAAAATTGCCACTTAGAGGCAAAAATTACAAAATTCATTTTTCTGGGTTTGGAAATAGTGCCAGCCAGATCAGGGAAGTTATTTCTGATTTCAAATCCCAATTGAATTAGTTAATTTAATTTCCAAGTATAAGGATTTATGTATGTAAAGATATATTCAAAAGGGATATTTTGCAAAACCTACTCAAAACCCTAATACCCTAATTTTCGGCCTCATATAAGAGAGGTGCAGCCGCCTCTTTGCAGAACTAAACAAAGGGTTTTCTTTATTATTTATTTCTTGAAGTTTCAAAGCGAGGATCTTGGATTTCTTGCGAAAGAAAGTACTTTTCTTATTCTCATTATTGTTTCGATTGATTCTTCAATAAGGTGAGTGACATATGTTTAATTTCTTATTATTCTATGCATGTTGTATGTGATGATTTGTCTATTAGAAAGAATGTTAGAGGATTGTATGATGATATAATGAATTGTTGATGGATGGATGAATAAAGATTGAAATTTTTCATGAAAAACTATGCTATTGATGATTAAAATTCCATATAGATGGCTTGAGATTATTAAAGAACCTAATAGGAGTCATGAGTAGGTTGTTTTCTTTCGTATTCTTGCTATTTCGATTGTTTATAATGAGTTGTATGATGGTTATTGGAAAAAAAATGATCAAAATAGGGTTTTTACTGTGTATGTTATAGATGTGGTATGTTTGGGAAATTTGATGAGTTAAACTTGATGAAAAATTGTCGTATATGCATATGATCAAGGGGTAAACTATTTTAATCAGTGGGGTATGTGTATAACAAGTAGTAGAAGGAGTTTTGGATCAAAAAGATCAAGTTTTGAACAATTAAACATTGGCATATTTCGGGTCTGATGAGAATCAACCGAAAGTTGATTTTGAGATTTTTTATGAAGTTTTCGATCGAATCTTGAGTGGTTTTGATACTGAGATTGTTTTGAACAATATACTACCTATATTTGATGAATTCTTGATGCTTTTAACTGTTGCAATTACACATATATACACTTATATATATATACATATAGGGGGTTGTTCGGTTGTAAACGGGCCAGAACGGGTCGGTTCGCACGGACCCGTGCGAACTTCGATCTGGACCGTTGGATCGAAGATCCAACGGTTCAGATTTTTTTTCATAAGATCTTGCCTTAACCCGTTCTTGCCAACGACGGGTTAAGGCAAAATTTAATAAAAAAAGTTGGCCTTAACCCGTTCTTGGGAATAACGGGTTAAGGCTATATTTTTCATTTTCGTCGACATACAGTTCGTCTTCTTTCTTCCGCTCTCTTCTTCTTTCTTCGACGAACCCAGACCCAAACGACGGAAAAAAGAAAAAAACCCTAAAAAAACCCTAGCTCCGACGATCGAAACCCTAGAACTCCATCTTCTCTCCCAACTCCGAAGATTGAAACCCCCTAACTCCGACGTTCGAAACCCTAGCTTCTCTTCCCCTCTTCGGAACCCTAGATACGAAATCGGAACCCTAGTTCTCTTCGAAAACCGATTGCTTGGCTTGATTTCGACCTATTCCGTAAGGTATACACTATTTCTTGAACCCAATAATCTACATTTGTATTTTTTTGGTTGAATTTGTGTGTAGTGATTTATTTAGAAATTGGAAAAAAAATTAAAATGTGTTAGTAGATTATAGATGTAGAATCGGGTTGACCTCAAGTATATTCAATTGCCGAATTATGTTTCTTGCATTAGTATCTTGTAGAATTAGAATTGTATATACGAAATTAGTTAGAATTTTCAGTGCGGTTATGGTTGAAAACCCTGCGAACGACCGTAAAAAAATACGAAACTTTCCGAGTAGGTTCGTCTCACGTAGTACAAGCCACACCAACTTGTAGAAACGAGTTTCGACTCACGGTTCGAGAGATACGGCCGCGTATCGCTTTCGGTTGGAAAAAACCAAGTATAGCGGTGCACGGCCGTATATCGCAAACCGTGACTCGAAACTCGCTTCTACAAGTTCGGGTGGCTTCCCCTACGTGAATCCTACCAAGTCGGAAAGTTTCGTATTTTTTGGAGGCCGTTTGCGCGGTTTTCTCAACTTCTTCGCACGATAGTTTTTCGTAGTAGAATTTTGTAAGTGCGGTTAGATTAGATTAGAAAACCCTTCAAACGACCTCCAAAAAATACGAAACCGTGCGAGTTGGTTGGTGTCACCTACGATAAGCCAAACCAACTTGTAGAAGTGAGTTTCAACTCACGGTTCGAGAGATACGGTCGCGTACCGGTTACGGTTGGGAAAAAACCGAGTAAAGCGGTAGACGGCCGTATCTCGCAAACCGTGAGTCGAAACTCGCTTCTACAAGTTCGGGTGGCTTGCCCTACGTGAATCCGACCAAGTCGGAAAGTTTTATAATTTTCGGATGCCATTTGGGCGGTTTTCTCAACTTCCTCGCATTACAAGTTTGAGCCTTAGAATTTTCTAAGTGCGGGTAGATTAGAAAACCCTTCAAACGGCCTCCAAAAAATACGAAACTTTGCGATTTGGTTGGTGTCACCTACGAGAAGCCAAACCAACTTGTAGAAGTGAGTTTCGACTCACGGTTCGAGAGATACGGTCGCGTATCGCTTTCGGTTGAAAAAAACTATTATAAAGCGGTATACGGTCGTATCTCGCAAACCATGAGTCGAAACTCGCTTCTACAAGTTCGGGTGGCTTGCCCTACGTGAATCCGACTAATTGGGAAAGTTTAAAAATTTTCGGGTGCCGTTTGCGCGGTATTGCTCTATTTCCTCCCATTATAAGTTTTATAATTAGAATTTTCTAAGTGCAGGTAGGTTAGAAAACCCTCCAAACGACCTCCAAAAAATACGAAACTTTGTGATTTGGTTGGTGTCACGTACGAGAAGTGACCCGAAGTTGTAGAAGTGAATTTCGACCCACGGTCCGAGAGATACGGCCGCGTATCGGTTTTGGTTGGAAAAAAAACAAATAAAGCGGTAGACGGCCGTATCTCGCAAACCGTGAGTCGAAACTCGCTTCTACAAGTTCGGGTGGCTTGCCCTACGTGAATCCGACCAAGTCGAAAAGTTTTATAATTTTCTGATGGCATTTGGGTGGTTTTCTCAACTTCCTCGCATTACAAGTTTGAGCCTTAGAATTTTCTAAGTGCGGGTAGATTAGAAAACCCTCCAAACGACCTTCCAAAAATACGAAACTTTGCGATTTGGTTTGTGTCACCTACGAGAAGCCAAACCAACTTGTAGAAGTGAGTTTCGACTCACAGTTCGTGAGATACGGCTGCGTATCGCTTATGCTTGGAAAAAAACCGAGTAAAGCGGTAGATGGCCGTATCTCGCGAACCGTGACTCGAAACTCGCTTCTACAAGTTCGGGTGGCTTCCCCTACGTGAATTCGACCTGGTCGGAAAGTTTTAAAATTTTCGGATGCCGTTTGCGCGGTATTGCGTCAATTGCTCAAGTGAGAAGTTTTTGACATAGAATTTTTTAAAAAACGGGCCGATTAGAAAACACTTCGAACCACCTCCAAAAAATACGAAATTTGGCGAGTTGATTGGTGTTACCTATGAGAAGTGACCCGAAGTTGTAGAAGTGAATTTCGACTCACGGTCCGAGAGATACGGCCGCGTATCGGTTGGAGGTTGGAAAACAACCTAATTAAGCGGTATACGGTCGTATCTCGCAAACCATGAGTCGAAACTCACTTGTACAAGTTGGGGTCGCTTGCCCTACGTGAATCCGACATAGTCGGAAAGTTTTATAGATTTTTTTGTTTTCATTCGTGCGTTTTTCAGTATAATCTCGGTATGTTTGTTTTGTTGTCATCTTTATCAACAACTTTTTAATTTTTTACAGACGGGTAGCTAAATGGCTAGAACAAGGCAACCGAGAATCGAGTCCGGTAACACTAGTGGCGCACCAACTACTGAGGTAAGATCGATTACTATTATTGGTTTTAAATACAAACATGTAACATTATCTCAATAATAACATTTGTTATATTTATTCGTGTAGGTTGGTGGCCGTCAATCCACATCGGCTGAGGCAGGTCCGTCGTCCTCGGTTACATCAGCCGGACCCGTGGACACAAGCGTACTCACCCTGCAACCCAAACACCGATCGGAAGCCGTGTGGAATGGGTCCGATAGAAAACTAAATTTCCGGAAGCACACAGTTCTTCCTTGGGATGAACGTATCACGCCGTAGGTGGTAGAGGCCGGTTTCTACGGAGCAAGATTCATTCACTCTGTGAAGCTAGATCGGCCACTCCTCACAGCTCTAGTCGAGCGATGGAGGCCGGAGACCCACACATTCCACCTGCCTGTGGGTGAGATGACTGTGACCCTGCAGGATGTGGCAATGATAACAGGACTACCAATCGATGGGGTTGTCGTGACGGGAAACATGGACTTCGATCGAGTTGAAGTCGTTCGGGACTTACTCGGTATCGACCTGCAGTTGGTAGTTATTGAAATGCAAGAGGAGGCCGAAAAAAATATCCGCGAAAATGCCCCCGCAGATTCTGATGAAGATGTATTGAATGAACAAATAGAAGCTGCGAAAAAAAAAGCGGAGGAAGAAGTGATGGATGACGCTTTCGAGGGTAAATCACTTTACATCACCTGGTTAAAATACCAGTTCGAGGAGGGATATTTGAACCCCGAGTCGGGTGAGGCTGACCTGGTGTGCTATGCACGTGCATACATTTTTAGTTTGATAGGGGGACTTATCTTCCCAAACTCATCCGGATCAACCGTGCCGTTGATGTACCTACGGTTGTTGGAGGATTTCCAGTATGCGGGTCGCTATAGTTGGGGGAGTGCGGCACTGGCGCTACTATACAGGAGTTTGTGCATATGTTCTTTAGGTGGCGCACAGATGGGTGGCCCAATGGTGCTGATGCAGATATGGAGTTGGGAACGCATCCACATCGGACGTCCCCGTATTACTAAGCCTATACCGGAATTTTTGGCCGACCCAGGGGCAGCAGAGTTGTTACCTCCTGTAGGAGCATATTGGGCCGGCCGACACACGTGGACCGATAACCCACGCCATTCGCTGACCTACTACAGAGATGAGTTGGACAACATGCGGGACGAGTTCGTCACATGGGAACCGTACTCGGCCGACAGGTTGCAACGCGTTCCTCCAGTCTGCCTAGACAGATCCCTTTGGTTGACGGCAGCACCTCTTGTGAACTTTTCGGTTGTGGAGTTCCAGTATCCTGACCGGGTCTTGCGGCAATTCGGATATCAACAGAAGATTCCCGATGTCAGGTCGTACGATAAAAAGTTGCACGAGGTTAGGGGAACGGGACGGGTGCCCAACTTCGATTGGGCTGATTTTCATCGTTATCATGTAGCCAACTGGAACACCATGCGACATCAAATGACACTGAATTTGATGTTTGTCGCGATACCATACGATGGGTCCCTCCAGCAGGCATACATGATGTGGTACAAGCGAATAACCCGGTTGTTCGTTTCTCCAACGGCCGCCGTACCAGCTGGGGTGCAACTTCCGATTCCCGCTACCCAGGTAGAACCACCTCCAGCATATTCCTCCTCCCAGCCGATGTACCAACCAAGGGCTGAGGCAAATCGAAAAGCGGTCAGTCCAATTTCATATAGTTTGTACGCATGTACTGTGTTCAATTGATGTACACTAATTTTGAATGATGTTTAAATTGGAATTTTTCACCAACTGTAGATTGACAACGCATGGGAGGTTGTTCGAACAGCTGCTCGCCACCTGAAGACTAGAATACCCGAGAGCTTCAAGACGGTAATCCGGGAGATGTTAGCCCCGTGCCGTCGTACTCTGGAGGACGCGGGTGAAGGTCCACAGGTTGAGGCCTATTTGAGCGCCAACGTGCCGCCAACACCCTTAAGGCGAAAACAAGTTGTTAGTAGGGGAATTATAATCCACGAGCGTCAACAAGGTACTGATGAGGAACAGTCGTCGGATGATTCTGATTCTCCCCAAACACATCGCGCACGGCGAAATCCTAAAAGGACCAGGCAACCTCCCAATCAATTCACACCAAGCGGTCGCAAGCGGACTGGCCGTAGACGGTAATCTGTAATACTCTGTAATAGCGTATCTTTTGGTTGGTGTTTTTGTCACTGCAGTAACTAACGTATTGTTTGTTTCTACGTTGATAAACTGTTGTAGGTGAATTTTGGGGCGTCGGATGCAAGCCAAAATCGAGAACGGCTTCATTTGTGAATAATTGTCTTTTGGCCATGTGCAATCTTATATGTATAATTTTGTTGTAAATTCTTGGATTTTGTGAATATTGAATTTAGTTCAAGTAATTAAGTAGTTGGTCGTTATTGGACTTTTGTACGCCTTCAAGTTTCTTTTGAATATATCTGTTGTCTTATTTACTTTGATGTGCTTTCATTTGTGATTTTGTGAACAACATTTTATTAATTATATTGCTGCCAATATCTCTCTACTTAATCCGTTATCAGCAAGGACGGGTTAAGTGGAGAGATATTGACAGTCCTTTGGAAGCCTACAGACCTAGTACATGAAACAAGTGCTGCCAATATGGGTCTTCCTAACCCGTCACTGCCAACAATGGGTTAGGTTAACTTAACCCGTTCTTGACGACAACGGCTTAAGTAGAGAGATATTGGCAGCAATATAATTCATACAGGCCAAAGTGCTGCCAATATGGGTCATCCTAACCCGTCACTGCCAACAACGGGTTAGGTTAACTTAACCCATTCTTGACGACAACAGCTTAAGTAGAGAGATATTGGCAGCAATATAATTCATACAGACCAAAGTGCTGCTAATATGGATCTTCTTAACCCGTCACGGCCAACAACGGGTTAGGTTAACTTAACCCGTTCTTGACGGAAACGGCTTAAGTAGAGAGATATTGGCAGCAATATAATATATACTTAACCCGTTCTAATATGTGACGGGTTAAGGTTAACTAATCCGTTGTTCTGAATAACGGTTTACGGCGTTTGAAATTTTGGGTTTTCTACAAATTTCTCTTAACTCTTTGCGAGAACTGTCTCCAGAACTGTGCAAGGTGACATTAATATGCCCATAAATTGTTTATTATTTTTATAATTTTCCAATTATTCGCCCGTAACTAACCACTCTAAATTTGTAACATGATAAGTTTTGTGAAAGTAAAAAAAAAAGTACGAGTTTTGTTGGAACCGAGGGTTAGGGTTGGGTTAGGCTAGGGTTAGTGTCGGGTTAGGGTTAGGGTTAGGGTTAGGTTAAGATAGGATTATTGGTGAGTGCATGTGTTTTGTTTTGGTTAATTCAGTTCATATTTCTGGATCCCCACATCTATATTTGACTTCGTAACATGTGGAACCACATGTAAAACATGGCAAGTATCTTAATTTGTGGTACGAGCCGTTAACTTGTAGTACATTAACATGCCGTTCTAATGAATCCATCGATCCATCAGTCAATCAAATATATCTTCTCCCACATGCACTTATTGTGCTACTACATGTGAACTCGTGCCCACACGTATGATCCGACCCAGTTTTTGTTAGTCATCTATATTAGATCTGGTGGCATTGCGCTCTAATAACACAGAGGGGCTTTTCCATTAGGAATACCATTATCATCAGTGTTGATCCAAACCCATTATTGGTCTTTTTGTACGTGGATTTTATGATCTACATGTGATTTTTCCCCCATATGGGCTATATGTGGGATCTACATGTGGTTTTTCTAATATTGAACTTGTTCTACTATGAAGACCAACAGAAGTGAGAGTCTACATGTGGTTTTCTGTCAGCTAGATACATAATTCTGTCAGCTTTGGCAAGGTAGATACACAATTCTGTCAGCTTTGGCAAGCAGCCTCTTTCTCCATGTGGGGATCTACATGTGATTTAGAGAACAAATCCACTACATGTGAGATCTATATGTGGTTTTTTCCCACATGTGGTTTCCAATATATAGGCTACATGTGGGATCTACATGTGTACTTTTTCTCCACATAGGCCACATGTGGGGATCTACATGTGGTTTTTTCCCCATGTAGGCTACATGTGGATATCTAAATATTCTTTTTACACATGTAAAAGCCTACATGAGGAATCTAAATGTTTTTCTAATGAATTCAACATGTGAGAGTCTGCATGTAGTTTTCTGTCAGTTAGATACACAATTCTGTCAGCTTTGACAGGCTAGATACACAATTCTGTCAGCTTTGGCAAGCAACCTCTTTCTCCATGTGGGGATCTACATGTGATTTATCCTCCATATAGGCTACATGTGAGATCTGTATGTGGTTTTTTCCCACATGTGGTTTCCAATATATAGGCTACATGTGGGATCTACATGTGTACTTTTTCTCCACATAGACTACATGTGGGGATCTACATGTGGTTTTTTCCCCATGTAGGCTACATGTGGATATCTAAATGTTCTTTTTACACATGTAAAAGCCTACATGAGGAATCTAAATGTTTTTTTACCTCCCCACATGTAGCTTTTCCATAACGGCTACATGTGGGAATCCACATGTGGATTTTCCCCCATTTATTAAACGGGGGATCTGTTGCACAAACAGTGGAAAACATATTTGTATTGTCATTTCTGGTAAAAGATGGCAGAGTTGAACGTGCCTGCTACGAAAGAAGTCGTTGAGTGGAGACTCCGACCCTAACCCTAACCCCTAACCCCTAACCCTAACCCTATTAACCCTAGGCTAACCCCTAACCCTAACCTACAACATTTTTTTATTGTTTTTTATGAACCAAAATACAAATTAATTTGTGTGATTTTTAATATTCGTTTGATGATATCAATTTTATATTGGTTAGTTATGTGGCTATGAATGGAATTAAATACGATTAATGATAGAACTTAAATATCTATAAACTCCACAGTGGAAATGCGTCTGGAATTATCTATCACCTCCCGACTACAAATATAAACGTATTTAATATTTGTAGTCTATCATAATTTTTTTTTACATTCAGTGAACTATTAACGTATTTTACATAAGTGGTGGGTGTCATACTTGTTTACACATTTTTTTTACATGCAATTTAATACTACAAAAGTACAACTGATTTAGGTAAGCCTAACCCGTTACTGACGATCACGGGAACAAGTACTTAACCCGTTATCATCATTAACGGGTTAAGGTAAGGAATATTGGCAGAAGTTCACAAGTACTTAACCCGTCGTTTCCGAGAACGGGTTAGTTGTACTTAACCCGTTATCACCAATAACGGGTTAACTAGGGCTAATTTACAGACACTGTACAAGTTGAGATGTGTATCAATTTGGTGGGGACAATTGTTGTCCTTGCTGCTCATTTTTCAAATAATGTATCAAAACTTCGTTGACTAACAGGTAATGGCATCTTGTGATCTTTTATTTATGTTTAATCCAACCATCATCATCCGTTTTGTGCTGATCCATTCCCTATTTATCAACAGCCCTCTATACAATCTTTGGTCCTATCATGCTCCCCACTTAATTTTGTTAGCCATCTATATGAGGGACCTTTGATCTCCCACATGCACTTCAAGAAGGAGTCTCCTCTCCTTCTATTCGGAGAACTCAAATGGAGTCTCCTCATTCTTCATAAGTGGTCTCCTCTTCTCTTCTAACTGTTTGCAACCAGGTGTAATCAATGTTCTCCTCTTCTCTTCAAAACCCATCTTTACTTCCCAATAGGGAAGACAAAGCTGAAGCTGAAGCTGAAGTTGTAGAAGACAAAGCTCAAGATTAGAGAATGGCTGCCGGCTCTACGCATTTTTCCACAGTGTTTCTCTTAGTCTTCTAATTTGTTAGCTTTTACATGTGTTAGCATAAGTAGCATTTGTACGCCTTTCATACACATTCGTTCTCTATTGTTACACAGAATGTAAGAATTCTTTGCTTTCGCCGGACGGAGTAGTGGTGGGTGTCACGGTGTATTCATGGTACTTTTCGACTTCTTGGCATGCACACCTCACAATCGTGCCACAAATATCACGATTATGAGGAGTGCGTGTCAAGAAGTCGTTAAGTACTTTGAATATACGGTTACACCCACTACTACTCCGGCCGACGAAAGCAGAGGATTTTTACATTCTGTATAACAGTAGAGAACGGGTCTTGTATGCAGGGGGTACAAGTGCATGCTCGGTTTCTCTCAAGCGGTAGGGAGGGCCGTTGGCTCTGCCTTTTTTTTCCCCACAGTGTTCGTTTCTTTAGTCTTCTATTTTTTTAGCAAGACCGGGTGTGTTTGCATATGTAGCAACTGTACGCCTTTCATACACATTCGTTCCCTATTGTTACACAGAATGTAAAAACTCTCGGCTTTCGTCGGACGGAGTAGTGGTGGGTGTCACGGTGTATTCATGGTACTTTTCGACTTCTTGGCATGCACACCTCACAATCGTACCACAAATAGTACGAATATGAGGGGTGCGTGCCAAGAAGTCGTTAAGTACCTTCAATATACGGTTACACCCACTACTACTAAGTTTCGAAGGAAGCCGAGGATTTTTACATTCTGTATAACAGTAGAGAACGAAATTGTATGCAGGGAGTACAACTGGCTACTTATGCAATCAAAAAAAGGCAGAGTCAACAGTCCTTCCTTCCACTTCCGAGAAGAAAGCGAGCATGCACTTGTATACTAAATTAATTTCAACTTCAATTTTCTGTATCTTCAAACAATATGTTAGTGCCAGTTTGTAATGTTCCTTTATATGAATAAAATTTGGTTTTGCAAATTGCCTGTTGTGAATGCAATATCTTGTATATGTATCAACAAACGAAAATATGTCTAACTTGATGGTGTCCCAAAAAAATACGAAACTTTGCGATTTTGTTGGTGTCACCTACGAGAAGCCAAACCAACTTGTAGAAGTGAGTTTGGACTCACGGTTCGTGAGATACAGCCGCGTTTCGCTTACGATTGGGAAAAAGCCTAGTCTTGGTACAGACCAAGTCTTGGTATAGTTCTGCTAATATGGATCTACTTAACCCGTCACGTCTAACAACGGGTTATATTGCCTTAACCCGTTCTTCACGACAACGGGTTAGGTATAACGATGTTGGCAGACATTTAATCGCCCTTAGATCAAAGTCCTGCTAATATCACTGTACTTAACCCGTTCTTGGGAATAACGTGTTAACTAAACTTAACCCGTTCTTCGCAAGAACGGGTTATGTAGAGTATTATTACCAGGGCCCTATCCAAGTTTTCAAACTATACCCCCAAAAATGGAAGTACTTAACCCGTTCTTGGGAACAACGGGTAAAGGTTAGTTAACCCGTTCTCGTGAATAACGGTTTAAGGTGTTGAGCTAATTTTTGGTTTTCTAAAAATTTCTCTTAACTCTTTGCGAGAACTGTCTCCTGAACTATGTAAGGTGACATTCATATGTCCATAAATTGTTTATTATTTTTATAATTATCCATTTATTCTCCCCTAACTAACCACTCTAAATTTGTTACCATATTAAGTCTTACAAAATAAAAAAAATTAAATTACGGGGTTTTTTGTAGCGAGGGTTAGGGTTAGGTTAAAGTAGGGTTAGTCTAGGGTTAGGGTTAGGGTTAGGTTAAGACTAGGGTTATTGGTCATTGCATGTGTTTTGTTTTGGTTAATTCGGTTCATATTTGTGGATCCCCACATCTATATTTGACTTCCACAATAAGTGCATGCCCCATGTACCCACATTAGACAGTCTACATGTGGTTTTTCCCTCGTATAGTGTACATGTGGGATGCGGTCAATTTTAATATATTTGTGTTAATTTAAATATCCGTTTGATGTGGTCAATTTTATATTGGTTAGTTACGTGGCTCGCCAAGAAATTAAAAAAAATATCAAAAAACAAACGAGTCACATATGACTGTCTATTTTGTAGAGTTCAGAAGGAAATGTAAGTAAAGAGTGGAGAGGCGTATGTGATTAATGATACAACTTAAATATCTATAAACTCTTTACTGGAAACTTATTACTAATTTTCTCTCAACTACAAATATTAACGTATTTAATGAATAATTTCTCATAAATTGTTATGAATAAGTGAACTACAATTTATATTTACAAACTTTTCTACACATTTTTTTACATGCGAGTTAATAATTATGAGTACTACCAATTTAGGTAGACTTAACCCGTTATTGACGATAACGGGTTACAAGTACTTAACCCGTTATCGTATATAACGGTTTAAGTTAACGTATATTTCGGCATCTACTTCTGCAAGTAGCCATAAACTTCTGCCAATATAAGTGTGCTTAACCCGTCGTTGGTGACAACGTTCTTCTTCAGCGTAACCCGTGGTCGGTAACAACGGATTAAATTGACAAAGATTGGCAGTGGTTCATCATGTACAGACCAAGTTCTGGAACAGGATCAAGTACACTTAACCCGTTATTGGTATTAACGGGTTTAATGTAATTAATCCGTTGTCACCAACAACGGGTTAACCAGGTGTAATTTACACACATTGACTGTACATTTTCAGACAATTGCTGTCCTTGCTGCTCTTTTTTCGAGAATTGTATCATGTCTTTGTTGACTAACAAAGTTTATCACAAATGTCTTCTTCTTCTTCATGCTTCAGCATTCCTTGTCTATAACTGAGAGACCCATATCCATTACATATTGATGAGCAGTGATCCATATTGCCTTCTCCTTGTGTTGATCCATCCATTCCCTATTTATGAGCAGTGAGAAACCCAAGTGGGCTATCATATCATGCTCCCCTCTTTCTTTTTCCTTGCCTATAACTGAGAGAGTTATACTCATCAAGGCTTCAAACGAGTCTTCTCTTCTTCTCTTCAAGAGAACCCAAATGAGAGGCTTCAATTTCCTCTACTTCTCTCCAAAAATATGAGGAATCAATGTTCTCTTCTTCTCTTGAAGACCTTTTTTTTCTTCCTAATAGGGAGGAAGAAGTTTGAGTTGTAGACGAAATTTGAGTTCAGGGATGGTCGGCTACAATTGTTTTTGTGTATGAAGATGCAGGAGTAGAGATGACTTGTTTCAGTGTACAAGTGCATGCTCGGTTTCTCTCAAGCGGTTGGGAGGGCCGCTGGCGCTATCTATTTTTTTTCCACAGTGTTTTTCTTAGTCTTCTATTGTTTTAGCTTTTAGATGTGTTTGCATAAGTAGCACTTGTCCGCCTTTCATACAAGTTCGTTCTCTATTGTTACACAGAATGCAAAAATTCTCTGCTTTCGTCGGACGGAGTAGTGGTGGGTGTCACGGTGTATTCATTGTACTTTTCGACTTCTTGGCATGCACACCTCACAATCGTGCCACAAATTTCACGAATATGAGGAGTGCGTGTCAAGAAGTCGTTAAGTACTTCGAATATACGGTTACACCCACTACTACTCCGGCCGACGAAAGCAGAGGATTTTTGCATTCTGTGTAACAGTAGAGAACGGGTCTTGTATGCAGGGGGTGCAACTGGCTATTTATGCATTCAAGGCCTCTTCAGTTCAAGGATGGTCGCCTACAATAGTTCTTGTGTATGGAGATGCAGGAGCAGAGAGACTTGTTACAGTGTACAAGTGCATGCTAGGTTTCTCTCAAGCGGGAGGGAAGGGCCGCTGGCTCTACCTTTTATTTATACAGTGTTTTCCTTAGTCTTCTATTTTTTTAGCTTTTAGATGTGTTTGCATAAGTAGCAATTGTCCGCCTTTCATACACATTCGTCCTCTATTGTTACACAGAGTGTAGAAATTCTCTGCTTTCGTCGGACGGAGTAGTTGTGGGTGTCACGGTGTATTCATGGTACTTTTCGACTTCTTGGCATGCACACCTCACAATCGTGCAACAAATAGTACGAATATGAGGAGTGCGTGTCAAGAAGTCGTTAAGTACTTTGAATATACGGTTACACCCACTACTACTCTATCCGACGAAGCGGAGAATTTCTACCTCTGTGTAATAGTAGTGAACGAAATTGTATGCAGGGGGTACAACTGGCTACTTATGCATTCAAAAAAAGGCAGAGTCAGCAGTCCTTCCTTCCAATTCGAGAAGAAAGCGAGCATGTACTTGTATACTAAATTAATTTCAATTTAAAAATAGAGTATCAAGGGATGACTTTGTAATGTCAACTAGCATGCGGATCATGTACAATTTTCTATGTTTCTTCAAACAATATGTTATTACCAGTTTGTAATGTTCCTTTATATGAATAAATTTTGTTTTGCAAATGGCTTGTTGTGAATGAATAGATTTGTATATTATCTATATAATAAAACACAAAGAAAGCTATCAGGTGGCTCACATTCAATCTATCCCAAAATCAATGGACCAGATCTGCTCTCACAGAACATATTTTCCCGCCCAAATTTCAAACTCCCCAAATTCAAATACACACACTCTCTCTCTTTTTTTTCCATTATAACCAAAAAAAACTCCTTATCTCCCTCTTTCTCCCGCCCATTCTCTCTTTCTCACTGTCTCCCTCTCCCTATCTCCCCGTTCTCTCTCCATTTCTCCTGCTCTCTCACTCTCTCCCTCTTCCCGATCTCTCACCTCCACCCGACCTCTCACCTCCACCCGACAGACCCATCACAAGCCGATCACCATCTCCGCTTTCACCGCTCTCGATTTCCCGTGGCTTCAAGCACATACCCATCGCCATCGCCGCTCTCACTCTCTCCCTCCTTCCTCCCTTCCGATCAGCGCCCCCCCCCCCCCCCACCTCCCGATCAGCCCACCTCCCGATCGTCGCTTCCCACTGCCGCCGTCTATGCGTCGACAGTCACAAGCCGATCGATTTCCCGTCTCAAGCATCGACAGCCAAGCACAGACCCATCACAAGCCGATCGATTTCCCGTCGCTTCAAGCACAGACCCGTCGCCTCAAGCATTGATTTCACCTCTCAGGTATACAAAATCTCTCCATCGATTTCACCTCACAACAGATGTAGTCTTTCTTTGAGGGCTGAAGTTTTTTTTACCTCCAGTTGTATTCTTGATTGGGTATCGGAAGGAAATCCCAGTGGATTGGGTGAAGTTAATTTTGATGGGGTTTTGATTATTTATACACTGGATTTTCATTTGTATGCTCAATTTTGCTCAACCTTAGGATGTTACGCTGGATTTTACACTGGATGTTACATTTGTATGCTCAATTTTGCATGCTCAATTTTGCTCAACCGTAGGATTTTACACTGGATGTACGTTGCTCAACCTTAGGATGTTACACTGGATTTCACCTCTTGCTCATTTGTATGCTCAATTCTGCTCAACCTTAGGATTATTTATACACTGGACTAGTTATACACTGGATTTTCATTTTCATTTGTATGCTCAAGTATGTTGTCAGATAGTAGACGATCGACATCTTGGTTTTGTTGCTTCAAACATCGACTACTTCATAATTTAATCACTTTAGCTTCCCAAGTGAATTCTATATTGGAATGATTTTCATTTTCGATATCGTTTGCTTTCGTTTCATCTTTTTATGCTATGTACATTACTATTATCCGATAAATAATTCTATATCTGCTTGATTTGCCCTTTTTAACCTTTTTTTATTTGCTTCTCAAGGTATTCAAGAAGCGATTAGGAAGTAAAAATCCCAGAATACAGCTGCTCACCCTCTCTGTGAGTAATAAATCTCCTCTATACTTCCTCATTATTTAGCTAATCGCCTACAAAATTAAGCTGCTGATGATAAGTTATTTTATTAATGCTCCCTTGCTATATTGGATTTTAGGATCTGATATTATCTTCACTTTCAACTAAGTGATTAACTTAAATTGTTCTGGACTTTGGCGCTCCTGGTCAGTATATAGCTGTAATACACCTTGGTATTAGTGGGAAACAAAAAAAACATTTAATCCCTGGGAGATACTGCCTCTAAAAATTGATCTTAGACAAAAGTAGCCTTCAAATATCCTTTGAAGTTTAAGTATGGTACACCACAGATGTAGTCTGAAGAGAAACCAGACTTAGATTATACATGTCTGTTTCAACCACTAGATTATGGCATATGCAAGAGGCATGGTTTCATTTTTTTTTTTTTTTTTTGATAAAAAAGATGATAGCGTCGTCGCTTCATTGATGAAAAATCAACAAAATAAAGTAGTACAACTTACACTGGTTTCAAATGTTAGATGTCGGTGTTGTGTTATATATCGGGATGTCTATTAATGATTGTAGATATTTTATAAATAACTGATGGGGAACTCATTGCACAACAAAAGTTGAAGTCTAGGATGTTGCCGGATTTTGTTTAGGATATTATGGCAAAAGTTGATGATGTTACTGGATTTTAGGATGTTTCTTTTTTATGCTCAACCTATACTTTCATGAAGGAAAATTTAGAGATAAGCCAACACTAAATTGATATGCAACTCGGTACCCATGGAGAAGATAAGGCATTTGATTTGCATTTTAGGTATTTGTTTTCTAGGTCAATATAAGGCTTACCCTGATCTCACTACATTTGTTTTTTAGTATTGTCACCTCTACCATAGTTCTCTCTCTATTTGGATGTTTTGTTTAATTTTTATTTTTAAGAATCTTTCTTTACATGTGTGTAAATAAGTAATCTCACAATTGAAACTTGCCATCTGTTTGCATGAGATTCAGTTTTCATTAGAAGATATAATCTATGCATGAGATTCCTAATCAAATTACTACGCATTTCATTTTCATAATGTCATACAGTTTTAATATGCTCAGAACCTATCTTCAATATTTCTTCTATTCACAAACTTATCGTTAAAACTTAACTATTCATAATGTCATACATGTTGCAAAATGAAGTTATTTACCTTAACTATCCTTCTCATTCAGTCTGAAGAAGTTGCCCGTGCATTTGGAGCTTTCTGCACACCTTAGTTTTTTCTCTTCAGAAAGGTGAGAATTGTCAATTGCAAATGTTTTTTAGATCCAGCTTCTGAGATAGAAGAGTTTTACTTTAAGGTTGATTAACTAAATTTAAATTTTAGATATGAACTAGGTAACATGGATACTTAGAAGAAAATAGTATGATGGTATTAATAACAAAGCAGTTCTTTGGTCTCATTTGAGATTGCCTTATGATAGACTTCAGTTAACTATGTTACCGTGCCCGAAATTCAATCCAATGCTCACTGTGCTTCTTTTGCATATTATTTCCATTATACTTAAAAGGCTTCTTACACACTCCCCTAAAATGATTTATATTTTCAAATCTGTCCTTTGAATTCTTCGCATTTACATACTTTCCTTAAAAGAAAGTGATCTTTGAAAAACTCCTGACTGTCAGATTCACTTCTGAAACTGAAATAGCTGCACAATTTTACTGTCTTACTGCTTCTTCCCATCTTTCTCTATAGCTCCATCTTTCTCTATAACACTTCTGAAACTGAAATAGCTACACAATTTTACACAAGTATCTCATTGTAGTTAATCATCAAAGAAGATAGAACATAGTAATTAATAGTAGTTAATACGTTTTCTTGATTGGTTTGTTAAAATAATTACAACGTCAATTGCTCCAATTAAAGAACTTCAATTGGTTAGTTAATATGTTTTCCCTCCTTTATATACAGGTCAATTGCTCTAATGAAAGAACAACAATGGATGACATCACTATATATGGCCATGTAAGTATCTTCTTTTTTTAAAAATAAAATCTACAACACTTGATATAATAATAAGTTTTTCTCATTTTAATGTTTACTTCAACCATTGTGTTCTATTTTGAAGACTTCAACCATTGTGTTCTTCTACAACCATGTAATTTTTTTTTTCATTCATTCGGTTGGTGTTTAGTATGGTGGAGGTTGTAAAAATTGTAATATTTAGCATTTTTGGAGATGATGTAAGTAACTGTATATAATAATGATATAATATAGTTATGTTAATACCCGTACCCGCAATTTTGTGGAGTATTGGGTTCTGTGTTTGGTTTTTTAAATGTTTTTCGAAGGTTTTTCAAAAAAATTATTACATTTTCAAAAGAATTTTTGGTTTTTATTTTGTATCTTGCATTATATTCTGATTTTTTCCCCCAGAGCCATATATATATGTTGCCTGTGTGATGTTGCTCGGTTGAGCCTGGGGAGGATTTATATTTATTGCATGTGATGTCATATATTTAATTGTTAGCAGAATTCCGTAAGGAATTTCTGTAAAAGGGCTAATATTTTAGGGGAGGTTCTGTCAAAATTTTTTAAAATCTATTATGTTTTCCTAATACTTGAGATTGTGAAATTGTGAAATTGTGAACATTTTGTAGGTTCAGTGAAGATTTTGTAGGTGGTACACTTGAAGCTTGAAGCTTTCTGGATTGAAGCTTGAAGATTTTGTAGATTTTGTAGCTTCAAGATGAAGATTTTGTAGGTTCAGTGAAGATGAAGATTTTGTATCTTGAAGCTTGAAGATTTTGTAGGATCATTAACGGCTTGAAGCTTGAAGATTTTGTAGGTGGTACACTTGAAGCTTGAATATTTTGTAGGTGGTACATTTTGTAGAATTGTGAAATTGTGAACTTTTAAGAGATTGTGAGAATGAGTTTTCTGGATTGTATGTGAGGACTAGGATTGCCCGTGAGACGTGCGTACGGCACGTATTTAAGTGAAGGTAATGGTAATGGTATATAAATTTAAGTGAAGGTAATGGTATATAAATTTAAGTGAAGGTAATGGTATATAAATTTTATGAATAATGAAAGATAAATTTTATGAATATTTCAAGCAATAAGAGAAGTGCCAACCATCATATTAGATGGTAGAACAATAGATAAATTCCGCAACAGAGTTAGTATTTCCAAAATGGCACAGCGAACAGAATTCACACAGGACTAATATGAGTTGCAAGGAGAAAAGTGAATTTACTTTGTGTAAAACATAACGGCCAACCTTGGTGCTATGACTAACAATGACAGTGAGAATTGAATATCGATTTAAAAATTGAGCTTGAATATCATCACTAACATTGACAGTTTACTAACATCATCTTGAAAGCAAATTACAGAGTAATGCATTCACACAACACTTGAATTCTGACTGTGTGTACCTACATTTATAATTTAAGATTGGATAACATCAACTAGATAGTTACCATCACTAACCATGCAAGTTTACTACCAATCATCTGGATGCCAATTACACAGTATTTATTTCGTTTGGAACAACTCAGTTTTAGTCTTGCTTCTAAAATGTGTCAACGGATTAAGTAGAGAGATATTGTCCGATCTAACACCCCTATATGTGAAGTATTGAACCGAAGTACTGCCAATACCTGTCTCCTTAGCCCGTTATTGCTAATAACGAGTTAGATTGTATAAAACCGTTACCTCCAAGAACGGCTTAAGTAGAGAGATATTGGCCGAACTAAATCCCTACATGTGTAGTATTGAACCAAAGGACTGCCAATATCTAGCTCCTTAGCCCGTTATTGCTGATAACGGATTAGATTGTATTAAACCGTTCACGCCAAGAACGGGTTAAGTAGAGAGATATTGGCCGAACTAAAACCACCGTATGTGAAGTATTGAACCAAAGTACTGCCAATGTCTATCTCCGTAACCCGTTATTTCTGATAACGGGTTAGATTGTATTAAACCGTTATCGTCAAGAACGGGTTAAGAAAAGAGATATTGGCCGAACTTACAGGTGCAGTATTGGTTATGCACGAAATACACAATCGTCAACACAAATAAAAAACTGTTCACATTAGCAGGCAGACAATTTTCCTTAACACAAAATTCCCAAACAGAACGAGTTCCCCAAATTGTATACATCTACTAATTTTACATTTTCCGACTGCAATAAGCATTCACAACCAAATTGCCTGGTCAAAATGCATAGTAATATAACTTTGTTCACAAATACACAAAATAAACTGACGTACAGAAATTACATTATAATTAAAAACATCATTAATTTACTTGTACCAAACAAGAACACGGCAATTATCCACACATATATACAAACCAAAAATAACACAACTTTTCAATGCATTGCGTCTTTCCATTTGGGCGCGTTATACTTGTTTCATTCCGGACCTATACCAGGGAAAAAAAAAAGGTTAACAATCCAGTCGAAATTCATAAAAATCGGCACGAATCAATATAAAATTTGGCAATTATTCGGTGATTATTTTGAAATTTTGACATGACATACATATTGATAAATTTCTTAAAGCCCCCTTAGCACGAACCTTCGCCTTCGTCATCATCACTCTCTACCGCGTTTGGAGCTTCTTCATTGCCCACCGATCCACTAAAAAAAGAAGGAAGAATGAGTTAGTACTGACCAAAAATAACAAAGTTTGAGTTCAATTAACAAATACAAAATCTTTGATATAATACCTTGCTAAATTTTTTGGGCAATTCCGTGAATCGTGACCTACGACACGAAGACATGTCCTGCAAAGTCTTGGCCTCTTCGTTTTTTGGCATTCTCTTACCGACTTCAACCGTTTCCCTTTAGGCCTACCCTTTGTGGTGCACTGTACAGGGTCACCTACATGTGCATGTGTATGTGCTTGTCCACCACTCTCAGGTTGTGCGCTACCTTCGTGTGGTGTGCTGTTCACTGGATCAATCTTAGCAAAGCCTTCAATTCCCTTCAGCATGTGGTCGAGCATGTACTTGTATCCTCGCTCTGAAGAACAACCAAGATCGACCATATGTCTTGAGTGCATACTAAGTTCACAATAACGCGATGCAAAATTGTCGCCCATATTATTGCCCACCGGTATACTGCTTCTCCTCATTTGATCCCTAGTCCATCGCCTACAAATATATTGTTCAGGCAGTGCGGTGTGATCTGTGAACCGAATAACTGCAAGTAGATGTTTGCAGGGAATGCCTACGAAGTAGTACATGGAACAAGGGCATTTAGCAATTTTACTGATTTTACAATAAGAAATCACCCTCCCCGGTTCTGAATTTCCACAAACTGTTACAGAATAAGCTGCACTATCCGGTGTATCCATACTCGCAATTAAACTCACATTAAGTAATAAGCTTTTGACCACTTCTTGTTGAAATTTGTAGAAAATCTTCAAAGTGTATGTCCCTGCCATTTGTGACTCCAATGCCCACTCGGTCTTCAATTTTGGCCGCTCCTCGCGATTACGATGTGTTTCTTTAAGTTCATCGTGTCTTTGTTTTACTAAGAGTCGGTCAAAGATGATAGCAAATTCATGTAGTGAGTACTTTTTATGAGTATGGTGCTTCAAGGATGAATGTAGCGATTCGCTACGTTGGGTACTCAGCATGCCCCCCCAAAATGAGTCTCTTGCGTACACCGGGGCCCATTTTTCACGGATCTCAAATTTTTCCTTCAACCATTTGTTATTTTCTAATTTGTACTGACAGATCAAATTTTTCCACTTCTGTTCGAATTCTGTTTTAAATTCCGCCGTATAAATAATAGTCTTCAAAGCATCCCTGAACTCATCAACGTTATTCGACATTCGAACTTCATGCGGTAGCTTATCCAAAATATGCCAAATGCAATATCTATGTGACGTGATTGGGAAAACTTTGGAAATTGCAGAAGTTATCCCGCGATCCTCATCTGTCACGATGTTGATCGGATCACATGTCATTGCAGCACGCCACTTTTCAAAGAACCACTCAAATGAGGATGCCGTCTCATTGGGGATGAACCCACAACCTAGGAATATTGATTGCCAATGATGGTTGAATCCAACAAATGGTACGAACAACATCCCGTATCGGTTTGTGTTGTAGGTAGCGTCAAAGCAAAGAACATCCGCAAATACTTTGTAATTATTTCTGGCGATACCGTCCACCCACATACAATGTGTCAATCGCCCTTCGGGGTCACATTGGTAGTCAAAATAGAATAAGGGATCGGTCGCCTTTTTCGATTCAAAAAACTCAAGTAGAATTTGTCCGTCGTAACCTTTTAAACCTTCCATCTCGTCTCTCCTGATATTTCTTACATCGGTTTCGGTGAATCCAATTTTCTCATTACCGCCACTTGCAGCTTCAAAGAATAGCATTTGTTTGCATACAGGGACATTAGCTTCGGTCATTTGACCAATTACATTTTTAACTGTCTTAGTCAATTTACGATTTTGAGGTAGCAAGTGACGTTTACCGGGTGAAGTAAATTCGTGATTGTGTGCTTCATTTAACGAATAAATAATCCACGTATTACTTTGTGAAGTACTATGTGGGTTTATTTTCACACGGACAAAAGCTTTGCAACCCGTTCTAGAAGTTGTACCTCGTCTGGTTTCATTATAGCTATTCGGTGACTCCCCGGCTTTATTACAGACGTATGATTTATCCACTACATCGTTTCCCTTATATTTATTTCCACCCTTACGCATAGCGAATCCCGCACATTTGCAATATGATGAATAAAATTTTTCCGCATCATCAAGGGTGGGAAATGTCATACCAATCTTCGGTTTTAGGTGCTCGTCAACATGAGGAAGATACTCTCCAAGTGGTTGTGCACGAACAAATTTATCCCCGGCAACAGAACTTCCTTCGAAACTGTCCATACCTAAGAAACGGTGAAGAGGAGAATAGTTAGGGGTACTAAACCGCTGTATTTGGTGTTTTTATAAGTGCGCAAGCCACCACAACTTGAAAAGGAGAAAAGTTTCGTACTAATTGGAGGTGGTTTGAAGTGTTTTATAAACGGCCCGCACTTAGAAATTTCTAATTCTAAAACTTAAAATGCGAGGAAATAGAGCAAAACCGCACAAACGGCATCCGAAAATTACAAAAATTTCCATCTAGGTGGAATTCACGTAGGGCAAGCCACCCGAACTTGTAGAAGGGAGTTTCGACTCACGGTTTGCAAGATACGACCGTATACCGCTTTATAATAGTTTTTTTCAACCGAAAGCGATACGCGGCCGTATCTCTCGAATCGGGAGTCGAAAATCACTTCTACAAGTTTGGGGGGCTTCTCATAGGGGACACCAACCTACCCGCAAAGTTTCGTATTTTTTGGAGGGCATTTGAAGGGTTTTCTAATCTACCCGCACTTAGAAATTTCTAAGTTTAAAACTTGTAGTGCGGGGAACTTGAGAAAACTGCGCAACGGCACCCGAAAATTAAGAAACTTTTCGACTAGGCCGGATTCACGTAGGGCAAGCCACCCAAACTTGTAAAAACGAGTTTCGACTCACGGTTTGCGAGACATGGCCGTGTACCGGCTTTAGTTGTTTTTTTCCAACCAAAACCGATACGCGGCCGTATCTCTCGGACCGTGAGTCGAAATTCACTACTACAACTTCGGTTCACTTCTCGTAGGTGACACCAACCAAATCGCAAAGTTTCGTATTTTTTGTAGGCCGTTTCAAGGGTTTTCTAAGCTACCCGCACTAAGAAAATTCTAAGGCTTAAACTTGTAATGCGAAGAAGTTGAGAAAACCGCACAAACGGCATCCGAAAATTTTAAAACTTTCAGAGTTGGTCGGGTTCACGTAGGGCAAGCAACCCGAACTTGTAGAAGCGAGTTTCGACTCACGGTTTGCGAGATACGACCGTATACCGCTTTATAATAGTTTTTTTCAACCGAAAGCGATACACGACCGTATCTCTCGAACCGTGAGTCGAAACTCACTTCTACAAGTTCGTTTGGGTTCCCTTAGGTGACACCAACCAATTCACAAAGTTTCGTATTTTTGGGAGGCCGTTTGAAGGGTTTTCTAATCTACCCGCACTTAGAAAATTCTAAGTCTAAAACTTGTAGTGCGAGAAAGTTGAGAAAACCGCACGAACGGTACCCGAATATTATAAATCTTTCCGACTAGGTCGGATTCACGTAGGGCAAGCCACCCGAACTTGTAGAAGCGAGTTTCGACTCACGGTTCGGGAGATACGGCCATGTACCGGCTTTAGTTGTTTTTTTCCAACCAAAACCGATACGCGGCCGTATCTCTCGAACCGTGAGTCAAAATTCACTTCTACAACTTCGGGTCACTTCTCGTACGTGTCACCAACCAAATCGCAAAGTTTCGTATTTTTTGGAGGCCGTTTTGGAGGGTTTTCTAATCTACAAAAACTGAAAGAATTCTAAGTCTGAAACTTATAATGCGAGGAAGTTGAGAAAACCGCACAAACGGCATCCGAAAATTTTAAAACTTTCAGAGTTGGTCAGGTTCACGTAGGGCAAGCCACCCGAACTTGTAGAAGCGAGTTTCGAGTCACGGTTTGCGATATACGGCCGTACACCGCTATACTTGGTTTTTTCCAACCGTAAGCAATACGCGGCCGTAACTCTCGAACCGTGAGTCGAAACTCGTTTCTACAAGTGGGTTTGGCTTGTACTACGTGAGACGAACCTACTGGGAAAGTTTCGTATTTTTTTACGGTCGTTCGCAGGGTTTTCAACCATAACCGCACTGAAAAGTTCATAACTAATTTCGTATATACAATTCTAATTCTACTAGTGTTTTGCATGCATCGAACCTGTGGTATGGGACACAGTAATACGTGCACTAGATAGGATAATAAAATGCTAATAAATCTAAGTTGACACTTGTACACTTAACCATTGTTTATTAACATTGTTATTGCTTTTGAACTTTGTTCTTGCTTCATATTCCTTGATGTACCATTTTCCTTTACTCTTTACTTTTCACTACTTACTGTTTGTACTTGCTCTAACGGATATTTTTCCCCACTCTAGCTGATCCAACCACAGGTGCACAAGGAGAATTTCAAGAAGGCATTGGTGAGTAGTTCTTCTAGGATTGGATCAGGAGATGCTTTGAAATAAATTGTTTCTTCCATATTATTTTTATATCGCATTGTTACTTTTATTGAACTTTGTATCCCGGGCTTTGTTGACCCGTAACTGTTGCTTATTTCAAGTTATTGGTTATTATGTTGGACTACTGCATGTTTTATCTCAGTATTTGTTTATGTGATTATGCTTTTTCATACGTGGTTATGATTATTCTTTCATGTTGTTGAGTTAAGATAGGTACAACTTATGGATGATGTTAATATCATTTGCTGGGCCTTCGTCACGGACTCGTTTTCCATATTTTGGGAAGCGGGACGTGACAAAAACCAAGCATACTCACTTTCTCCAATGCAAGTATTCATTCATAATTCCAAACCCAAATATATATGTCATGCAATTAATGTAATTATAGTATGTAACAACTCCATCTGTAATTACCCCTTCTCATTACTACAAACCGAGTAGCAAACTAGAGTTTTTTTTTTGTTTTTTTGTCCCGCCCTTCTCTAAGTTTTCACTTGCCTTTTGACGCGAATGCACACATTTGTGATGAATTCACCCGTTTACTCAACAAGACACAAACTTAAAGTGCTTTGCATACTCATATTTCAAGTTCCCGTTTGATGTAAAAGTAACATTGGTGATGAATACCCCTAGTTACTAAGCAACTCGAAATATTGGAGTAGATGAAACTTTATTCAGTCAATTATTTGATCATTATCACTCTATTTACTTAAACTCTGTTTAGGACTAGATCAAAGGGGATAATCGCAAGAAAAAGCATCACATTTTGCTTTTATGTATAATCACATGACTGTCACAATTGTGTAAGGAATTTTAAAATTCAATAATTCTAAAGTAAATAGGTATGCTTAATCTTGCTTTATAAGCGATTTTCTATCCTTAAAAAAAATATTTCAATGCTTTAGCATAATAAAGAACTCAAAAGTGTAATAGTAAGCCTAATTGAAATCCCTTTTTGTTTTGTTTTTTTTCTTTTCAAATATACATAAAATAAAAATAAATTTGTACCCCTTCCCCCATACTTGAATATCACATTTTCCTCATTGGGAAAGGAAAAGGAAAAACAAAAAGAATGCAAAAAGATCAGAATTTCTCCCCTGATTCGTGTTAAAATTCTGCACGCATGACGTTCATTGTTTCAGCAATATCTGGAGCTGTAGGTGTCCAAATGGCTTGATTATTTTTGTTCAGGAAAGCTAAGACAATTGGCTACAATCGCTCTTTGAAACATTTTTTTAGATTCTGACTCCATCCTGCTCAAAAACAGCCATTAATTCAGGTGTAGAAAATAGCTTCACCCCGGCGACTTCCAAAATTATGCAATCCTATAAAATAAAATCAAAAATTAAAATTGAAACAAACTAAAAGAAAAATAAAATCTAAATGCAGCAAAAGAAAACATGGTTTGCTTCCCAAGAAGTGCTAAGTTTTAAGTCTTTAGCCAGACTTTCTCCAACTTGTCACTGTTGTTTGGCCTTATCGATGTACAAGATTTCCTTGCCAACTACTCCATCCATGTAAGGCTTCAACCGCTGTCCATTGACCTTGAATGTCCCTTTTTCCTCATGATGAATTTCTATAGCTCCATATGGAAAACTCGTGTGACAACAAATGGTCCCGTCCACCTAGATCACAATTTTTTAAGAAAAAGTCTAAGTTTTGAATTGAATAACAACACCTTATCCCCTTCCTTGAATTCTCTTCTCAAAATATGCTTATCGTGCCACCGTTTAGTCTTTTCTTTATATATCTTGGCATTATCATAAGCATCATTGCGAAACTCGTCCATCTCATTTAGTTGCAACATTCTCTTTTACCTGTATTTTTTCATGTCAAAATTAAGTGCCTTTATTGCCCAATAAGCGCGATACTCAAGTTCCACGGGTAAGTGACATGCTTTACCATACACCAATCTATATGGGGACATTCCAATTGGTGTTTTAAATACCGTCCCATATGCCCATAATGCATCATCTATTTTTCTTGCCCAATCCGTTCGTGATATATTCACTGTCTTCTCAAGTATACGCTTCAACTCTCTATTTGAAACCTTTACTTGATCACTTGTTGGAGGGTGATATGATGTTGTCACATGATGAGTAACTCCATACTTAGCAAGTATCAAATTGACGGTTGCAAAAATGTTTTCCTCCATCGCTAATAATTTTCCTTGAAGCTCCATATCACAAAAGGATATTTTTCCTAATGAAGTTCACCACAACTCTTGCATTATTGGTTGGTGAGGCAGCAGCTTCCACCCACTTGGAGACATAATCTACAGCAACCAAGATATATTTATTAGAAAATGAAGATGGAAAATGACCCATAAAATATATCCCCCAAACATCAAATAATTCAATCACTAAGATATTATTTAGGGGTATCTCATGTTTCCTAGAAATATTTCCCACCCTTTGACAATGATCACATAATTTAACAAAATTAAAAGCATCTTTAAAAATTGAGGGCCAATAAAATCATGATTGTAAAATTTTTGCTGCTGTTTTGCTCTACTAAAATGGTCGCCAACTTCCAATGTGTGGTAATGTTTGAGTATGCTTTTCATTTTCTCTTCAGGTACACATCTCCTTATTACTTGATCTGCACAATGGTGAAATAAAAAAGGTTCCTCCCAAAAATAATATTTCAAGTCAGAAAATTTCTTCTTTTGTTGATAAGTAATTTTAGGAGGTAGAATTTTTGATACCAAGTAGTTAACTATATCTGCATACTATGGAGGAGTTTGTATCATCATTAAATACTCAGCTGGAAATTCTTCATTGATTGGTGTAACCTACAATTTGTTTTCATCTTTTGGCTCAATGCGAGATAAATGATCGACCACCACATTTTCCACACCCTTCTTGTCCTTGATTTCCAAATTGAACTCTTGTAAAACTAAAATCCAGCGAAGCAATCTTGGTTTGGCTTCCTTCTTTGCAAGCAAGTATTTGAGAGCTGAATGATCCGTGTACACAACCACCTTTCAACCAATCAAATAAGGTCAAAATTTGTCAAAAGCAAACACAACAGCTAATAATTCTTTTTCAGTAGTAGCAAAATTAAGCTGTGCTTCTGTCAAAGTTCTACTTGCATAATAAATGATGTGAAAATTTTTGTTTTTTCTTTGCCCTAAAACAGCCCCTATTGCCACATCACTAGCATCACACATTAATTCAAAAGGCAAATTTCAATCTGGTGCAATAATTATAGGTGCCGAAATTAATTTCTTTTTCAATGTTTCAAAAGCATGCAAGCAGTCATGGGAAAAATCAAATGGTGTATCTTTATTCAAAAGATTGCAAAGAGGTTTAGTGATTAAAGAAAAATCTTTTATAAATCGTCGATAAAATCCTGCATGACCCAAGAAACTTCTCACTCCTTTGACATTAGTTGGTGGAGATAATTTTCAATGATATCTATTTTAACACGATCCACTTCAATTCCTTTAAAGAAAACTTTGTGGCCTAGCACAATCCCTTCTTCCACCATAAAGTAACATTTCTCCCAATTCAAAACCAGATTTGTTTCCTTACAACACTGCAAAACCAAAGCTAAGTTAGATAAACAATTATCAAATGAATAACCAAAAACTGAAAAATCATCCATAAAAATTCCAATAAACTTCTCAACCATATCCGAAAAAATTGACATCATGTAGCGCTGAAATGTGGCGAGGGCATTGCAAAGACCAAAAGACATCCTTCTATATGAAAAAGTTCCATATGGGCAAGTAAAAGTTGTTTTCTCTTGATCTTCTGGTGCTATGGCGATTTGATTGTATCCCGAATACCCATCAAGAAAACAATAGTATGAGTAGCCTGCAAGTCTTTCGAGCATTTGGTCAATGAAGGGTAGTGGAAAATGATCCTTTCTAGTTGCATTGTTTAGTCTTCGATAATCTATGCACCCTCGTCATCCCGTGACTGTTCTTGTTGGTATTAGCTCATTATTGTCGTTCTTTACTACAGTTATTCCTCATTTCTTTGGCACAATATGTAACACCCCGAATTTCAAATAAGGATAAATTCGGGATTTCACAGGATCTTTACTTCACTTCGTACAATTTTACAAGGAATTTAAAACTTTTTATTCACAATACATCAGAGTTCCTTTACACTTAGTTTTTACACAGCGGAAGACTAAAAGATTACAACAATGAAATACAACTGGCATAACTTTAACATCATTTGCAACATCTTTAACTTCGAAACAGCAACATCATATCCACTTTATAACTCCATGAATAGTCCATTACCTGCATGTCAATCTGTGGGCACGTCAGTTACTTAGAACTGACGAAATGTTATACACGACTATCCTCTCTATGCCGGGAATAGTATAACGATCTCATACTTTAACAAATCACAAAAAGATTGAATGAACAAGTAAAGTGTCAAAGGTGATTATTCTAAACATATGTGTATGTCATGCCTTAATGCCTAATGCACACATTTCTATACTAGGATGACACTAATGCACACTTGTTCGGATTCTATGCATCCCATACTACATAGGTCCGAGGGCAAGTGCCTACGTACTCCACATTGAAGGGTTCGATCCCTCGCCATGAAAACTACCCGGTAGCAAAACAAAGTTCAGACTATTCCACGAATGTGAATCCCAGCCTTGGAGTCCACCGCTGGCTGTTATAACAGATTCCACACCGCGCGAACCGTCCCGTATGTGACCCTCTAGTCCAGTATATATATATATATATATACATTGGAGACGGTAAACACAAAAATCCATCCGTCCGACTACTCAAGATCTTAGAGTCCACCGCCGACCCGTCCTCATAGTCCCGGATTAAAATATAATAATCCGTCTCCCACAGGGCAACCTCAGTCCACTAACTGGGTCTATAGTCTTGGAGTCCACCGCCGACTATATAGAGCACCCCACTTACGTTTCCCTAAGTTTACTACATCTTCACTTATGTGCCTAAATTTTCTTAAGTTTAAGACATGAATAATTTCCACACGTAGAATTAGTTGTTACCTCCTACCGGACTTAATCAACAAATACGAGATGGCTCCTTAGCCATATCTCCGAATCATTTCTCAAATCTTTTCTTTTAATAATGCCGGTACCGAGGTCTTACTAACTCTAAATCATAAACTTTCATGTACATGAAACCTGGGTACACATACCCTTTAGTAAACATGTCTTAAACCTAGATATTTTCATCTTTCAAATTATTCACAAATGTGATTCAATGTCTCATCTTAATTTGTATTCATGAAGTCTCATTTTAATACTACTCATGAGTCTTTTATTCACAATCTTTCAAAAGCCGTATTCTTCTTCATGAACAATATTTTCATCCATTTTTAAGTCACTTTAGCAATACATTTTAACCACATCAACATTTCTACACAAAATAAGAGTGTGATTCACAACACAATATTTTTCTCTTTTTAAGAAAATAAGTGTCATACTCTTTACTAAATAGATTCTAATCACAACCCAAATTTCTTTCTCAATTTTCCTTCTATTTTCTTAATTGTACATGAAAATCTCAAAAAAACTATTTTAAATAATTTCTTCATTATGTTTTATAAACCCTAGAATTTTCCCAAAATGAAACACTTTTGAAAGTCAAACTGACCCACTTTCGAAACTATTTACCAAATTGACCTACTCACTATCAAAATTGCAAGTCTAGTTTCAACGGAACTTTTAAAAGTTTTTACCAAACTGACCCACTTTCGAAACTATTTACCAAATTGACCTACTCACTATCAAAATTGCAGGTCTAGTTTCAACGGACTCCCGAATCTCAAATAATGAATGTAGATCATACATTCAGGTGTAAATTGGTAGAATTTACAGAGATAAATTTGATGCCAGCCAATCTCGATCACCATTTCTTTATTCACACATGGCAAAAATAATCAATCTTTTCCTTTCTCATTTACCAATTAACAAGTTGTAATTTTATTTACATGATTCACTACTATTTTCACCTCACCCAATAGTATAAATTGTTCTACTTTATTACATCAAAATTTCCATACAAAATATACATTTAGCATACAAGCATTCTAACATGATCATGTTATTAGTCAAAAATTTCTATTATTTACTTAATCATAACAAGAATATTCTCCTTCATAGTATATTATATTAGCATGAAACTTTATCTATATACTTCATCTTAACATCCAACTTATTATATATAAAAAGAAACATGAATTTATCTTTTAATTAAGACATCAAAAATTCTATTATTCATCAAGCATGCAAGTCTCTACAATTAAGAAGACATAAAATCACTTACTAACATTAAGTGGATTTATCCCTTAACTTAGCAATTTCATGACAACCAATGCATAAATCTACTCTACTTCATCATATCAACATCATATACTCATTTATTTATTTATTTTTTTTACTAGAACACATAATTCTAAAATAAAAAGCATAAGAACACCCACCTCAATTGAAACTTGACTAATGAAGGGAAGAGCACCACTTCTAGATCCAATGTCCTCCTAGATCTTCTCCTCCTAGCAATGGCCACCAAGTACAAACTCTTTTCTCTCTTTCTTTTATTCTTCTCTTTCTCTTATTTATTTTATTTTTGGTGTGAAAAAGAATGAGAAATGAGTTGCTATTTATAGGACAATGCTAGGGATTATATTGCAAAATCTCCCACCTAATAACTTCTCATTTTAATTCTCTTTTTAATTATCCATCTTTTCATTTCTTAACTCCTAAAAACTCCCAACCTTTCACCTCCTTATAACTCCTACCTCTTCTAATTCTTAACTCCCACTCTCCACTCTCTTCTCACATTCAATCTCTCTCTCTCCCCATGCCAAAACTGACCCACTTTTCTACCCGGACTCACACAGCACACTTGTGTGCTGTGTATGTCAAGTGGGCCTCCAACTTTCAATTTCTATTACACATTTTTCATACTTCACCATTCCATACCCATTTACCAATACACCATATTAGAAATTGTAATTCAAGGTGTTTGTTTTCCGCTGTGCTTTGTAAAGAATTGGTGTGATAAAAGTTGAAATTTTTTCTCTGTTTGGCTATGTTTACTATTACATTGAGGTGGATGTTGGGAATTGTGCCACGTATTTCTGAGATATCATATTGGAAATTCGGGGTGCTACAGAGATTGGTATCAGAGCATGCTTCAATAATAATGATAAATATGGTATAAAAATAAACCTAGGTGGACATTAGAGCGTGAGTACCTAGGTGTGGACATTAGAGTGTGAGTATCACATAGAATTAAAATAAGATGAAATGATTTGGGGTATGACTGAGGTTTTGTCAGGGGGTATTAATGTGAATGTGAATGGTGTTGTGATGCTCTAACTTTTCCCTCATTTTGCAGTATTCAGTATATTGGCAGGACCCAGGATCGGGAATGGTTGAAATGGTGATGGGGCTGAAGATTTCCATGAGGCTGGGCTTGATCTTTAGACTGAAATTGCTAGGGTGTATTTGACCTAGAACATATTCATGGTAGCCAACATGGCACAGAATCAGAATCGGAATTAAGGGGCTAGACCAATGATTGTTAATGCTGATCCAATTAAGCTGGTTGAGTCATTTAAGCGGATGAAGCCACCTATTTTTGAGGGGAAATCTTATCCAAATGAGGCTGATGATTGGGTTAGACAGATGGAGATGGTCTTCGAAGTCTTGGAAACCCCAGCAGCCAATAAAGTGAAGTTAGCTACAATGAAGTTAGAGAAGGATGCTGGAGTCTGGTGGCAGTCAGTGAAGAGGACTTTTTGTAGTATCCCATATTTTCAAATATTATTTTAAAGATTTAAAAAATGAATTAAAATGATTTTCTGGAGATTTAATAAATATTTTCTGAAGGTTTACCCTTTTACACGTGCGAAACACGTGCAAATATTTTTAGTGTAAATACCTAATTTTATATTTTTAATGAGTTCTCATACTTATTATGGAGTATATTCTAAATTTTGGAATTTTTCTGAGTAGAGAAACTATTTTTATAAATATCTCGAAAGAGATGGGCTTTTATGTAAAAAGCCGTTTGGATCTGAAATAAATTATGAAAATTCGTTTTTACTAATTTTTGGGCTTTCCATGATCATCATTTAAATTAAAGTATATTTAAATTTTATTTGGAGTTGATTTGGTAAAGATTTATACAAATATGGTGTTTTTGCAAATATGGAATTTATGTAGAATCTTTTGCAAATGTTTTTCTGGAAAGTAAAAGTCAAATATTTAGATTGGAAAATATAATATGTATTATTAGATATTATTTCTGTTTTTTCTGAATTTTTATGAATATTTTATAATGTATATGCAAATATTACAAAATGGAGGGCTTTTGTGCAAAATCTCCACCCTGAGTTGTAAATCTGAATTTTTCTTATTTACTGGGCTGTACTGGATTGCTGGAAAACTTAGTGATAAGAAGATTTGATTTGGTTTTGATTTAGTTAACCTATTTTAACTAAGAAATGGATTATATATGTAAAGTTATATTTGGAAGGATTCTTTTGCAAATATGTTTCTAAAACCCTAATCTTTCAATCCCGGCCTGTATAGAAGAGAGTGTGCAGCCATCATTCACTGCACAACACAAGTTTTATTATATATTTATTTTCTTGGTGATTGAAGAGGAGATCTTGGGCTCTTTGCAAAAAAGGGAATTCTTCATCGTGCTTTGTGATATTCGCTTGATCTCTCCAACTATGTGAGTGACATTGTTTTGTTTATTTTGTTTTGTGTATGTTGTAGATGAGTAGATATAATTGTTTGGTTGTTTGTTTGTTCTCTTTGATTTGTGTATGTCATATGAGAATGATATGGATGTTTAGATTGATTTGGATGTTGAATATGTATGTTGGATGGATGAAAAATTGGATCTTTGAGAAGAACCCTAGATATTTGTATGTGAATGATTTTAGATTGTTGGAAACCAAATGTAAATTGTGAGTAGATTTTTCTTTTGGATTATTGATTCGATTAAGTTTGACAGATGTTATGCATTAATTAAATTAAAGATGAGATTTTTGGATTATTGGTGAGTTGGATAAAAACAACTTGACCATGTTGAGGATAAATTTGTTTTGTTTATGAATCAACTATAGAAAATAGTTGAGATTGAGTTGAGGAATTTTGTGAATGATTAATGGTTTAGAGGACCATATTTTGAGGATTTGAGTTATGAGGATTTAAATTGGGGATTTATGATTTTTGTAAAAGATGTTGTTTGAATTTGGATTTCTCAAATGCTAAGTTTAAATCTAATTATTTTGGAATTAACAAGATTTGGAAAAAATAAAAGAAAGTTATTTTGATATATGACTGATACTTAAAAACCCTAATTTTGACATATGTACGACCTAAATTCTTCAGACTGTAGGCCGACAGTCGACTGGTACGACCTATCAGTCGACTGGCACGACCCAGCTGCTGTATCTTTAGTTTTCTTGAAAATCCGTTCGGGACAGTCGACTTAGACCCTTTCCAGTCGACTGGTACACTTAGAATTTATTTTTCAAAGTTACCGCAGAGTTTTCTCTGGTAAGTCGACTTATAACCTTTTAAGTCGACTTATATTCTCCTTTAAGTCGACTTGTGTTTTTATAAGTCAACTTATGATTTGGTAAGTCAACTTATGACTTTTATAAGTCAACTTATGACACTTAACTTATTTTCTTAAAATCATGGATATTTTCCCTCTGGACAGTCAACTTACTACAGTAATAAGTCGACTGGTACTGATGAGTTTTCGTAAACTTGAATGTTCTTTCGAATGATTAGTCTTCGAATATTTTAGTCTATACTTGGTCTTCTGTTAAGCATATGATTTTAAGATATTCAGCTGAGCTATTTATGGTGGAAAGTTGGTTTAGACATTGAGTTGGGTTTCTAGAGGATGTGTGTGACCCTAGTATACCGGTGTTGAGTTCTTTTGTTGAGGCCTGTTGAGGCATTTTAGTTGTTCAGTTTTGAGTTAAGTTCGGTAGGGTACACCAACTCTAGGAGATTCGTTGAGTAATTAAGTGACCCAAAATAATAAGGACAGGCACTAGTGGTGATATGATGAACGAGAACATGGGTCAAGTACCTCAGTATGGCTTTCGGTGTGGAATTTAATCTCCTGAATTATCACGGTAGATTACTTGTGGTGTGGGATATATCTCCGGAATTATCACGGTAGATTACTTGTGGTGTGGGATATATCTTCGGAATTATCACGGTAATTACTTGTGGTGTGGGATTGATCTTCGGAATTATCGGAGTCGAGGCGACGCACATGTGGTATTCGTGTGATGATGTGTCAATGTTTCGATGTGGGATGGTCTCCGGAATTATCCAGGTAAACTACCTGTGGTGTGGGATTCATCTCCGGAATTATCGGGCATGGGCTAATACTCACCGTTTATCTTTATCTCGTAGTAGTCATCGTGATAGGATTAGTTGCATAACGGGGGATTGAACCTTATGAAGTGAAGACGTTAAGGGCTTGCACCGGACCTATGTAGAATGGGATGCATAGACTCCGACAAGTACGCATTAGAGAGTCAGCATATAGAAATTGTGTTTTCTTGACTTGGTTTTATGTATGTGGTTTTCCTGTTTTCTACACTTTACACTTAGTTTAGTTTCACTTGTTGTTTACATGTTTCCTTATTACGTCATATTTTTGGTATTTATGTTCCTTACATGTTGTTTAAGAATACATGCTTAATGTTCATTTATGTTGTTTGCTTTTATATCACTCACACCATTTATGGCTGACCCCTTTAGTTTTGGGGGTTAGGGATCATCTCTAGCCTCATGTGTTACAGGTTGTTGCTTAGAGATTGGGGTTTGGATGCTTGAGATAGTTTTGAGATAATTGAGCTTTTGTGTAATATTTGTAAAAGGAAGTGTTGTAAAGAAAGAAGTTTGTAATTAAAGGTATTTTGTATTCCGCTGTGTTTGTAAAGATTGTTGTAATAAAAGTTTGGAATAAAATTATTTGTGTTTTTGGGCTATGTATACTATTACATTGAAGTTGATGCTGGGAGTGTGCCACGTATTTTCTAAGATATTATATTAGAAATTCGGGGCACTACACTTTTGGGGATCAACAGGTGGCTTGGGAGGCTTTTCTAGAGGAGTCCAGGGATCGTTTCTTTTCTCTGGATATTCAAGAGAAGAAGGCAACGAAATTCTTGAATCTGCAGCAAGGCAACGTGTCAGTGTGCGAATATGAGACTAAGTTCGCCCAGCTGTCAAGGTATGCACCAGAGGTAATTGTTGATGAAGCGAAGAAGGCCAAGAAATTCGAGTAGGACTTGCGGCTGAATTTGAGGTCGTGGATGATACCGTTGGGCATCAGAAGGTTTGATAAGCTGGTCAGGAGAGCACCAATGACAGAAGAAGATATGGAGCAGTTCCAAAAGAAGCAGGAGACCTAGAACAGGAACAAGAGGCCAGTAGCTAGTCAGAGCGGGAAGAAGTTCCCAGTGAAGCAAGGGAGGTTCAGTAGGCTAGAGTGGAAGGCACCCGCAATTCAGGGCATGACTTGTTTCAATTGTGGAGAAGCAGGCCACTATCAGTCAGCATGCACCAAGCCACTTAAGGCATGGGTTTGTTATCAGTGTGGTCGTGAAGGGCATCTCAGACCAAACTGTCCGCAATTGAAGAGGGAAGGTGCAGGCAGAGGCAAATTTCAGAGGCAGGGGTGAGTGTTCACATTAACTGAGGAGGATGCGGGTAAATCAGAGAATGTGATCCAGGGTATGCAAAAATTTTTAATTCATTTATTTGATGTATTAAGTAAAACTTTGTTTAAGAATAAAATGGAGATTTAAGTATCATTCTTCATGAAACAGGGATTTGTTTTGGTTAATGGAATAAAAGCTAAAGTTTTATTTGATTCTGGTTCTTCGCATACATTTGTGTCGCCCAATTTCGCTAAAGTTTTAGATGTGGAACCTAAGGTATTTCCAAGCAGAGTCCTGTCAGTGGCAACACCATCAGGGAAAGAATTGATTGCTAATCGATATTACGAGGACTGTGATATCGAGATTGGTGGGAGATTATTTGGCATTGATCTCATTGAACTGCAAGTCATGGGCGTGGATGTGATCGAGGACATTGATTGGATGGCAATATATGATGCCACGATTGAATGCAAGAAGAAAAAGGTGCAGTGAAAGCACCAGGAGGTCCCACAGTGACTTTTCAGGAGAAGAAGAAGGACCCGAAAGTGACTGCAATGGTATCTAAGTTGATGATTCCAGATGAAGTCAGAGACAATCCAGTTGTCATGGATTTTCCTTTGGTATTCTTGGAAGATTTACCGGGATTGCTGCCGCAGCAAGATGTTGAGTTCTGTATTATTGTTCAACCGAGAAGTGCTTCGATTTCTAAGGCTCCGTACAGGATGTTACCTGTAGAGCATGATGAAGTTAAGAAGCAGATTAAGGAATTGCTGAGTAAGGGATTCATCAGGCCGAGTTTTTCATCGTGGGGAGCACCAGTGTTGTTAGTGAAGAAGAAGGATTGGTCAATGAGGATGTGAATTGACTATCGGGTGTTAAATAGGGTGACTATTCAGAACAAGTATCCACTTCCACAGATTGATGATCTATTTGATAGGCTTCGGGGAGCAACTATATTTTTGAAGATTGATTTGCAGTCAGGGCATCATCATGTGCGAGTTAAGGAGGAAGATGTGAGTAAAATAGCTTTCAGTACTCGTCATGGACTCTATGAATATTTGGTGATGCCATTTGGAATGACAAATGTGCCGACAGTGTTCATGGATATGATGAATCGGATTTTGCGGCCGTTTATTGATTCCTTCATGGTGGTATTCATTGATGATATTCTGGTATATTCGAAGTCAGAGGAAGATCACTCTAAGAACTTGGCAGAGGTATTGAAGAAATTACAGGAGCATAACTTGTATGCCAAGCTGTAGAAGTGTGAGTTTTGGAAGTTTGAGGAAGCTTTCCTTGGTCATATCCTTTCTAAGGAGGGAGTGACCACCGATCCTCAGAAGGTTAAAGCAATGAAGAGTTGGCCCAGGCCAACGATAGTGAAGGAAGTCAGGAGTTTCTTAGGTTTGGTCGGGTACTACAGGAGATTCATTCAGGGCTATGCACATATCACAGTTCCTTTGACAGAGTTAACTCGAAAGAATGTGGTATTCACTTGGACTGATAAGTGTGAGGTGAGTTTCGTTGAGCTAAAGGAGAGGTTGACGACTGCACCCATCTTAACTTTGCCACAAGCTGGAAAGGATTATGATATCTTATGCGATGCATCACTCAGAGGTTTGGGGTGCATCTTGATGAAAGAAGGGAAGGTTATTGTAACACCCTGCAAAATTAAAAATGACAATTTTGTCCTCGTGTGTTACGCACGTATATTTTGTAACGCGTTTTCATTACGTATCTTGATTTCCGACTCTTTACGCATTTCCCATATTGATTTTATCTTATTTGTATCAACTCAAATATAATATTTCAATCTTTGCATTTTTACGCGCTTTTTATGTGTTTTCGATGTACGTATCAGTTACGTACTTTTCCATCGCTACGTGTGATATTTTTATGAGTGTTGATTATTTATTTTTCATGTTCGAACTCGTTTTATAAAAGGAAGTTCATTTTTCTCCATTTTGATAAAATGATTTTGTACGTGAAATGCACGTGATTTCTATGTACGTAGCAATTACGTCGTAAAATTAATAAATATATTTTCTTATATTGTATTTTTATTATCTTTAATATTTTTTCATTGATAAAGTCAATTTTTGTATTTCGGTATTTTACGTGCGATGCACGTGTTTTCGGTAAACGTATTTAAGTGTATTTGTTTTCAAAATAAATTTCGGAGTGTGTGTAACACCTCGTAGTTTTCAAAAGTGTATAAAATAAGTATATAATAATATATGTTGAAAAGAATATATAATATATATTAAGAAGGTCAAGAATGTTGGCTGTATATGGAATTATGTGGATTTGTGAAATGAAAATGGTGAATTATATTGAATGGGGACCCACATGGAAAATGAGAACTGAGTTGGCTGTTTGATTTGGTTATTATAATTTTGAAAAGGTATTTGGATGGTGGGGGCCCACGTTGCAAAACAGCATGCTTGTGCTGTTGATGCCGTGACGTGACCGGTAGGTTATGGTGAGAGAAAGAGGTAGGAGTTATAAGGAGGTGAAGAGTTTGAGAGTTGGGTTTTTGAAGAGTTAGAAAATTGAAGAGTTGGGGGTTTTTGGGAATTGAGTAAGTGAAGGGGTGGGTAATTAAAAGAGCAATTTATTAGGTGTGTAATTTTGCAAATTGAACCCTCCCAAAATCCTATAAATAATACCTCCATTTCTCATTCTTTTCACACCAAAAACAATAACAAAATTAAGAGAAAGAAAGAAAAAGAAAGAGAAGTAGTGTGTTCTTGTGTTTGGAAGCTTTTGCTAGGAGGAGAAAAGCTAGGAGTCCTTGGAGCTAGAAGTGGTGTTCTCCTTCTTTCAATTGTTCAAGCTTCACTAAGTTGGGTGGTTTCATTACTTTCTAATTGTAGAATATGCATGCTAAAAACTATAAATGAGTAGTATAAGTTATTGTTGAAATGAAAATATGTAAATAAAAGTCATGCTAGTTTAATTTGCCATGAATGAGAATAGTATTGTTGTTAGTAATTAAATAGTAGATATCTTGCTAATTAAAAAGAAGAATTCGTTATGTTATGAATCATGTTATCATGTTTGCAAAATTTTGTACTTGTTGAATGTATGGAAAATTGTTAAAGAATGTCTTATACCAATCATGACTTAGATTTATGATGACTAAGAAAAAAGATAAAATAAATTTAGTTAGTACTATGAAAAGTGTTGGCATATGAATATTTTGCATTATTGAAAATAATAATTTTTCATTAAGGAGATTTTTTGTGAAACCCTCATGTTTGAGAGACATGCTAGTATTATTATAAAATTCTAATTACGAATAAAACTAGTTTTCATAAACACTATTTCGTAAATTCAAGTTTTGAGAAAAATTACAAATCTATGTGAAAAATAAGAAAGAAAATTATTTAAAAGAGTGGAAATAGTGTTTTGATGAATTTGGAAATTTGTTGTTCATTATTTTTTTTTATCTAATATCAAGAAAAAGTTTATTTCAAAACTATTAGAAAGATTTTGATCTTTTTGAATAAACAAGTTTCATGTAAAAAGAAACATTTTCTGAATAGTAGAACAAAAGTACATTAGTACATTTTCTGAACAGAAAATACACTTGGACTTACTGGTTAGCTAGTGCAACATAGAGCATTGTTTGTGAGAGATCTTAGGTTCGAAACTTGATAGTTACATTTATTTTTAATTCTTTTAAATTAAACCCGAACCCGAGACTGTGTACTTAGGGATTTTGGTGTGGAATTAGAACACCAAGTCCATTTGGACTTAGTGGCTAATGGAACAGGACTTAGGTGCTGACTGGGTTGGGCTTGGGTTCGAAACCTAGTGGCTGCAACTTATTCTCTTTTTGTGCTTTAAATGTTTTAAAGGGATTTCTAATGCAAATTAAATTTGAAAGAAAATTCTAATACTCTTATAATTTGATATGGAATCTAGTAAAAATAGTTTCAAAGATTTTATGTATATTTTTAGAAGAAAAGGGATATTTGAGAAAGTATGAGATTTTGATCTCAAGTTAATTATTTTAAGAATATAATCCTTATCATTAGAAGAAAAATAAAGACTTTGATATGTGAGAATTAGTCTTCTTGTTGAGATTATGCATTTATGTTGAATGAGAAACTCTAGATTTCTATATGTACTCAATTTGTTAATGAGCTTAAATTAGATGAATGCATGAACAAAATCATTGATTGGAAAGAATTAAGAGTGGAAAAGTAAATCATGAATAGTGTTAAAATGAGACATTGATTGTGAAATGAATTGAAGTTGAGAATAATCAAGTTTAAGACATGTTATTGAAGAGTATGAATACTCATGGATTCTTGTACATGAAAAAGTTGTGATTTAGAATTAGTGAGACCTCGGGTACCGACACTTTTTGAAATGAAAGATTTGAAATATATTTTTGAGATAAGGCCATGGGGCTATTTCATATTTATGAGTAAGACCGGTAGGAGGTAAAACTGATTCTAGGTTTGATAAATTATTCATATCTTGAACTTAAGAACTAGGCACTTAAGTGAAGATGTAGTAAGACTTAGGCAAACGTAAGTGGGACGGGCGGCGGGCGGTGGGTTGGCTACGAGATTCACCGGGATTATAGACCCAGTCGGCGGACTGAGGTTGCTCTGTGGGAGACGAGTTTTATTTGAAATCCGAGACTATGCATAGTCGGGCAGATAGTTTATTGTACTCCATGTATATGCGTATACCGGGGCTAGAGGGGCACTTGCGGGAGGTTTGCACAATGAGGAGTCTATATAACAGTCGGGCGGGGGATTAGCTGTGGCGATTCTTTGTGGTTGGGATCCGTACTCATGGAACATCTCAACTTTGTCTTATTACTGGGTAGTTGTCATGGCGAGGGATCGAACCCTTTATTGTGGAGTACGTAGGCGCGTGCCCTCCGACCTATGTAGTATGAGATGCATAGAATCCGAACAAGTGTGCATTAGTGTCATCCTAGTATAAAATTGTGTGCATTAGGCATTAAGGCATGACATATACTTACATGTTTAGCGTAGTCACGATTTAACACTATACTTGTTCATTCAATCTTTTGTTGTGATTTTGTTAAAGTATGAAGATCGTTATATTGTTTCCGGCATAGAGAGGATAGTCGTGTATAACATTTCGTCGGTTGTAATCAACTGACGTACCCATAGTCTTACATGCAGGTAATGGAAGTTCATGAAGCAATAAAGTGGATGTGCTGATACTGTTTTGTTTAAAGATGTTGTATTTATTTCATTGTAATCTTTTATTCTTCCGCTGTGTAAACAAAGTGTACTGTAACTCTGATGTACTATTGAAAAAGTTTTAAATTCCTTGTAAAATTGTATGAAGTGAAGTAAAGATCCTGTGGAATCTCGAATTCATTCTTATTTGGAATTCAAGGCGTTACAGTTATTACATATGGTTCGAGGAAGTTGCATCCGCATGAGAAGAAATATCCGACACATGATTTGGAGTTGGCAGCTATTATCTTTGCCTTGAAGCAGTGGAGGCATTATGTATATGGGGAGAAGGTTAACATGTATACCGACCACAAGAGCCTGAAGTATATTTACCAGCAGAAGGATCTAAATCTTTGGCAGAGAAGGTAGTTGGAAGTGTTGGAAGAAATTCGTCCTGAAATCAAGTATCATCCAGGCAAGGCGAATGTGGTGGCCGATGGGCTTAGTCGGAAGAGCAGTCTGTCGAGTTTGATCACTACTCAGAGAGAGTTAGCAGCATAGTTTGATCAGGCAGGTATCGAGGTTGTATTGCAGGGTTTGGGAGTATCTTTGGCTCAGCTAAGGCTACAGCCTACTTTGAGAAAGTAGACTATGGAGGGTCTGAAATCAGATGCAGAGATTCAGAGGATGTTGCAGCAGGTTTCCGAAGGCAAGTTATCAGAGTTCCGTGTCCAAGATGGAGTTCTATGGATGGGTGAGAGGTTGTGTGTTCCGGAGAATGCAGATTTGAGAGAGAGTATCTTGCAGGAGGCACACAGTACCTTATTGTCAGTACATCCTGGAGGCACGAATATGTATAAGGACATCAAACAGCATTTTTGGTGGTCTGGTATAAAGAGAGATGTGGTAGACTTTGTGGCAAGGTGTCTGACTTCTCAGCAGATCAAAGCAGAGAATTAGAGGCCTGGAGGTTTGTTATAGCCATTGCCTATTCCAGATTGGAAGTGAGAGAATATCAGCATGGATTTCATCATAGGGTTGCCAAGGAGTCTGAAGGGCAATGACTCAATTTGGGTTATTATGGACCATTTGACTAAGTCAGCTCACTTTTTGTCGATGAAGATTACTTGGTCATTGGAGAAACTGGTAGAGTTTTATATTGATGAGATTGTGAGACTTCATGGAGTTCCTATGTTGATTTTTTCCGACAGGGATGCGAGGTTCACATCGAGGTTTTGGAAGAGTTTGCAAGCAACTTTGGATACCAGAACCGATTTCAGCACCGCTTTTCATCTGTAGACTGATGGTCAGTTTGAAAGGGTGAATTGGGTATTGGAGGATATGCTGAGGGCTTGTGTCATGGATTTTGGAGGCAGTTGGGAGAGGTACTTGGTATTGGTTGAATTTGCTTATAACAACAGTTACCATGCGAGTATCGGGATGGCTCCGTATGAAGTTCTGTACGAAAGAAAGTGCAGGACACCTGTTTGTGGGTATGAAGTTGGTGAGAGGCAGATGTTTGGACCAAAGATTGTGTAGCAGACATCGGAGAAGATCGAGCTGATTCGTAAGCGGTTGGTCGAGGCTCAAAGTCGGCATAAGAGTTATGCAGACACTCGACGAAGGGACTTGGAGTTTGAGGTTGGGGATGCAGTTTTCCTTAAGGTGTCTCCGACTAAAGGAGTGATCAGGTTTGAAAAGGGAGGCAAGTTGGCGCCAAGGTACATTGGGCTATATAGGATTTTGGGGCAGATTGGTAAAACTGCATATAAGTTGGAGCTACCGGAGAAATTAGCGCAGGTGCATGATATGTTCCATGTGTCGATGTTGAGGAAGTATGTGCCGGATCGGAATCATCAGTTGGTGGAAGTGCCTGACGGTCTACAGCTGAACTTGCAAGGAGCGGCCTGTGGAGATTGTTGATCGTAAGGAGAATGTGTTGAGGAATAAGGTGATAGTTATGGTCAAGGTATTATGGAGGAATCAGCAGTGTGAGGAAGCTACTTGGGAGCCGGAGGATCGCTTGTAGAATGATTTTCCTGAACTTTTTGTATGATTATATTCTTTTGGTTAAATTGTATTCTCTTGTGTAATTATATTCCTTAAACTATATTTCCATTTATATGATTGCATATTCTTTTGCTTATGTTGTTTGGTCCCTATTAGTAGTAGTTCTGAGGACAGAACTATTCTAAGGAGGGATTGATGTAACACCCTAGATTTTTAAATAATATTTTGAGATTAATAAATGAATTAAAATGATTTTTGGTGATTTAACAAATATTTTTCTGAAATTGTCCTTTTACACGTGCAAATATTTTCTTGGTAAGTTCAAAGTCAGAAATTATTTTGGGGAAAATTAATATTCATTAGTAGGTATTATTTATAAATTTTTTGTATTTTTCTGATATTTATTTGGCATATTTGTAAATATTACAAAAAGAGGGGCTTTTGTGCAAAATTACCACTTGGAGTGAAAACTCCAGAATTTTGGTTTTTTGGGCTGAGCATGATGGCTAGCCAACTCATAGGTAAAGAGTTTACTTTTTATTCGAATAGTTTTGGTTTATTTCGCAAATTTGTTAAAGAATGGTCTTTTTGCAAAATTGCCCCTTAGAGGCAAAAATTACAAAATTCAATTTTCTGGGTTTGAAAACAGTGCCGGCCAGATCAAGGTAGTTATTTTTGATTTTAAATCCCAATTTAATTAGTTAATCTAATTTCCAAGTATAAGGATTTATATATGTAAAAATATATTCAAAAGGGATATTTTGCAAAACCTACTCAAAACCCTAATACCCTAATTTCCGGCCTAATATAAGAAAGGTGCAGCCGTCTCTTTGCTGTACTAAACAAAGGGTTTTCTTTATTATTGATTTTTTGAAGTTTCGAAGCGAAGATCTTGGATTTCTTGAGAAAGGAAGGACTTTTCTTATTCTCTTTATTGTTTCGGTTGATTCTTCAATATGGTGAGTGACATATGTTTGATTTCTTATTGTTCTATGCATGTTGTATGTGCTGATTGGTCTATTAGAAAATATGTTAGAGGATTGTATGATGATATAATGAATTATTGATGGATGGATGAATAAAGATTGAAACTTTTCATGAAAAACTATGTTATATATTGATGATTAAAATTCCATATAGATGACATGAGATTGTTAAAGAACCTAATAGGAATCATGAGTAGATTGTTTTCTTTCGAATTCTTGCTGTTTCGATTGTTTATAATGAGATGTATGATGGTTATTGCAAAAAAATTGAACAAAATAGGGTTTTTACAGTGTATGTTATAGATGTGGTCTATTTGGAAAATTTGATGAGTTAAACTTGATGAAAAATTGTCGTAGATGCATATGATCAAGGGGTAAACTATTATAATCAGTGGGGTATGTGTATAACAAGTTTTTTTTTTTGATGAGATATGTGTATAACAAGTTGTAGAAGGATTTTTGGATCAAAAAGATCAAGTTTTGAACAATTAAACATTGGCATATTTCGGGTCTGATGATAATCAGCCGAAAGTTGATTTTGAGATTTTTTATGAAGTTTTCGATCGGATCTTGAGTGCTTTTGATACTGAGATTGTTTTGAACAATATACTAACTATATTTGATGAATTCTTGATGCTTCTAACTGATGCAATTACACATATATACACTTATATATATATATATATATATATATATATATATATATATATATATATATATATATATATATATATATATGCCATGTTTTGAAGAGTTTTGTCGAAAATTGATCTTTTGAGAATTTGATGAGGTTTCGATTGGTTTTATAAACTCCAGTATGTTAGAAAGTTGTATTTGATTATCTCAGGGATTTTGTTTTGTAAATTTATAATTTTACAAAGATTTAATGAAGTATCAGTAAAAATGTGCACGAATATTAAAGCTGTCATTTTTCAAAAATGACAGTCGACCGTCTGGATTTTGAACTAAAAATGTCGGTCAACTGTCAATTCTTTACTTTTTAGATTTTGGCTTGACAGTCGACCGCTCGCTTTTGAACTGTCTTTGGCAGTCGGCTGTTAGCTGCTTGGCTGAGTGTTTGGTTGAGTTTTTCATCGTTTTTCTTGAACGTTTATTTCTTCAAACTTATGGATTATTGATCTACTGATAATGTTTTTTCTACAGATTACATTATTTTACAGAGAGTTATAATTTGATTATAATAGAATTTGAATTTGTATTTCTCTGACTTTATAAAGTGAAATATATACGCTTTTCGAAGGAATTGATATTTTATGATTTTCTACGACTTGAAAATATGATTCTCAGTTATCTAATGGATTTAATTTAATATTTTATTTCAATTATGGAATTGGTGAGTGTATTGAATGAATTTGGATTTTGTTGAGTAAAGAAGCTTTCTTTATATAAACGTTTTGATGATGGAATTAAGAGTTTTAATGAAAAATTTTGTATTGATATTTGATTTGTGAATATCTAGGAGTTGAGTGGGATTCCTGTGAACCGGCAGTTGATATTTTATGGATATTGACCAGTTGGAGTCTTGGGGTTGTTTGTGGAATTAAGTCCGGCATGATACACTAACTCTAGAGAGGAAAAATTTGTGTTTTATTAATAATAATCAACTTAAGGACATGCACTAGTAGAGATGTGATGGAACTTGGGAAACGTAAGTATATGCTCTAGGGGTCTAGTCCGATGGATGCGTTCCAGGATTGTGTGTTGTTATGTCTTGATAGGACATTGGTATGTTCGTGTGTCGAGGGCTGCAGTGCCTATTCACGGAACATACAAGTTCATTCGCATGTCGAGGGTCGACGGGCCTATTCACGGGATGTACTAGTGTATCTGCACGTCGAGGGTCAGTGGGCCTATTCGTAGGGTACACGTCAGGGAGGTGATTCTTCCTGGGGGTCAGAGCTATTCTTACATGATGCTTGTGCGTCAAAGGTTGTTAGGCCTATTCGCGAAGTATTCTGGATCTTGTTCCTATCATCGTAGTAGGATTAGTTGCATAACGAGGATCTAACCATATAAATTGGAGAACGATAAGGGCTTGCACCGGACCTATGTACTATGGAATGCATAGAATCCGACAAGTATGCATTAGAGAGTCATCATATTGTATTTGTGTTTTCTTAACTTAGTTTTATGCATGATGTTTTCTGTTTTCCTACACTTGACACTTAGCTTAGTTCACTCGACGTTTTCATGCTTTATTTATTGTTATTTCATATTCCATTCGTTGCTACTGTTGGTATGTGTTGATTATGACTTTATTCTTTATGTTTTATTTATGTTGTATTTCTTTGATGTCACTCACACCATTATGACTGACCCCATAGTTTTGGGGGTTAGGGTTATCTCTAGTCTCATGTTTTACAGGTAGGTACCTATAGCTTGGGATTTGGATGCATGTGGTAGAATGATAATATGGCTTATGAAAATTGTAAATGAATGTGTTGTAAAAGAAAGAAATTGTAATTCAAGGTGTTTGTTTTTCGTTATGCTTTGTAAATAATTGGTGTAATAAAAGTTAAATTTTTTTTTGTGTTTGGCTATATTTACAATTACATTGAGGTAGATGCTGGAAATTGTGTCACGTATTTCTGAGATATCATATTGAAAATTTGGGGCACTACACTAGACACGACACTTAGTGTCATCACCTCAAGTTATGAATCCTCGGACTTCTTGAAACATATCAAAATATTCTTTTCTAGAGTAAAGATGATGAGTACAACTGTTATCTAGTATCCAGTCATCTTGTGAAATAGTGTTGTTACCTTTGGAAACTATGAGAAATTCTCCAAAATCTTTAGACATCTCTGCTACACCAGCCCAAAGGACACTTATCATCCTTCTCTTTCATCAACGGACAATCTGCCTTTATGTGTCCCCACTCCTTGCACCTGTAGCATTGCTTGCCCTTTTTCTTGCCCTTGGATTTAGACATGTTGTGTTCACCAGATCCTCTAACAGTTGACCTTCCCTTACGACGTTGATTATGAACAACAAAGATGGAACCCTGAGAATCGTTGGCTCTCCTTCTCTTTTCGTGTGACAAGAGAGTTGATTCCACCTCATCCATCTACAGTGTATCCTTACCATACAAAATTGTAGTAACAATATTTTCATACGAATCGGGAAGCGAGGTACAAAGTAAAAGGGCCTGATCTTCTTCTTCAATTTTTACTTCAAGTCTTGCTAGTTGATTCAACGACCCTTTGAACACGTTCATGTGCTCCATAAGATTCTCACCTTCTACCATCTTGAGCTTGTAGAGGTCTCGTTTTAAATTTAGCTTTGTCTGAAGACCTTTCCCAAGCTAAAGCTTCCTTAACTTTTTCCAAAGCTCGGGACAGAATCTACATCATTGATATTGTTGATAATATTATCAACAATATAAAGCCTAATAGTGCTGACACACCTAGAATACATATCCTCCCAGTCTGCATCTGAAATTTTCTCTGGCTTTGCATTTTTTTTCGTCAACGGTTTTGCTATGCCTTATTGAACTAAGATGTTCTTCACCCTTCTCTGCCAAAGGGCGAAATTTCTTTTTCCATCAAACTGCTCCACCCAAAATTGTGAAGGGCTGAAACTTGCCATGACGAATAACCCACGATCGATGAACCAATGCTCTGATACCACTGTAAACAAAAGAGATAGCCTTCATCCGCAAGTAGAAAAACTTGATAGAAAAGATATAAACAAACCCAGAAGATAAAGAGATTTTTCACCTTTAGAAGAAAATAACAAGTACAAGAAAAATATCAACTCAAGTTTATATACAAATTGAACCTTTGAATTCAAAAGAATATATCTTTTACAACCTCTCTATCTAAAGGATCGCTCAATACCATCAGTTGTACATACTCTTGAAACACTCACAACTCACCTTGCTTCTATACACAAAGACCTTTAGAGTTTTTGTGTTTTGATGACTGAGAATGATAGAGTGACATGGTATTTATACTCAAGATGGAAGAGTCTAGAGCCCAACAATAATGCTCTACTAGCACACCACCCAACCACATGCATCTTAAGCCTTGCACCTTCGTAAACTTTCTCATTCTTGAGCCTTGCACACTTGCCCTAGAAATTGTGGAGACCATCATCAATTTTATGGGAGAACTAAACAATATCTCATGTGGTCTGGAACATCTTTTGAAGAAACCTCTAGAATCCACCAAGGAGGCATAAACATAACAATATGTGATCGTCTTTTGGCTAAATTTTCCTTGATGAGAATAACATTGTTGAGGACTAGGCACAGGAAAACCCTCACCTTGAGGGGTGTATTGGTCTTCCATATGATTGTCGACCATGGAAGAATTCAAACACTGAAGTGTACCTTGGAATAGAGAGAACGCACAATGAAAGTGTCGTTCCTTTCCAATTCCCAAGCTTTACGGTCTGGTCTCTGTGTGCATTAAACCCTTGACCGCGCAATGAGCAACTGTAACTCCTCAAGCCTTTGACGCATTGCAGTATTCATATGTGTTATGAAGGAAGGTCTCCACAAGCCACGTTTCCAACATTTGGCCATTGACAGGTGGGGTTGAAGCGCTACTTCATACGTATCCAAAAAAAGATCTTTAAGCAAGTGTGCACCGCCCCATTTATCCAACAAAAACTTGGTTGACGGACCATTTTTAATGAAGGATGTAATCCATCGATTGAATGATTCGAACGCTTTAGACACCCTCTCCAAAACTAGGAAACTCTTGATCCTATCTAAAAACCACGAGTAATTTGTACTATTCTTGATTTTGAAATACATTTGAATTCAATGAGAATGTTTAAATTTCTAGGGTGATCTAGTAGAATATACGACAACAGTGTACCACTTGCAGCTTATGAAGGTGTGGGTGTTATTTTTTTTTCCTTTATTTTGTTTTGATAGTTTGAAAGGACATGTATAGGTATTTTTTTTTCATAAAGAGAAATTGTCCAAGCAAAATTCGAACACCTAACTTCTTGCGCACTAGTCAAGAGGCTAACTCATAGTATTATTGAAATAGGTAAACGAATTCACGCATGAGTATCAGTTCTGGGTATTCTTAGGCATTATTTCGTACTCCCAGATTCTGGGTATTCTTAGGCTTTATTTGATTAGGGTTGAAAAACATTGCTACACTATTTCATTAATGAAAGTGTGACAAAATAAACCCAAAAAATGGAAGTACAAAATAAATTGCAGGATTTAAAAGCATGAAAAAAAACCACAATCAACCCCAACATTCCTAGGTGCGGGGCAATCTAAAAGAAAACAGAAGCATCAAAACAACATCTGGCCTCTCCACCGTCCATGGATGGTGGGGTAGCTGTCTAATCGCCGGGTCCAATCTCGATGTCCTCATCGTCATAGTATTGATGGGAAATGCTATGTCGATCCGCCTCCCATGGACCAGATGCAACTTCACTATACCCCAAAAAATGAGATCATAATCTAAGTTAAATTTTCAAAATTCTATTACATTTTCTGTGAAAGTAAAAAATATTTCAATCCAATTGTAGAACTTAAGTTGTAGCTGCAATTGTTATGAACCAAGCCTATTTCGTGATATCCGTTCCCAGCAGGGAGGCTACACAAAACATAATAGTTCAGTAACTGTGAATGATATGAGCTTTTTGTTCTCGCATAAAAACAAGTAAACTTAAGTGGGCCCACTTAGAAAGGACTGGACCGGCCCATATCAGCCCCATAAAAGGCCTGGACTCTCCACCTGACCTTTACTGGTTGTTGTTGACGTCTGCGTCCAACTACTTGGCGGCTTGGCCGACTATGGTCCGCATACCCGCACAACCGACACGGACACAATACAATACAAACTCCTCTTTCTCAATCCCACTCAATATCTAAAAAATATTTCAATCCAATTGTAGAACTTAAGTTGTAGCTGCAATTGTTATGAACCAAGCCTACTTCGTGATATCCGTTCCCAGCAGGGGGGCTACACAAAACATAAAAGTTCAGTAACTGTGAATGATACGAGCTTTTTGTTCTCCCATAAAAACAAGTAAACTTAAGTGGGCCCACTTAGAAAGGACTGGACCGGCCCATTATCTGCCCATAAAAGGCCTGGACTCTCCACCTGACCTTTACTGGTTGTCGTTGACGTCTGCGTCCAACTACTTGGCGGCTTGGCCGACTATGGTCCGCATACCCACACAACCGACACGGACACAATACAGTACAAACTCCTCTTTCTCAATCCCACTCAATATCTGTTCATCGAGAAGAGCTTGAAGGATAGAGAGAGATAGAGATGAGATGATGGGTTGGCCATGGAGATTGAACCCGGATAGATAAATCAATGAGAACTCAGACAACGCAGGCTCTATGAGAAACCCATTTGTCTCCTCTTCCTCTTCCTGTGCTTCCTTGGTCGTTGTAACCGCCCGAAACAAGAAACCAGACCCACAAAAGGTCTTCCTTTCTACTTCCTTAATTTTGCCCCCTTTTTTTTGCATAATTCATCAAATTATATAAGTACCCATCTCAATTTCAGAAGCTGGTTTTGTTCCAATCACTCTAATTTTTTCAAGTTAGAAATCATGCTATTAGAGATTAAGCTTTTTTTGTGTTCATCATGTATTTTCTTATACCATTTAATTGCTAAGAACTGTGGTGGATTATATATTTAGATGACACTACTTTTTAGTTTCTTATAGCATTCAATCCAAATAATATTCTATGGATTTTATGGCTTAGCTGTAAGTTGTACTGCAAATGGCAATGATAAGAAATGACATATGAACTATAGAAATGACATGTGAATTATGAAGTGCCCCTCTTATTGGTACATGATATAGCAACAGAATTGATTAGAGCAATGAGGATGGTGAAGTAGATGAGACAAATCAATCGAATAACCAAACAAATAGATCACCAATCCAGCATAAAATACACGAGGAGTTTATCCCAGTTAGCTTTCGCTTAATCGGAAGGGAAATATAGGGAGATATAATATTCAATTAGAGAAGATTACTAGGAGTTACAAATTTACTCAATACAAGGAATTAAACTCACTCGCCATGAACTATCTCTCAAGCCTCACTTGCAATGAAGAATAATATCAATGAAGTACTTGACCTCTCATATTGGAGGCCATTACAATAAATCGAAGAAGAATAGAGAGAACCCTAGGTTAGTCTTGATATCTCAGTTGTCCGATATATCCTATAGAAGAAGGCACTGAATATGAGTCGTACGGTCTGACTTGGAGTTGAAGATTAGGCTGAAAAAATTACCAAGATAAAATCCCAAAACAATAGAGTAGTCGTGGGCGGTCGACTGCAACTCAATGTGCCTAGATCGGAGGGGTGTACAATCAATTGTACATGCCTCTGTTGTTGTTGTTGCTCTTGATTCCGTCTCAGTCACTCTACGACACTTCGACCTCCGTACTTTGTCGTCTCTTCTTCTAATTGAACAACGAGTATGCAAGACTTAATTCTAACAATCTCTACCTTGAATTGCATACGAGTGCTATCAACATAATGTGATTCATCATCTCTGAACTCTACTAATCTCCACTTGCGAACATACTTGAAACGATAGTTTCTTTAGCTAGTTGAATAAGTTTTCTACCCAATCTCACCGATCAATGGCCCCTTAAGGGCACACCTCAGTAGGCATTAACACGAAGTTTCCAACCGCCGCACGACTTCCACCTATTCCGAGACACTCTCCACCTCTCAACGATATTTAAACGTCGTGGTCTCGCGTTGATGATGCTAGTTGCGGAAAACTAGATGAACTTGCAGGGATATCGGGAAAAGAAACAACACAGTGAAGGTATTTCGGATGTCCCAAAGCTTGTAAAGATTGCATTGGCTTGACCCAACAACTCGCATACTTCTAATCACCTTACAATGACCATGAAAAACAAACAGAACTCTACCTCGAGATGTGTACCTACAACTGCGTGCTTCAAGAGTTCCCAAGAAAATTAGATTCCATTTCAGCAGCAAGACTTCCCTTAGAGTGTAACTGTTCCCACCTAGCATCTTCAACTCAGCTGTCCCCTCACTTACTACTTCGCAAATCTTCACAGTTTCCGTTCTTACACAACACCCTGTAGTAGACTTATAAGTAGAAATCATCCCCCTCTCGGAGCAAATATGAGTAGCACTCCATGAGTTAAGAAATCAACCAGAATCCATTTCTAAAGAATTTGAAACAAGAAGACACAAATCACCTAATTCAGAAGGGTAAACCACATTTGCAGTAGTACTGCCATCCTTGGCGCTTTTCTACTTCTGCAATTTTCAACAGTATTTCTTGATATGCATTGACCTCTTGCAATATCGGCAACTGATTGATTCATTTTGCAATGCACTTTGACTTCCAATTGAAGGACCTTCCACTGCTAGACAACCTGTGGGAGTAGATGATGATTTCTGAGTCTTCTTCCTAAGTTGATTTTCCTTCAAGGCTTTGATTACACCTGTTATGTTTCGAAGACAATCGCAGATTAAATACACGGTGGAAAAATTATAAAAATATCGAAACCTAGTAATAGATCCATGCAAAAACCATAAATCGTGTTTAGGAGTTATACCTTAAGGATGGATTGCTATCTCCACAGTATGTCGATCACAACACTGCAATATTGTGGTGCCTCTATGGTATCCATACGAACAGAATAAAAAACGACTCCCTCAGAATGCGGTGCTAGCTGCGGGAAGGGGATGTTCCTCACGATCTCTCTCTTTCACTTCCTGTGACTGCTAGGGTTTTTCACGTATCTCTTTTTCACAGATATATATCTTATATATAGGTGCAGAAAATCAATCCTAAGAGAGTAAAGAGGGTGTTGGGCTCACAATCTGACATGGGTCAGATTTGTGTGTGGGCTTTTCAACTTTAGTCTGCCCATTTAATTTAATAAAATATCAACCAATGTTAGGAGTCCAAGTCTTACTTGGATTCCTAATTAAATTCATCTTATAAATTTAAATCTTAATTTCGATTAATTCTAAGTGTGTGATTCTGTAGGTTCCCATTAAGTTGACAGTAATACTAAAATCATATTCGAGTATTACAAACAGTGAGCGGTATCTAGCAATACATCACTGCTATTCAAGTAACGAGAATGTCAGTGATTTGACATAACCTATCCGTGACCAATGTTACTATGTAGTCTAGTCCTTTTGTCCAGATATCTTAATTGACCACAAGACATATAGTGTGTCTCCCTTGTATAGTTCAATTTTGGTTTCTTGATGTCCGAGTAGACTTACTGAAACAAATGAGATCTTATCTCATATTGACTCATTTGAGCACGGTCATGCATTTTGTAGTCTCAATCAACGTACCTATAGATATCGCTCATGTTATGTAAGAGGGACAAATCCTATTTAAGTCACTCACATTCCTCCGCATAATTTGTAGTATATCCAATAGTCGGTTTTATAATCATCTTATTATAGGCGACATTTGACGACATTAAAACATATAATTTCTCATGTAGGGAGCCATAGTGACTTCAAGTCAAAGGACTACGTACACCATGGTCACTGTGAGAACCGTTTATAACACTCAGGTAACGATCCATGCAGCGTTTTCATGGTGGATCAGTCCAGTATATTCTTACTTTAATATGTACCCATGTGAAGACTTGATATCTCATATCCATGACCCGTGAGAATGGTTATCAGTCGATGCACATACTAGTCTCTATTTATTATTGTTGTCCTAATTTACAATAAGCCTTGACTAGGGACATTTAAGAACAGTGTTCTGATTTCAGCCAATAGGATCTCACAATCTATAATGCACTTGTTATTCCATGATATTGAACTTACTATTCTAAAGATATCATTATGTTCATTTAATTTTCAATAAATAACACAATAATTAAAATGCCTAAATATGAAATAAATGTCATGATACACTGTAAACTAGTAATGTCAATACACAACTGGTTTCTAGGGCAAATACCAACAGTCTTCCACTTGCACTAAAGCCAATTGGACATACATCTAATATTATAGATCTAGTGTGACCTTCATGCTTTCGCTGTGCAAGAGACATTGTCAATGGGTCAGCGATGTTAGTGATTATCAATGGCTGGTTGAGCTTAAGCTCTGTCGTTACTCTGCATATCTTCACATCTCCTCTATCGATGATCTCTCGAATGAGATGGAAGCGCCTAAGTATATGTTTGGATCGCTAGTGAGATCTAGGCTCCTTAGCTTGTGCAATGGTCCCATTGTTATCACAATAGAGGTCTACCGAGTCCACAATGCTAGGAACTATGCCAAGTTTAGTGATGAACTTTCTTATTCAAACAACCTCCTTTGCTGCATTGTAGGCAGCAATATACTCAGCCTCTGTAGTAGAATCGGCTACTGTCTCTGGCTTCAAACTCTTCCAGCTCACAGCTCCACCATTTAGGTAAAACACAAAATTCGATTATGATTTGGAGTCGTCCTTATCAGACTGGAAGTTAGCGTCAGTGTAATACTTTACAACAAGATCTTTCCCGGCTCCATATATCAAGAACGAATTCTTAGTCCTTCTTAAGTATTTAAGGATGTTCTTGACATCCATCCAATGACTCACCGGAATTTGACTGGTACCTGCTCGTCATGCTCAAGGCATATGAGACATTTGGATGAGTACATAACATGGCATACATGATAGATCCAATTGCATATGCATATAGAATCTTAGTATGCGGTCCCTCTCATCTTGAGTTGTAGGACATTGAGCCTTAGACAAACTTACACCATGTGACATAGGCAGAAATCCCTTTTTAGACTCTTGCAAATTTAAACGTTTCAATACTTTGTCTATGTATGTACTCTGACTCAGGCCAAACAATCTTCTTGATCTATCTCAATAGATCTTGATGCCTAATACATAGGTAGCTTCACCCAAGTCCTTCATGGAAAAACATTTTCGTAGCCAAGTCCTTACAGACTGTAAGAAAGGGTTGTCACTCCCGATGAGTAGTATGTCATCTACATATAACATCAGAAAGACAATTGTGCTCCTACTGACCTTCTTGTAGATAAAAGGTTCATCTTCATTCTTGATGAAACCGAACTCTTTGATTGCATCATTGAAGCGAAGATTCCAGCTTCGTGAAACTTGCTTTAACCCATAAATGGATCGTTGCAGCTTACACACCTTTCCAGCATCCTTTGGAGTGACAAAACATGTGTCATGTACACATCCTCGAGAAGATTTTCATTTAGGAAAGTAGTTTTGACATCCATCTGTCAGATTTTATAATTGTGATATGCTGCAATAGCAAGCAAGATCCGAATGGATTTAAGCATGACAACTGGGGAAAAAAGTTTCATCATAGCCTATACCGTGAACTTGCTTAAAACCTTTAGCCACCAACCGCCCTTTAAAGGTTTGCACGTTACCATTCATGTCAGTTTTCTTTTTGAAAACCCATTTGCACCCAATAGGTTTTACCTGTTCAGGTAAGTCTATCAAGGTCCATACTTGGTTGACATACATGGATTTTATCTCAGATCTCATGGCTTCAAGCCATTTTTCAGAGTCTGGGTCTTTTACATCTTCCTCATAAGTCGTAGGCTCATCTTGATCCACGAGAAATACATCACCATGTTGAGTCACGAGAAATCTATCTCTCTCGGGTTGATGAGGTATCCTACTAGACTTACGTAGGCCTTGTACTACTTGAGCAGGTTGTTGTTCCACAACGATTTGTGGAGCCTGCTCCATTTCCATCATTGGTTTGTTGCTACTTTGCGAAGTTTGAATTTTTTCAAGTTCTATCGTTCTCCCACTGGTTCTTTTGGAGACGAATTCTTTTTCTAGGAACACAACAGTCCATGCGACAAATACTTTGCCTTCAGTGGGATTATAGAAATAGTATCCATTGGTTTCCTTGGGATATCCTACAAAGAAGCACATATCAGATTTGGGATCAAGTTTATCAGATACTTGGTGCCTTACATAGGCTTCACAACCCCAAATCTTCATAAAAGACCCACCAGAATGCCTCCCAGTCCATATCTCATTTGGTGTCTCGTGAAGCCGTTTTAGATGAAACACGGTTAAGTGTGAAAGTAGCTGTTAATAGAGCATATCCCCAGAAGGAGCTTGGAAGGTCTGCATGACTTATCATGGATCAGACCATGTTTAACAAGGTCTGGTTCCTCCTCTCAGAGACACCATTCCATTGGGTATTCCAAGAGGAGTGAGTTGAGATATTATCCCGCACTCTTTTAGATGGTCATCAAAATTTTAGCTTAAGTACTCACCATCTCAATCTGATCGAAGAGCTTTAATACTTTTACCAAGTTGGTTTTGTACCTCGTTCTTGAATTCTTTGAACTTTTCAAATGACTGATTTGTGTTTCATCAGATACACAAACCCATATTTACTGAAATCATCAGTAAATATAATGAAGTGGTGAAAACTTCCTCTAGTCAATGTGTTGAAAGGTCCGCAGACATCACTATGTATGAGACCTAAAATATTACTAGCCCTTTCACATTTTCCAGTGAATGGAGCTTTTGCCATCTTGCCCAACAAACAAGGTTCACTTACCTTATATGATTTAAAATCAAATGAGTCCAAGAATCCATTTTTATGGAGTTTGGATATGCAGTTCTTATTTATGTGGCCCAAACGACAATGCTAGAGGTAAGTTAGGTTCGTATCATTTGATTTGAACCTCTTAGTATTAATATTATAGACGGACATTTCGAGGTCGAGAATATAAAGTCCATTACTCAATTGTGCACATGCATAATAGATATCATTCAAATAAATAAAACAACTTTTTCCCTTTATTATAAATGAAAATTTTTTCTTGTCCAAACAGGAAATAAAAATAATATTCCTACTAATAGCAGACACAAAATAACAGTTCTCTAACTCAATGATAAGCTCAGTGGGTAATGATAAATGTTAAGTTCCTACAGCTAAAGCAGTAACTTTTGCTCAATTTTCACCTCGTAGGTCAACTTAGCCCTTAGCCAATGGTCTACTCCTTTTGAGATCCTGCACATTTATACAAATGTGAGATACACATCCAGTATCTAATACCCAAGATGCAGAAGCACATAAATTGACTTCTATAACAAAAATACCTGTAGTGAAAGTCTCACTTCATTTCTTCTTTTTAAGCTCCTCAGGTACTTATGGCAGTTCCTCATCCAATGTTGGGTCTCACCACAATGGTAGCACGTGCCCTCCTTGGCCACCCCACCCTTAGGTTTCAAGGCAGAAGTGCTTGGAGAAGTGCTGGGATTAAAATTGCCCTTGCCCTTCCCTTTGCACTTGAGTTTCTTAATCTGTTTTTTGCCTTTGCCCTTACCTTTGGCCTGTTGGACCATCATAATGGTCTTTCCCTTACTAACATTCTGCTAAGCAGTTCTCAACATACTTAGCAGTTCTGGCAGAGGTTTGTCAGTTTCATTCATGTTGTAGTTCATGATGAATTGACTATAACTTTCTGACAACGATTGCAGGACCAGGACTAAGTCAGTGGCCAACCCTTGATCCAAAGGGAAACCAAGCCTTTCATGGTTCTCTATGTACCCAATCATCTTGAGCACATGAGTTCCAACAGGGCTTCCTTCTGCCAGTTTGCACTGAAACAATGCCTTTGAGACTTCAAACCTCTCATGCCGAGCCTGCTCTTGATAGAGCCTCTTGAGGTGTATGATCATATCGTAGGCATCTATATTCTTATGTTGCTTCTGAAGCTCAAAGTTCATGGTGGCTAGCATGAGACAACCAACGTCCAAGACGTCATCTTGATGCTTCTTATGAGCATCATTTTCGGTGCGAGGGGCATTTGCAGCAGGTGGCTCAGGAATAGGCTGCTTTAGAACATACAGCTTTTCCTCATGCCTGAGGACTATCCTCAGATTTCTGTACCAGTCTGGAAAATTTGTTCCAGACAGTTTTTCCTTCCTAAGGACAGATCACAATGATAGGTTATTTGATGTGTTGGATTCCATGGTAATCTATCAACAGAAATATGCAAAATAAATATCATTTCATTGAAATATTAAACAGAAATATGCAAAGTATATATCATGACATTGAAATATTTAATAAGGTATTTTATTAAGTACATCTCCTACTATTTTTATTCAAATCAGCGATTCTCATTATTGACTTGGATAATCCCATCATAAGATTTTATAGTAAGCCAAGATCCATATTTCATCTAGTTCTCAGCTAGCTTTGGCTGATCACCAAAAATTTTGTTATTTAGGTAGGGAACACTTTCCAATTACATCGTATGCAACTCTTGGATTGTTGGGTGAATAACACTTATTCTAATCTATCTCATAGACTAAAGCCCAACTCAATGTCTCTAAACTTTCAGTCCTATTGAAATAGTCTAGTTAAGTCAGACCCAATGGTTGACAATTAAATATTACTTTTATCCCATCGCATTTCACTAAGATAGGTTAAGGCACCCTGCTTTGGCAGACCTACACTTAATTGATCCTAGCCTAGACGAGTGCTACGCATTGGAAGACATCTTATTGCGACTTAATATTTACTTTGAGGAATTTTGTTTTTTTATTAATTGATCTCACCATTTATCATCCATTAATATGCAACTAAAACAATGCTTTATTAATTGATCTCACCATTTATCATCCATTAGTATGCAACTAAAACAATGCATCTCATACAAAATAAAAAGCATAAAATATATGTGATATTGTTGTGGCCCTAACATACTGATTCTTCCAAGCCAATGTGAGTATCAAAAATTGAACGAAGGAATTATACCGTCTTCTCCAAGTAACTTCCTAATCTTGTCCTTATATGGTCACTAATTCCTTGCCTCCTCAGTGAGATTACATTTTCATATAAAGAAAGATTGTACAATTGGAGTGTAGAGAGAAATGATTACATTAAGAATATAGAGAGAGGCATGACACGCAGGTCGTTTTCAAAATACTGAAATATAAACAGTATATCAGAGAACATAAACCCTGCATCACAGAACTAAGGCCACAACCACGCACCATGCATCACATAACATAAAAAACAAAGAATATGTTATTATGATTTTAGTTAGTTTATTTAAAAATGATTGGTTTTTGGGGAATTAATATTGCCCTACACAGAGTTGGCACAGGGGTCCCGCTGCTTAGTCAACAGGCGGCCGCCCCTTGCAGGTGCGGGGCAGTGCCCCGGAGCAAAAATTTGCCTTATCATCCATTGCCATTGCCAGAGTATGAACTCTTCATGTTTTAAGAAACCCTAATGTCATTGTAAACGACACAGGTGCATGAACTCTTCATGCTTTAAGAAACCCTAACGTCACTGCAAATCACATCTTACTGCTCCAGGGTTTTTACTGGTTCCAAACCGAGGGCTACCCTGATATGGCATCTATGTTAACAACCAATGCATAAATGAATCCTTATATTGCAACTGTTGCAAAATTATATCACATATGAAACTTCTTTAAAATGCGATCATATCATGAATAATCACATATCATACATGACCGAATAATGGTTTCGCAAGTAGCTCTGATACCATTGTTAGGTTTCGAAGGCAATCATAGATTAAATACACAGCAGAAAAATTACAAAAATATCAAAACCTAGCTATGGATTCATGCGAAAACCATAAATCGTGTTTAGGAGTTATACCTTAAGGATGGATCTGCTGTCTCCACAGTATTTCGATTACAGTACTACAATATTGTGGTGCTTCTACGGTATTCACACGAACGAAACGAAAAACGGCTCTCCCTCAGACCACGGTGCTAGCCATGTGAAGGGGATGTTCCTCTTCACGATCTCTCTCACTTTTTATGACGGCTAGGGTTTTTCACGTATTTCTTTTCCACAGATATATCATATGTATAGGTGCACAAAACCAACCCTAAGGGAGTAATGAGGGTGTTGGGCTCACAATCTGACCTAGGTCAAATTCATGTGTGGGCCTTTGAACTTTAGTCGGCCCATTTAATCTAATTAAATGTCCAATCAATATCAGGAGTCTAAGTCTTACTTGGATCCCTAATTAAATTCATCTTATAAATTTAAATCCCAATTTCGATTCATTCTAAGTGTGTGACCCTATAAGTTCCCATTACGTTGACAGTAATAGTAAAATTATATTCGAGTATTAAAACAGTGAGCGATATCTAGCAATACATCACTGCTACTCAAGTAACGAGAATGTCAGTGATTTGACATAACCTATCCGTGACCAATATTACCATGTAGTCTAGTCCCTTTGTCCAGATTTCTTAATTGACGACAAGGCATATAGTGTGTCTTCCTTGTATAGTTCAATCTTTGGTTTCTTGATGTCCAAGTAGACTTACTAAAACAAATGAGATCCTCTGAAGCACGGATACTTTACGGAGGGTACCGTCCCCGTATCCTATACGTATCCGATACTCGTGTCTATGTATCCTGTACATCCCTGTATCCTGCATTTTTTTTATTATCCAACTATTTGATATGACTGAATTTTGTCCCATTATTTGATTTGTCTGCTTATGTTATATTGCTTATGAACTTGCTTTGTTTACTTATGTTAGTGCTTATGCTTATGGACAATTATTGTAGCCTTTATGGATTATCTTATATATGTTTAATGAAAGATATTTACCATTTTCTTATTAACAAGAGATATTATTTAGTTGTGTGTAATTATTCATATTTTTTGATATATATATATATATAGATATTTACCATTTTCTTATTAACAAGAGATATTATTTAGTTGTGTGTAATTATTCATATTTTTTGATATATATATATATATATATATATATAGCCGTATCCCTGCCGTATCCTGTATCCGACTTTTTTGAAAATTGTCGTATCCCCCGTACCCGTGTTCCGTACGCGTATAGCCGTATCCGTATCGGTGCTTCATAGATGAGTTCAATATCTCATATTGACTCATTTGAGCACGACCATGTATTTTTCAGTCCCACTTAATCAAGGGGCCCGTAGATATTGCTTCTGTTATGTAAGGGGGACAAATCCTATCTAAGTCACTCACATCCCTCCGCATGATTTGCAGCATATCCAATAGTTGACTTTATAATCATCTTGTTACAGGCGACGTTTGACGACATTAAAACATATAACTTCTCATGTAGGGAACCGTAGTGATTTCAAGTCAAAGGACTACGTACACCATGGTCACTGTGAGAACCGTTTATGACACTCACGTAAGGATCCATGCAACATTCTCATGGTGAGTCAGTCCAGTACATTATTACTTTAATATGTATCCACGTGAAGACTTGATATCTCATATCCATGACCTATGAGAACGGTCATCAGTCTACACACACACTAGTCTCTATGTATTATCCTTGTCCTAATTCACAATAATCTTGACTATGGACATTTAAGAACAATGTTCTGATTTCAGCTAATAGGATCTCACAATCAATCATGCACTTGATATCCCATGACATTGAACTTACTATTCTAAGGACTTCATTATGTTCATTTAATTCACAATAAATAACACAATAAATAAAATACCTAAATGTGAAATAAATGTCATGATACAATGTAAACTAGTAATGTCAATACACAACTGGCCTCTAGGGCAAACACCAATAACACCATCCACCGTAATACTCTCCTTGGCAGATTTATTGTGTAGCATGGTAGTTATGAAATGCTTCTACGAATCCAATAGTGAATATATCAAGTTGAAAGTTTTATCTTCTTCACTCACATCCGCATTTATCGTCTTGAGTGCAGATAACACCTTGTTGAACTCTGTGATGTGATTTTGAAGATCAGTACCTTTCTTCATTGATAAACATAATAACTTTCTCTTGCATCCGATTTAGTAACGACGAAGCAGAGCAGTCAGCTATGAGTTTTCCCACAAACTCGTCACCGCTTTAGTTTCTTCAAGAAACTTGCACTTGACCTCATCCGCCAATGATTGCCAGATTAGACTTACGGCTCTTTCACTAATATCATCTCAAACATCTTCCTTCATATCAGATAGCTTTTCCTTCTTCTTGACGGCTAATTGTAGACGTTATTGAACTAGGACATCATACATGTTTGCCTTTCAAAGATTGAAGTTAATATTTCTATCGAACTTCTTGATCTTCAAAAGACTGTGACCTGCCATCTTCACCAAGGGACTCGGCAACTTGAAGCTCTGATACCACTTTGTTGGGGTGTCGTGATAGGGAGAGGAATCTCACTACTACTCTCGTTGAGGAATTTCGTCGGCCTGTGGTACTGCGGAATTGATTAGAGCAATGAGGATGATGAGGTAGATGAGACGAATCAATCGAACAACCAAACAAATAGATCCACCAATCCAACACAAAACACACGAGGAATTTATTCGGGTTAGCTTTCGCTTAATCCGGAGAGAAATATAGAAGATATAATATTCAACTGGAGAAGATTACAAGGAGTCCAAATTTACTCAATATAAGAAATTAAACTCACTCACCAAGAACTATCTCTCAAAGCCTCACTTGCAATGAAGAATAATATCATTGAAGTACTTGACCTCTCATATTGGAGGCCATTACAATAAATAGAAGAAGAGTAGAGAGAATCCTAGGTTAGTCTTGATTTCTCGGTTGTCCGATATATCATGTAGAAGAAGGCAATGAATATGAGCCATACGATTTGACTTGGAGTTAAAGATTGGGCCGAAAATATCACCAACATAAAAGCCCAAAACAATACAGTAGCCGCGGGCGGTCGACTGCATCCAAGTGCGGTCGACCGCAACTCAACGTGCCTGGACTTGAGGGGTGTACAGTCGACTGAACATGCCTCTATTGCTCTTGTTGTTGCGGCTCTTGTTTCCGTCTTCACCTCTCTTCGACGCTTCGACCTCCGTGCTTCGTCGTCTCTTATTCTAATTGAACAACGAGTATGCAAGACATAATCCTAACAAAAGCTTCCTTCCTAGTTTCAACATGTTAGAATATAAATCGTAAACGCTTAACCCTTACCACATTTTTGGAGTTTTGGTCTATCGGTAGGGTCCTTCACATGGTATATTAGAGAAGCTCACTGGTTGCGCATATTAAATGCAGATTTAGAAATAAAAATACCACTGCGCATAGTCGAGGTCTTAGCCCACAACGATGGCCCTCAACTAATAAGGGCGTGTTAGAATATAAATACTAAACCCCCATCCCTTACCACAAGTTTGGAGTTTTGGTCTATCGATAGGGTATTTCACCCAAGGGAAACAGTAAGGTGCTGACATCTTAACAATTAGATGTCATTAGTGGTTCCTTTACAAAAGATCACTGATAATTCGGCCCAGCGTTATGTAATGAAAACACTCCTTCACGAGCTTTGGTTTGGGGTTTTGGTCGCCTAAAATGGACTGTCAAATGAGAAAGACACTCACATTTTTAGTCTAACTTCAATTTTATCTGTTGATCACACCTCGCCCCGTCTTCCATGGATTAGACAATAGCTATGTTTAGGTAGGGAAATAATTTTTTTTTTTGTACCATCCGTTCGGAATTTTACTGACATCACAAGAAATCATTTTCGCACACCTTGATATGAAGAGAATTTAGGATTTAGGTAGGCTGCCTGCCTATCTGAGCGTATGATTCTTGGGATCAAATTTGTCAGATATTTTTAATGTCAAGACATTGTACGATTCAATATTATACAGTTTATACTTGTTGTAATTGACTTTAATCCTTTAACCGTCTCCTTTCATGAGGGAGAAAATCCTTGTTAAGTAGATAGCCTGCATTGAACTAGTAATCAAGATCTCCAATCACAAGGTTCTCTGCGATATATAAGTTTGTATGTATGTGATATTTTGTTGTTATATCTGTGTGTATCAACAGACACATGGTTATTTGTTTACATACATAATCAGATGCATACATATACATATACATTCATTTAGACACACACCCCCCTATACAGAGACACACATAAATCATTCCCTTATACATATTAGGAGATAGCCTCAAACCTCTGAACTCGTCTTTAACAGTTAAGCTCCTTCTTTGCATACTTTCTCTCCAAACCTTAGACATAGTGACTGGAATTTTCCTTTTAGCAATATTCACTTAAAAGATTAACTGTGCTTTCAGGGAGCTGAGCAAGCTCCTGCAAGGATTACTTCAAATGTCAAGCAAAATTTGCAATTTTTAAAGCTATGGAGGGTAAGCAGCTCAGTTATCTATCATATTTCATTTTCTGTTCTTATGACTATATACTTTTGGAGCTTTAGTAATCCCACTCAATTGAGAGGCTCTCTATTGGGGTAGCAGAAATGGTTGTTAGTGGTTCTTAACCTTTTATTGTGGCAGATATCTCTGGCCCTTTTCATGGTCAGATTATAAGATTCACTACAATCTTTTGCTTCTCCAGAGCTGGGTTTCCCGTTAACAAATGTTGATTTGACATTTTTAATTCTGGAATTCTGCAGGAGTATCAAAAGCAGAAGTCAAGTATTCCAAGGCCTGCTACTCGTTATCGCAAAAAGAAAGCAGTGAAAGAGGAGCTTCCAGAAGACACTGAGATCTACCATGACCCTACTATGAGCCTTTATTAGTCAGCACTTGCTTTATTTTATCTTTATCTATTTCATTGTTGTTTAAAGACATTACTGAGTGTTTGCATTCTGAGTTAGTTTTTCTTCTTGTCTAGCACACATCAGGGTTTGGACACTGCAGTTCCTGTCCTCCTTGTAGATGGCTACAATGTTTGTGGGTATTGGGCTAAGCTGAAGAAGCATTTCATGAATGGAAGGCTTGACATTGCTCGTCAAAAGCTAATTGATGAGTTGATTGCATTCAGCATATTGAGAGGTTAGTTTATTCTGCATAAAACTTAGTTAGTGTAGCTGAATAAACCATTCAGTGAACATAATTTGCATGGTTTATCATTATTTGGAACTTATCATCAGGATATAACATGAATATTGAATATTCTTCTGTGCATTGCATTATTAAGTTTAATTTCTTACATTTTGGCCATTTGTCTGTGTACAGAGGTAAAAGTCGTGGTGGTGTTTGATGCTTTAATGTCTGGATTGCCAACTCATAAGGAAACTTTCGACGTGTATGATCTTTCATTTTTTTCTTATAATTTTCTCATGCATTAATGAAAGTTTTAATGTTTGGGTTGCTTTCTGCCACTTTATTTAAACTCACCTAACTCTTCTAATATTCTAAAATAACTTTGAGTTCCAAGTCCTAGGAACGATATGATGGCCCTTGGATTTCAATTACCAAGCTTTTTTCTGAAATTTTGTTAGGCGTCAACTTTTTCTTTTTCTTTTTTTTTCGCTCCCCATTTTATCTCGTTTGCTTCTAAATTCTAAGCCCATGATGACTTAATTCTTTAATGATATTTGCGAAATTTGGTTCACGAATTATTTTGTACAACTGTGTGGACTATCATGATTGTATGACGAGTCCATCATCTCTGCTTAAAATAACCATATTTGTGCTATCATGCTAAGTAATAAGAAAGGTTTATCCTCAATTGCACCTGGAAGTAAGTTCAAAATATAATGAGGTTGGATATCATACGTACAACTATGGTAATAACCAATAGCAATGCAACACATTGCTTAGAGATGGTTCCTAAGTCTTAACAGAGGTAAATGAAGAAAAAGGAATGATGAAGCAAACCTTAATAATTTTGGACAAACTCTTTGTTATTTCTATATTGCTCATGTATAGTATCTGCCTCTTACTAATCGTTTTTTAATACACCAAGTGATAAGGAACATTCAGTTAGCAGTTCTCCACTCTCCATGCATTTTTGGTTATTGGCTTACTGAAGTTACACATTACATCAGATCCCTTGATGAATATATTCGAAGTGTATTGACATCAACATCATGCTGCCGTATCTTTCTTGTTTCTACTTTTCAGGATTGACATAATTTTCACTGGTGAAACATGTGCTGATGCTTGGATCGAGAAAGAGGTATTTCATTCTCTTGGTAATACTAGTGGAATTTAATATTTCTTATTAATTTATAAGTGCATCTGAAATCCTTTAACCTGGGTAAAGCCTTTCTGTAAATCTGTTTTATCAAAGTGGAAATTTTAATCCAACCAGCAATAAGCTATTCAGAAAGGTTAACCCTTCCGGATGCTTTTCCCCAGCTTAAACAAAACTCCTATCCAGTTACTAGTAAAGATCTTACAGATTTGTTTTACTTGTTTTCATTCTGTGTTGTGTCATGCTGATTTTGTGTCTGTGGTCTACTTATTATAATCCCTTACTACGATCATCTAGTAACTTGATTGGATCTTTGCACAGGCTGCAGCACTGAGGGCAGATGGCTGCCCGAAAGTTTGGGTTGTGACATCCGATGCGTGTCAACAGCAAGCTGCGAATTTTGCAGTAGGCCCTTTTCCAATTTCAGGGTAGCTTGTAGATTGCCAGTCGGATTTCTGTGTTATTATTTATGTTGAAATTGTTTCATATCATTGATCTGATCAGTTTTCCTTCTTATCATATGTTTGGGTAGTTGATAGGTTCTTTTGTCTATAAAATGAAATATTTATCTGATCATGGACAAATTACTATAAACCATATGGATTGCATTAATATATATTCTGGAGCATCATAGATTATATTAACTTGTAGGGGGGAATTTTTGGTTTAGTCACCAGCACTGGTTTTTGTGCGTAGCCTAGATGTGAATAATGTTTAGCTATAGGCATTTGGCTACAGCAGCTCGACAAATGCAAACAATGACTACAACAGTAGGTGAAATGGGCAATTAGAAGCAACTTCAGAACTCTCACATATAAATATTTTTTGATAAAAGATCACAATCGAAAAATTTGAAGATAGAACATATTGTTATCTCTTCCTTGGAAAAACATGGAAATGAAAAATTGGTTTTAGAACAGTAGAATGAAAACAAATTAGACCAAGGGATGTGAAGAAAAACAAAAAAGAGTGCAAGCTGTAAACCTTTATTTATTCTAAATCAACTGGTGTAAAGTCTTCAACAAAAACAACCCAAAATCGAGCTTTTGGTTTTGAAATAAATGGTTAATTGCGAAGATCCCACTGAACATTTCACTACCTTTAGACTTATGTTTGAGTTCCGAGGTTATCCTTTAAAATTTCTCATACTTTCAATTTGTGCTTTTGCTTTTGTAATTTTGTTATAATATTCCATACAACCTTTTCTTGTAAGATAAAAGAAGAGATGGGTCTTTTTCCTTCTGTGACAAAATCCTTCATCCTTGTTCCTCTGAATCCTACCCCAAACTTTCTCCCACCCTGTGAATTCAATCTCTGCTTCTAGATGCCAACCCAATCTGATTTTTCTTAAAAAGTCAAGCTCCTTTCCCCTACACAACGTCAAGACACAATTCCATCTTGCTCCTGTTGTAAAACACACTTTAGGGAAAATAATCAGAACTTATTTTGACAAGTAGGGTAAAGCTGGAAACTACTTGAATAGCAGGGGAACGAGGCAAAAAGTGTGCCTGTAACCCTGGCTTTCATATAAGTGCAGCCAAATTTGGCCAACCTTGACAAAGATATGTACATAAGATACTAATTAATGTTTATTTAACATATTAAGATATCCTGCAGAAGTAGATAGGAAGGTTAATTTTCCGCATCGGTATTCTCTTTATCAAATTTTCATTACTTCATTTTCTAGGGAGCGTTTGTCTGGAGTTCCAAAGCATTGGTAACAGAGGTGAGATTTCTTCAAATAACTTCTTCATTATTTTTCCTGAATTCTTAAGCTTCTGACCTCTAATCTTCGTCACTCGAAGAGCTTCTGGATGTTAATGCGATTGATAAAGCAAAATAGTATCTTCTTAAGATAGTTATCTTTGTTATGTTAATTTTGATTAAGAAAGGTCACTATATAAAACTGTCGGTTTGCTTATAAACTATTATAATTCCCTGAGTTGTTTCTTTCTGAGTTATTCTCCAATTTGATTTAACTCGCAGCATTTAAGAAACAACCAGAATAACAGGAAGTCCTTGTAGAGAATTATAGAAATTATAGAGATACGAAGAATGTTAGGATGTTAGAATTATGTACATTAGATTATATTTGAATCAAGTTGGAATATATATAGGCACACAGGAGAGTCTCCTTTAATTGAGTTCTTGGGTATAGGAAGAGTCAGTTGGAATAGGAGTCTAGGAAGTTTAAGAGTTAGGAATATGAAGAGTCAATTGTTGGGTATTGGAAAGGTTGGGAATCTAGAATTGGAAGAGTTAGTTGTTGTGTACACATCTTTATCATGCCCCCCGCAAGATGGAACACCGTGAGGTGATTCCAATCTTGTACACTAACTGTTGGAGGCGAGAACAGTGATGTAGGGATGGTGCTCGATGGCGCAAGGGACGACACTCGATGGCGCGGGAGACGGCGCATGATGGCGTTTGATGGAGCAGATAACCGGCGCACGATGGCACGGAGACGATGTTCGATGGCCCGAGGAACGGCGCACGATGGCGCGGAGACAGCGCACGATGGTGCGAGGAACGACGCTCGATGATGCTAGGAACGACGCTCGATGACGCAGGGAAGATCCGGCTCTTGGATCTTTGAAGTTGTGACACTCAGTGACGACGCATGAGACTACGCTTGATGGCACAGGGAAAATCCGGCTCTTAGATCTTTGAAGTAACGACGCTCGATGGTGCATGAGACTACGCTCGATGGCGCAAGGAAGATCTGTCTCTTGGATTTTGAAATTGTAGTAGTGCTTGGCAGGAAATAATAGAAGTAGCGGCGTGATGTCCCTGGGCAGACGGGAGGGACGTCAAATCTCTTGTGATCGGGACGGCGACTGTAGAAATATAAGAGCCTGCAAGTTTTTTTTTTATTTTTAATAATCATACATAGATCCCAACGATGAGAAACAAGTTACAAAACACACTACCAATGGTGCTACTGGATAGTAACTAAGCACAAGAAACTAAGCACTAACAAACAAACAAACAAACAAGCACTCTAAAACACACACCCAAACCCTATAAATGCCTATTCCTTTAGCGCTACCAAACAAACAAACAACAAACACTCTAAAACACACTTCATTCTCATTCTCTTTCTTTCCTTCTCATTTCTCTGGATGATGAGAGTTTTTTTTTCCCACTCACTCCCAAATCCAAGCTAATTACTACCAACCATGGAGCTCAAAAACCCATTTGGAGACAGTTTCCTGATCCCTTATGCAAGCTCAACCTCAAAGAAACCTCAGAGTTTGTCAGTGGTAGTAGCAGCTCAAGTGAGAGAAGAAGGAACTCGATAGGCCAAAGAAGACCACAGGAGGCTCGAGGCGGTGGATTTGTATGGTTCTATGAAGCACCGATACGGATACGGCGATACGCGTACAGGGACACGAGTACGGGGGATACGACAATTTTCAAAAAAGTAGGATACAGGATACGGCAGGGATACGGCTGTGTGTGTGTGTGTGTGTGTGTGTATATATATATATATATATATATATATATATATATATATATATATATATAAAATATGAATAATTACACATAACTAAATAATCTTTCTTGTTAATAAGGAAATGGTAAGTATCTTTCATTAAACATAAATAAGTTAATCCATAAAAGCTATAATAATTATTCATAAGCATAAGCAATAACATAAGTAAACAAAGCAAGTTCATAAGCAATATAACATAAGTAGACAAATCAAATAGTGGGACAAGTTTCAGCCGTATCAAATAGTTGGATAATAAAAAATGCAGGATACGGGAATATGCAAGATACGTGGACACGAGTATCGGATACGTACAGGATACGGGGACGGCACCCTCCGTGAAGTATCCGTGCTTCAGAGGTATGGTTGGGAGGAAGGGACAAGAGTGGCTAGGTCGATGTCGGGATGGAGTTTGGCTAGGTCAACGTCGGGATGGAGTTCGACTTCAGGTGGGGTATGATTGGAGGAGTAGCGGAATGTGAGGTAGGAGGATTTCGGTTTGAATTTTTTTTTTCATGGCTGCAAGATATGATGTTTGGATCAGGGCTCTGATACCATGTAGTGAATTATAGAAATTATAGAGATACAAGGAATGTTAGGATGTTAGAATTTTGTACATAAGATTACATTTGAATCAAGTAGGAATATATATAGGCACACGGGAGAGCCTCCTATAAATGAGTTCTTTGGTATAGGAAGAGTCAGTTGGAATAGGAGGAATGTAGGAAGTTTAGTCTAGGAAGTTGAAGAGTTAAAAATATGAAAAATTTGGGTATTGGAAAGGTTGGGAATTTAGAATTGGAAGTCTGTTGTTGTTGTGTACACATATCTTTATCAGTCGTAATATTATGTACCTTTTGTGGATTTTGATTTTATTATATAATCCTTCTCCCAGTGTTTGAATTATGTTGTATTGGGTTAATATGAAGTATCACAGTCAGCTGTATAAATTATTTTCCTTCTTTTTTTTCTTCATCAATAAAGATCATCTTTATGCATGCGGAACCTATTGTTGCCAATTTTACTTTGTGATTTGTGATTCAGCTTAATGTTCTTGATACTTTCTTATCAATGTTGTTAGCATGCAAAAGAAGCTGCTGTACATGGTTTCATTTGCATAACTTATAGGATTGTGTGGAACACTGAGGGTACAAAAATTTTGTAGTTACATTTTAAATTTAATTTTAGGGTTCTTTCCATACATACCGCCCACAAATATTACTATATCCCTATGGTGTCCTAGGTCCTTTCTGGAAGTGATCTGTCTGAACCCAAGTGCAATCTCATAAAAAATTTGATTTATTGAACCATTTTGAATAAAAAATCTTATTAACTCGGGAGGAAAAGATCCTTATTAGATAAATCTAATGAAGACAAGCGATAGCATGCCACTCAAAATGCAACTTTATTTGCAATTCTCTCAAATGATTGTTCCGTACATAATTTTTAGGAAAAAACTTTAAGTGCAGTTAGTTGGGACCACTGAGTGTTTGTAAGCGGACCAATCATGGAGAGTTGCAAATAAAGCTGTACATAAGGAGTGGCATGCAATCATTTCTCTCTAATGAAACCTTCATGCTAACTCAATTGGAACTAGCATGCCACTATTTGTATGCTAAAACACCCCAACACCAATAGTTAAAAGTTAAAACTAAGGTAGCTAGCTGTCTTTTGTTTAATTTGACTATGGCGGAGGAGAAAAAAATGATATGACCATATTCTTATTGTCCACCCCCCACCTCTGCAATCTAGGGATGATAGCTTTCTTATTATCTTAATTTCTTCTGGATCCCCAAAACGTTTGGATCCAATTCTTACAGATTCTGCAACACTGTATATTAATATTCTGAAATACCTTGTAGATAAAAGCTTCTCAGAAGGAGTTCGAACAGATACTTCAAGAACACAGGTACTGTACTGTTCTTGTTCAACACTTGAATTAACATTTCATGCAAAATATGAAGTTGCATGATGAGTTTTTTTCTGTTTTATAGTGCCCATAATTTTATTTGTTTCCAGCTCTCTTTATGCTAAACCAATTATGGTTGAATGAGTTATATAGAGCTTTGTGTGCCCTTCAATTCTGGATTTATGATTATCATAAACCTCTGTATGTCAATTAAATAACAAAGTAGTCATAGCTAGCATTTAGAAGATATCTGTGGTCTGAACTCTGCAGTTAAGCAAACCTGAGCAATAGGAAGGGTGGCATCCTAAGAGTGGCAACTCCTTACTAATTAGTTAGCACGTGCAATGCATGTGAGAGGCTATGCATCCTAAAAGTGTGGTAGAAATTTAATAGTTGGGTGGTTTATTTTAAGTGTTTGGTTAATATAACTTTGACTTTAAAATGTATGGTTTGAGTTCATAAGTAGATGGTTTAAATACTAAACACGCAACCCACTCCTCTCTAATTATAATACTATAGATAATTAGTACAGAAGACATGTTTGGTGTGTATGGACCTCAGTTATTTATTTAGGCTATGTTTGGGAACAAAGTTAAGTTAGGATAACTATAGTTCTCTCTCATCACTTTAAAAAACTATAGTTAGCCTAACTTTGTATGGTTTGGATTCCAAAGATAATACAATTATCTTACCTCCAAAGGTGAGAAAACTATAGCTATTTAAACACCACTCTTACCTAATTTTGCTTGACTTGGAAGGCAAGGGAGTTGGAGGGCATGGGAGGGCTCATGCTCCCGTGGAATTTTTAAAAAAACCCCTGTATATGGAAATATTTTATTTAAGCCCCCTTCATCTCCCAAAACATTCATTCACAGCCCCCTTCATACTTAGTTTTTTTTATTACTATTCCTTCCAATATATATATATACTAGATTTGCCCGTGGGCACGTGCTTACGGCACGTCTTCAGAACGATACAACATATGAAAAACCTTGTAAACAGTAAATCAACAATTATGTAGCTCAAGTTTGAATAGTATGACAATAATTAGTTGTAAATAAAAGTCCATGTTATATATATATATATATATAGAGAGAGAGAGAGAGAGAGAGAGAGAGAGAGAGAGAGAGAGAGAGAGAGAGAGAGAGATAATTAAATAAATAAAGGAGTTGTTTTGGGGGGATTTGAATTTGAGTTTTGGGGGGAAACTTTTGGGGAGAAAAATGTGTTTTGTGAGGTTATATCTGAGCCTTTGATTTTGGGGGATTAAAGGAGAGCCACTTGATAGCTTTCTTTGTGTTTTATTATATAGACTAGATTTGCCTGTGGGCACGTGCCTACGACACGTCTTCATAACGATACATCATATGAAAAGAATTGTAAATAGTAAATCAACAATTATGTAGCTCAAGTTAGAATAGTTTAACAATAATTAGTTGTAAATAAAAGTCCATGTTTATATATATATATATATATATATAGAGAGAGAGAGAGAGAGAGAGAGAGAGAGAGAGAGAGAGAGAGAGAGAGAGATAATTACATAAATAAAGGAGTTGTTTTGGGGGGAGCGATTTGAATTTGAGTTTTGGGAGAAAACTTTTGAGGGAGGGGGGGGGGGGGAGAATGTGGTTTGTGAGGTTAGATCTGAGCCTTTGACATTGGGGGGATTTAAGGAGAGCCACTTGATGGTTTTCTTTGTGTTTTATTATATAGATATATATAACTTATCGACATATTTATTATTTTTGAACTCTTTTCTCAGCTATGCAGAACATTGATGAGACAAAAAAATTATTACTAGTTTACAATATTGAAAACTCTATATATGCTAATAAATTCCTCTTTTCCCTTCATAATATGTTTTTCTATGTTTTTCCTATGTTAGTCACTTTATAATTAGCTATGGGCAGCCGGCCAAAATGGCGGCACCTGTACCAATTGTCAAACAAAAGAAGAAAAAGGGAGATTAGACGGTGCGTAATTCTCACCTAACGCACCTAACCCCCATCTTAATCCTCCCTTAGGGAGGCTTATAAATAGCATCCCTTCCGCTAGTTATCGATCATCCCATTCCTTTTCATCTCATCCTCACTCAATATTTAATCCATCTTAGAAAAAGAGAGTTGAGAAAAATTATGTTGAGATATTTTGAGTGTGTAAAGACTTTGTAAAGAGAGGAATATTTGTGAGGAAAAATTCTCTGGGTTTTGAGTTGTGAGTATTTTTTTGAGTGTTGTAAACACTTTGTATAATATTTTCCCATAAAGTGAAGATTTGCAACAGTTCCGGAGACGTAAACACCAATTTATGTCGAACTCCTTATCAATTTGTGTGTTGTTATATTTCTGCTTATATTTCGCATTCTCACTAATTTGGTTAAAGAAAAAATTCCGCAACAAAATTTTCCCAACAACCGATATCAGAGTTGTGGTTGTGATTTCTATCGAGGAATAGTCGAAAACGGTCCAGGGAAAGCCAACTTTGAGTGAGGAGCGTGACCGAAGACAAAGGAAATGTGAAAATTGAAAATTTCGATGGTGCAGACTTTGGCTTTTGGAAGATGCAGATTGAAGATTATCTGTATCAGAAAAATCTGTATGAACCTCTTATCAGAGAAAAAAAAACATACGACATGTAGGATGAAGCCTGAGCTATTCTCAATAGACAAGCCCTTGGAGTTATCTGATTGACGTTCTCTCGCAATGTTACTTTCAACATAGCGAAGGAAAAGACCACGGCGGGTCTTATGGTGGCTCTCTCCAGTATGTACGAGAAGCCATCGGCCTCAAACAAAGTTCACTTGATGAGCCAGTTATTCAATTTGTGGATGACGGAAGGCATCGGTGGTTCAACACCTGAATGAACTCAACACAATCAGAACCCATTTGAGTTCAGTGAAAATTGAGTACGATGATGAAGTTCGGCCTTTGATTCTTTTACCCTCTCTACCAGATAGTTGGAATGCTACTGTTACAATAGTCAGTAGTTCGTCGGAAAATAGTAAATTGAAGTTCGACAATGTTTGGGATCTGGTATTGAGTGAAGAAATTCGGTGAAAAGAATCAGGTGAAACATCAACCTCCTCCGCTTTGCATACAGAGTCAAGAGGGAGAACTTCAATAAGAAAGTATAATCGCAGCATATCGAAATCTAGACGGGGTAAATCTAGATCGAGAAAGAAAGCTTTCAATTGCTATAATTGCAAGAGGGGCTTTCAATGGGATTCCCGATCACCGAAGAAATGTAATATCCCAGAATTTAATTGTTTGTACAATTATATATATATAGGAAAATCTTCCATTGAGCACTCATTTCCGTGAGTACTCCGTGAGCACTCGCCCTTCTAGCCATTATATAGATGATCCAAACTGTTCACATTGATCTAAACGTCTATATTAGTCTAAATATGTAAAATCAAGTCATTTGAAATTCATTTGCTCATTCATTGAAGTGTTACAAAAATTGTATAGCTGAATATCTTTTTTTTTTATAATGACATGATGGATGAGCAAATGAATTTTAAATTACTTGATTTTACATATTTCGACTAATTTAAACGTGTAGATCAATGTGAACGGTTTGGATCATCCATACAATGGTTGGAAGGGCGAGTGCTCACGGAGTGTTCACGAAAGTAGTGCTCAATTGAAAGGCCCCCATATATATATATATATATATATATATATATATATATATATATATATGTATGTATGTATGTTTTTCTTTCTCTTTCTTTCTTTTGCTAATGGATTGTACATGTTTTATTAAGCCCAACCCAATTTGCATGTTCTATTAGCCCAACCCACTCATGAACTAGACTAATATACTAGTATATGTGTATATGTATGTATATATATACTAGTACATATTATACTACTACTAACTAGCCTACAATTTTTTGACCTAAGACTACTAGCCTATAATTTTTGACTAAGTAATTGACCTAAGAAGCTTAGGTTAGCTTAGGTGTTAACCCTAAGGATTAGGGATATCATGGTGACTAAGCATGGTGACTAGCTAACCTTAGAGATTTCTACACATGCCCACACACATATATACTAACCCTATCGTATCCCAAGCATTGGCCGCCCACTCTCTCACCCCTCTCTATATATATGTGTAACCCTAACTCATTTTTCTACTCTACTCTACTTCTTTATTCTACTTCACTACTCTACTTCTTTTATTCTACTTCATACTACTACATATTACTACTACTACAACTCCTACTATACTACTTTTTAAACCTACAACTATTAGAGCAAGAAGCCAAGCAAGCTAGGAGAATGTGAAGTCTTAGTTCACACTTAGTTCAATTTCTTCAACCTATGTTTCAATTTTAATTAAGTTATTATCAATTTCCTAGAGCTATTGGAGCTTGAAATAAAAAAGAAGATTAAGTAGAAGAATCTAAGGCTAGGGTTATGCCCTTTAAGCATAGTGTGGGTGTTCTTCCTCCTTGTATGCTCTTTTAATTATTAGTATTTGATTGTTTGATTGTTAATGAATTGTTAGTAATTTGTTGTTTGATTGTTTGATTGTTAGTAGTTTATTATGTACATTTATATATTTGGGTAGTAGTTTATTAGAAGTAAAAGAAATTGATAGTAGAATGAATTATTGATAATAGATTGCTTTGGTTGTGTAGAGTAAATTGTTAGAAATTTGAAGCTGTAATAATTGTTAAAAGATTGAAAATTATTGAAGTGTTAAGAATTGAAGTGTTAATGGTTTGTTGAATTAATTGTTAGTAGATTGAAAATTGTGGTTTGTTGTAGTAATTGTTAGTAGAGTGAAAATTATTGTAGAATAAAGTGTTAATAAAATGCAATGTTTATATATGCATGCTTGTGTGTATGTTTAAAATTGCCGGATTAAAGAAACAAAGGAAACGAAAAAGGAACTAAGTAGATAAGATAGAAAAGATATATTTTTTTATAGATAATTACACAATTTTAAAATTCGAGTAATGCACAAATAAATGTATTAGGATGCTTATTTTACCTTGGTTTGATGGAAAATTATGATGAAAATTATGCAACAAAAAAGTTTGTGTGTAAAGTGAAATATCTAAATGAACATAGATAACAAATGAAAATAAATGCACACATTAGAAAAAGTTGAGTAAACTAACAACTCATGTGAATAAAGTTGTAAATAAGCATTTGGATATTTCATGAATACAAGTTCACACATGTACATGTCTAAACAACATGGTGTGAAAAGGTATTTAAGAAATATGAGTTGTATGCAAGATGTTTGTAGAAATATACAAAAAGAATATGTTATAATAAATATACAATGTAGAAAGACATTATAATGTAATGAATAGTAGTGTTGTGCCTGTGGGATGTGCGAGTTAGTATTTGTCCGGTATGAATGATTTGTGGAACAGTTCGGAAAATTGCCATATGGTTCTTATGGACTGGTTTTAATCAAGTACCTTTTTATTACCTAGAACTTGAACTAGATAATATATTAAGTAATCTAGAAAGTTAATCTAGAAACTAGAAGTGATGATAAATAAGATATTAGGATCAAGAAATCAATTTAGCGTAACTTCAGCCGCTAGTTCTAGAGCTTTCTAGAAGATTGGGATAAATTGGTAAGTGCCCGCACTCACCTGTCAAGGGATCACGTGCGGCGTGGTCTCATCTGAGACATGTGCAGCGTTGTCTCATCTGTTAATTTCTGGGATTTAGTGATAAGGACTGTATGGTGGAAGTTAGGGAATGGACCCTCCGAATCCACCTAAGGTTTTCCGTTATTTAATGCGAACAGGGAGCAAGAGCAAGGCTCTAAGACTCTCGGTGGAGCAGGTAGGACCTGCATGGTCACCTTTATGTTCGTAACAACTTTTGGGTAAGGTTCGGGAGTGGCGTAGGACCACAGGGTCTCAACATACATAGTGGCATGATCAATGATTTCCGACTGCAGAGACGGAACTAGACCGAGCAACTGCAACCTTACCAGTCACTAGATGAATGTCAGAAATAGGAAAGAGTACAAGAGTAGGATACATGGCGAGGGACTGAACCATATCATCTGGAGAATACGAACTTGATTTGGAGAGTATGTAGTATGGGATGCATACGTTTCCAAATCAAGTGTGTATTAGAATAAGAGTATCGTGTGCATTTATGTTTGTACATTAGATTTAGGTCATGCACACACTGACACTTTTGATTGTCTGAATTTCACATTTCACCATTCATATTGTCATACATATTAATTTTTTTATATTGATTGATTGTTGAGGAGTGAAGCTCACTTGTTTTATCAGTTCGCGTCAGTTGCATTCAACTGACGTGCCCACTTATATTTAGGTTGCAGGACCACCTGATTTTGGGGATTGTGAGCTTAAGCTGTGTTGGGCATTCATATTCAAGAAGAAAGCATTAAGGTAAGAAAAGAAGTTTTTAATTTCCTGTGATTTTCTGTGTTGTGTACTCATTTAAAGAAAAAGATTCTGATTGGTGTCACGAGTTTCCAGTATATGGAAATCGGGGCGCTACAGAAGTGGTATAAGAGCTAGACTTCAATTGTAGTACTAACATAACAGGAAATTATACTTGGATGCTCAGTTAGAGTCGGATTTAGTTTAGATTATGAAATGATCGTAAATCATAAGGTTACACTTTACAACTTATGATTATGATTTTGTTTTCTATATCTAAACTAATCCGTTTCTCCTGGCAGGATGGACGATGAGGGCCACCAGGTTAGGGTGGGGGATGAAGAGGAAGAAGTTTTTGAGGAAGAAGAGGAGCCTGAGGAAGAAGAAGACCCAGAGGAGGACCCCCAGGAGCCCGTGGAAATTGACATACCTCCCCTCACTCCACCCCCAGTAGGCTCTCTTGATGAACCCGTCGACCTAGATCTTGTTACATCTCGAATTAGAAATCAACTTACTGTATCACAAGCCAGAACCCAGAATAGGATTGCCGCGCTTTGACGCCATTTTCACATGCACAAATGGAAAACGAGACAGCTTGAAGACCAGGTTCATGATATGAAAAGACAACAACTTATTATGGAGAAGAAGTTGAAAAAGCTTGAGAAATTCAAGGCACGAGCATCGCGAAAGATTACGAAGATAAAGATTTCTCACCAATATAAAATTGCGTGCCTTGAGGAAAGAAATTGACAGCTACAGCTTCAAGTGGCCCAATTACAAGTACAACTTGGTCAGCGTTAGAAAGGAGGCTTGGCTTAGGTTGTATGTTTTGTGTGTTTTGTAGAGTTTCTTGTTTGTATTTTGAATTTTCTGTGCGCTTTTTGAACTCTCCCGTATGACTTTTGAACTTTCTGTATGACTTTTGGACTAGAAAGTACGAATGCTAGAATGTTATAAATTGTTGTGAATATTGGTATTTTAATGTTTTAATGGTATAAGAATGTTATATTGGTATGAATGCTTACTTGATGAATGTCATGGTTGCTAATACACTATGAACTTTCCCAAAATATCCATGCTAACTTTTAACATAATCAGATGTTGGGAGGAAATGAAAGCAGAGTATACCAAAGAAGCGGCAATAACAAAAGCACTAAGGGTGTAGGCAGTAAAGCCAATAGCGCTGGACTTAATGTTGGAGCAGAAATTGCACGGATATACCCAATGATGGAAACCTTCATGGAGGCTAGCCAAAATTTCATGCCACAGCTAGGGGCATAAGGAAGGAATCCAGGGACTGAGAATGCTAATACTGACCATGTTAAGATAGTGGAATCGTTCAAGAGAATGAAACCACTGGTGTTTGAAGGTCAGATGGACCCTACAACATCAGATGATTGGGTACAACAAGTGAGTCTGTTTTTGAGGTGCTGAAAACGTTCGAGGAAAGTAAAGTAAAATTGGCAAACATCTTACTTGAAAAGGACGCTGGGGTATGGTGGCAGTCGGTAAAATGCACTATGGGCGAAAGACCTAACACTTGGAAGGGATTTCTGGAAGAATTCCGACAACATTATTTTTCCCTGGATGTGCAAGAAGAAAAGACCATAAATCTGAGGCAGGGGAGCATGACCGCAAGGGATTATGAGACAAAGTTCTCCCAGTTATCTTGATATGCACCAGAGATGATCCAGGACGAGGCGGAGAAGGCCAAAAGGTTCAAACAAGGCCTTAGGCCCGAGTTGAGGTATAGAATGGTACCCCTTGGCATTCGGAAGTTCGACGAATTGGTACATAGAGCCGCAGTAACTGAATTGGATATGAATCAAAGCCAACAAATTCCAGGAAAGATAGGACATGGAATAAAGAGAAAAGGCTTGTGTCCGCTATAGTCATCAAGAAGCAAGGTCCAACCCAAAAGAAACCAAACACTAGTGAAGGAGTAGTCCAAACAATAATGTGCTTTCTATGCGGCAAACAAGGACATTATAGGAGTCAATGCCTGCAAAATAAGCCCCAGAATGATGCACGAACGTGTTTCCACTGTGGAAAAGTCGGACACATCAAGACAACTTGTCCGCAACTCTAGAAAGTCAACAGCGGACAGAATCGGAAAGGAGATGATAAGGGGAAGAAGCCTTTTCGTCAGGGACGAGTCTTTACTCTTACTGACGAAGAAGCAGATGAGGCGGAGGGAGATATTACCGGTATGGATAATTAAGATGTTTGTTATGTTTTGTGGGTAAGGAAAGGAAGTTAATGAAATATGTATTCTCTTTTGTAATAGGATATGCAAATGTTAATGGGATCAAAGCTAGTATTTTGTTTGACAGTGGATCTTCTCATACTTTCGTGTCTAAAGCTTTTGCTCAAAAGTTAAACTGTACTCATCAAGCAATTCCTGATGTAGCTATGGAAGTGGCTACGTCATCAGGAGTCACTCTTGTTGCTAATAAATGCTATAAAGATTGTAAGCTTCAAGTTGGAGGAGAAACTTTCAGTATCGATTTGCTGGAATTGGACTTTGTGGGAGTAGACGTAATAGTTGGAATGGATTGGATGTCGAAGCATAAGACAACTATCGATTGTAAGGCAAAAAGGGTGACCATGGTGATATCTGGGAAACCGGAAATTATATGTCAAGGAAAGGGGAAGAGTGGTGACATGCTAGCGGCTGTAGCTGAGATGAAGGTGCCAGAAGAAATTAAGAAGATTTCTGTTGTACGAGATTTTCCACTGGTATTTTTGAAAAAGTTACCGGGGTTACCTTCGCACAGAGATGTGGAATTCAGTATCCCTATCCAGCCAGGCAGTGCACCAATATTAAAGGCGCCACATCGAATGGCACCAGTGGAACCAAAAGAAGTCAAACAACAAATCGAAGAGCTATTGCAGAAGGGATTTATTAGGCCCAGTGCTTCGCCTTGGGGAGCACCATTTCTACTTGTCAAGAAGAAGGATGGGACGATGAGAATGTGTATCGACTATCGATAGTTGAATAAAGTCACGATTCAGAACAATTATCCACTTCTCAGGATCGATGACTTGTTTGATCAGCTTCAGGGAGCGGCTATGTTCTCGAAGTTTGACTTGAGATCAGGCTACCATCAAGTTCTGGTTAAGGAGGATATACAAACGGCGGCCTTTAGGACTTGGCATGGCCACTACGAGTTCTTGGTAATGCCATTTGGAGTAATTAATGCTCCAGCTGTTTTCATGGATTTGATGAATCGAATTCCGGCCATACTTGGACTCATTCGTTGTAGTCTTCATAGATGACATTTTGGTTACTCGAAGACGGAGGAGGACCACACCAGACATCTAGCTGAAGTGCTGAACAAACTCCAGGAGCATAAGTTATATGCAAAGTTTTTCAAGTGTGAATTCTGGAAATCTGAAGTTGCATTCCTTGGCTATATCATTTCTAAGGAGGGAGTGACCACTGATCCACAAAAGGTTGAAGCTGTGAAGGGTTGGCCCCAACCCAAGACGGTGAAAGAAGTCAGGAGTTTTTAGGGTCTAACTGGATACCAGAGGAGATTCATCAAAGACTATGCCAAGATAGCAGTACCACTTACATGATTAACAAAGAAGAACAAAAGTTTTGAATGAACTGATGCATGCGAAAGGAGTTTTCAAGAGTTGAAGAACTGGTTGATTTCAGTTCCTATATTGGTCTTACCGCAAGCAGACAAGGAATACGTGATCTACAGTGATGCTTCACACCAGGGTTCGGGGTGCGTTCTGATGCAGGAAGGAAGAGTTATAGCCTACGGTTCAAGACAACTTCGGCCACATGAGAAGAATTGTTTCACACATGATTTGGAGCTGGCTACAGTAATTTTCGTTCTATAAATATGGCGACATTATGTCTTTGGAGCAAAAGTGAAGATGTATATTGATCATAAGAGCCTAAAGGATATCTATCATCAGAAGGATTTGAATCTACGACAGAGGCGATGGTTGGAAGTGTTGGAAGACATTATACCAGAAATCAAGTATCATCAAGGAAAAGCCAATGTGGTGGTAGATGCATTTAGTTGAAAAAGGAGTTTAGCTACATTGATTGAACAAGGAAGGAATTGGACGACGAGATAAGACAAGCCGGTATTGAAGTGGTTGCACAAGGCTTGGGTGCGATCTTGGTACGACTAGAATTACAACCAAGTCTGAAGGAGCGGATTAAGAAGGGTCAGGAAGAGATGCAAAGATTCTAGCACATAAGGAGCAAGTGAATGCAGGAAAACTTCTCTATTGTGGTTCAGAAACAGATTGTGTGTCCCGAAGGTAGACAATCTGAGGAAAGAAGTCATGAAGGAAGCACACACTACATTACTTGTAGTCCACCCAGGAAGTACTAAAATGCATCGAGACGTGAAGCAATGCTATTGGTGGGCCGGAATGAAGCAGGACATAGCAGAGTTTGTAGCCAGATATTTCACCTGTCAAAAGATTAAAGTAGAAAATCAAAAACTCGGAGGTTTGTTGCAGCCTTTGCCTATTCCAGAATGGAAATGAGAAAATACCAGTATGGATTTCATTACAGGGTTACCCAGAAGTCCCAAAAGACATAATACTATTTGGGTTGTGGTTGACCGACTAACAAAATTAGCTTATTTTCTACCCGTGAAGATTACTTGGTCATTGGAGAAATTAGTAGTGTTATATATTGAAGGAATAGTGAAGCTGCATGGAGTACTAGTGTCCATAGTCTCCGACTGGGTTGCAAGATTTATTTCACAGTTCTGGCAGAGTTTACGGATTTCGGAGGAAATTGGGAGAAGTATTTAGCCTTAGTAGAATTTGCTTATAACAATAGTTATCAAGCTAGTATTGGCATGGCCCCGTATGAAGCACTATATGGAAGAAGGTGTCAAACACGTGTGTGCTGGTATGAAGTTGGAGAAAGGCAAATGTTTGGGCCTGAGATCGTACAACAGACCTCTGAGAAGATTGAGTTGATCAAGAAAAGATTGAAAATAGCACAGAGCCGACAAAAAAGTTATGCCGACACCCGACGAAGGGAACTAGAATTTGAAGGAGACTCAGTATTCTTGAAGGTCTCACCAACAAAGGTTGTAATCAGATTTAGGAAAGGAGGGAAGTTGGCCCCGAGATACATTGGGCCACGCAAAATCCTAAAGAAGATTGGGAAGGCGGCATACAAATTGGACTTACCAACAAAACTGGCCCAAGTACATGATGTATTTCCTGTCTCAATGTTGAGGAAGTACGTACTTGACCCGAGTCACCAACTAACCGAGATTCCGAAAAGTCTACATGTGGACTTGACTTACGAGGAGTAGCCGGTGAAGATAACCGAGCACCAGGAGAAGGTGTTAAGAAATAAAGTAATTCCAATGGTTAAGGTGCTCTGGAAGAACCAGTTTATTGAAGAAGACACATGGAACCAGAAAACCGAATGAAGAATGCATATCCAGAGTTATTTGAGTAATATTTTTCCCCTCTAAAAAGGTAGTTCTGGGGACAGAACTTTTCTAAGGAGAGAGTAATGTAATATCCTAGAATTTAATTATTTGTACAACTATATATATATATATATGTGTGTGTGTGTGTGTGTGTGTGTGTGTGTGTGTGTTTTTCTTTCTCTTTCTTTCTTTTGCTAATGGATTGTACATGTTTTATTAAGCCCAACTCAATTTGCATGTTCTATTAGCCCAACCCACTCATGAACTAGACTAATATACTAGTACATATTATACTACTACTAACTAGCCTACAATTTTTTACCTAAGACGACTAGCCTACAATTTACATATATATATATATATGTGTGTGCGTTTTTCTTTCTCTTTCTTTCTTTTGCTAATGGATTGTACATGTTTTATTAAGCCCAACTCAATTTGCATGTTCTATTAGCCCAACCCACTCATGAACTAGACTAATATACTAGTATATGTGTATATATATGTATATATATATACTAGTACATATTATACTACTACTAACTAGCCTACAATTTTTGACCTAAGACTACTAGCATACAATTTTTGACTAAGTAATTGACCTAAGAAGCTTAGGTGAGCTTAGGTGTTAACCCTAAGGATCAGGAATACCATGGGCTTGGTGACTAAGCATGGTGACTAGCTAACCCTAGAGATTTCTACACATGCCCACACACCTCTACACTAACCCTAACCCTATCCCAAGCATTGGCCGGCCACTGTCTCAACCCTTTCTAAATTTATGTGTAACCCTAACTCATTTTTCTACTCTACTCTACTTCTTTATTCTACTTCACTACTCTACTTCTTTATTCCACTTCATACTACTTTTAAACCTAGAACTATTGGAGCAAGAAGCCAAGCAAGCTAGGAGAAGGTGAAGTCTTAGTTCACACTTAGTTCAATTTCTTCATCCTATGTTCCAATTCTAATTAATTTATTATCAATTTCCTAGAACTGTTGGAGCTTAAAATAAAAAAGAAGATTAAGGAGAAGAAGCTAAGGCTAGGGTTAAGCCCTTTAAACATAAGATGGGTGTAGCTAGGAGAAGGAGAAGTCTTAGTTCACACTTCGTTCAATTTCTTCATCGTATGTTCCAATTCTAATTAATTTATTATCAATTTCCTAGAGCTATTGTAGCTTGAAATAAAAAAGAAGATTAAGGAGAAGAAGCTAAGGCTAGGGTTAAGCCCTTTGAACATAAGATGGGTGTTCTTCCTACTTGTATGTTCCTTTAATTATTAGTATCTGATTGTTTGATTGTTAATAGATTGTTAGTAATTTGTTGTTTGATTGTTAGTAGTTTGTTATTTATATTTAAATATTTGGGTAGTAGTTTATTAGTAGTAAAAGAAATTGGTAGTAGAATGAATTATTGATAATAGATTGCTTTGGTTTTGTAGATTGTGTAAATTGTTAGAAATTTGAAGTTGTAATAATTGTCAAAAGATTGAAAATTATTATAGTGTTAAGAATTAAAGTGTTAATGGTTTGTTGAAGTAATTGTTAGTAGATTGAAAATTGTGGTTTGTTGTAGTAATTGTTTGTAGATTGAAAATTATTGTAGAATAAAGTGTTAATAAAATGCAATGGTTATGTATGCATGCTTGTGTGTATGTTTAACATTGTCGGATTAAAGAAACAAAGGAAACGAAAAAGGAACTAAGTAGATAAGATAGAAAAGATATGTTTTTTTTGTAGATAATTACACAATTTTGTAATTTGAGTAATACACAATTAAATGTGTTAGGATGCTTATTTTACCTTGGTTTGATGAAAAATTGTGATGGAAATTATGCAACAAAAAAGTTTGCATGTAAAGTGAAATATATAAATGAACATAGTGATGAGGATTATCGGTTCAAGACGATTTTGGTGTTTTTATCAGCGCATACATTGTTTAGGATGGTTTTTCCAATAGCTTAGTATTTTTATTTCAGTATTCATATTTGTTTTTTGGCAATTATAGCCAAATGTAGTAGTTTTACGATTTGCACCATTTCTTTTGTGTATTAGAATATTTTTGAGATTTTAGAATATTTTGATATTTGTATCAAGATTTGTTTTCAGCTTATATATAGGCCTTGAGATTAATGTGAAGTTATGACATTCTTGTTTTAAAAAATTATTGTGTTGAGTTTTGCTCTTCATCCATCTTTTGTGTGATACAATTGAGATCCAATTTTAGGCTTTGTGATAAACTCCAAAACTACCCCAAAATTCCCAAATTAAAATCCCGAAACCCTAATCCCGAAATTAAAAATCCTAAACCTAATTAATCCCCATCTAATCTCTCTCCCGCCGCTCTATCTTCTTCTTCCCCGTTCGACTCCGAGGAACCCATCCCGTTGCCACTGCCATCATCGCCACCTCCTGCACCCAATCCCCGTCGAGCTACCCATCTTCCTTGCCACCCCTCGTCTTCCCCGTCGAGCCCTTCACCGTCTCCAGCTGTCGTCAAGCCGCCTGCCTTCGCTTGCCGTTGCCGACCACCGTCACTGCACCGACCCCGAGCTTCGACGCCCTACTGGTGCCCCGTCCTCCACTGCAACTACTCACAATCTGCAACCCCAGTAAACCCTTTCCAATTCTCAAATATTTGTATTACTGCTTTATCATCTCTATTATATTATCTGATTTATCTGTCGTCCACAAATATTGAGAGTGAGCGTTTCCATTTGCCTATTAGTGTACAAATCTTTATTGGATATCTTACATGCTAAGAATGATTACGTATTGCCATTGATTGATAGGATTGAATTTTTAAATGGGCTTGTTAAACTATTTCACATCTTGAAAATTCATCAAACCAATTAATAGTTATAATTTCTAACTTAGTCTGCATTACTTGTTGGTAAATTTAATCCTTTAAAATTCTTAGAAATTCTCTATTTAGAGTAAAGTTTTACATCATTTTGGTATAAGGGCCAAGGTTCTTAAAACCCTAGTGCTTGCATCATTTAGTTATAATTTTTGCATTCATTTAGGATCGTTTTGAGTCTTTTTATTTTATTTTCTTCGTTCTTTTAGATCACTTCAGATTAATAATAATAATAATAATAATAATAATAATAATAAAAACTTAGGTGCATTTAGGACACATTTTCCCAAATTTCAGCAAATACACGACCCCTAGTTTTCCACCGTTGGTGAATGCGTCTTCGCAGCACCATCACAGATCTTGAAAAGCCTTTCTTGTCCCTCCCAAACCACCCAATTAGGAACTAAATTTCCATGAACCCATCCCCGAACTATGATGGACAACTCTGATATTTTCGCTACCCTAGCCGCCATCCCAGCAACTCTTGCCAATATCAATAAGAGATTTGAGAAAGTGGAATTAAATCAAACTGTTGCCTCTGAGCTTCATGCTAATTGTCAGATCCCTCAAGGGAATGATCGCGATGGTCGACATCAAAATTGTGACCTTGACGAACAATACAAGAAGAATGTTAAGGTTGACATTCCCTATTTTGTAGGCTACATGGAACCCCAATCTTATCTTGAATGGATCTGTGTCATAGACCACTACTTTGTGTGGTTTGACATGAGCGAAGTCCTGAAGGTCAAATTTGCCACGATGAAATTGACTGGAAAAGCTCAACAACACTGGACAAATCTTGAACTGCCCGTAGAGGCCAAGGCCTGGCACCCATAGCTACTTGGGAAGCCGTGAAAGAGAAGCTCACTGAGAGATATGTACTGTTATCGTTCCACACCCGATTGCTAGATTGGTGGAACCAACTTTATTAAGGAAGCAAATCCACCTAAGAGTATGTTGATAAGTTTGATGACTTCCTTATTCGGTGCAACGCCTTAGGTAAAGAGAGCGAATAACAAACTCTCTCTAGGTTCAGGGCTGGATTACGAGTCGATCTGAGGAACGAGCTAATTCATAGAAATGTGGACTCATTAGCGGCAGCTTATGCCCTTGTCCTCGATATGAATTCCCTTAAAGCAAGTTCTCATTATAAGTCCAGCGATTCAAGAGATCATTCCTCTGTAATGATCTCCATTGACACCTCTAGGCCTATACCCTCCTTTTCTCAGTACCTAATAAATCTAACCCCAACAAGCCTAATTCAAATTCCTATCCACCTAAAAGTGATAATAAGGATAAGAACACCGAAAAACACTACTCTGAGGTTGATCATCTCACTAAGTGCTATAAATGTAAGGGATACAACCATGTTGCTGGCAACTGTCTCAGCCCCAGTAGGATTAATATAATAGAGGGTACCGTTGTCATCGCTGATGATTCCGATAATGAGTTTTTCTATGAGTCTATTAAAAGCGATGACTTCGGCGAAGAAGAGGATGACCAGTATCTCCACAGTAATCGGTCTATCCAATCACCTCACTTGAATGGAGTCAGATGTGCTTTGTCCCAGCCAAAAGAAGAAGATGATTGGTAGCAACTACTATATTTCACACCTTTACGATTATAGGTGGTAAAAATTGCAAGATGATTATTGACAGTGGGAGTTGCATCAACGCTGTCTCTTCTGCGGTCTTAGCTAAGACCAAACTTAAGGCTGAACCCCATCTACGCCCATACAAAGTATCTTGGATTGATGTGACAGCCCTCCAAGTAACACATCGATGTTTGGTCCCTGTGTACTTCAAAACTTACAAAGCACAAATATGGTGTGATGTGCTCAAAATGGATGTGGGTCATCATTTTAGGGAGACCTTGGTTATATGACGACGATGTGACCATATATGCTCGATTCAACCAATGTGTGTTCCAGCACGACAGACTAAAAATAAAGCTCTTACCCGTGAATCCACGAACTGTTCCGACTGAAACAACACTAGCTCCCTCGAGAAAGGGCAAGGAAGTAACATATACGACTGAAAAGGAACTCACGAAAGTAATTGACAAAGGGGCAACAATTCTTCTACTCACAGCGAGAGAAGTCCCTAAAGATCCTAAGTCACTCATCCCGCCTTAAGTTACTCCTATCCTAGAAAAATTTGTAGATGTGTTTCCTGCTGACCTCCCCATCTAGTTTTTCCCACTGCGTGACATCCAACACGCTATGATCTAGTTCCGGGAGCGAGTCTACCTAACTTGCCACATTATCTAATGAATCCGACAGAACTTGCTGAGTTGAAGAGGCAAGTTGGTGAGTTATTGGCAAATGGCTTCATCAGAGAAAGCTGAAGTCCTTGCGTTGTTCCCGCTTTATTGATGCGAAAGAAAGATGGAATCTGGCGTATGTGTGTTAACAACCGCACCATAAACAAGATCACGGTAAAGTACCGTTTTTCCATTTTCTGTTTGGATGACATGTTGGACATGATGTCTGGTGCCACAATCTTTTTCAAGATTGATCTTAAAAGTGGCTACCACCAAATACGTGTTCGTCCTGGTGACGAATGGAAGACCACTTTCAAGACGAAGGATGGCCTGTACGAATGGATGGTCATGTCGTTTGGAATGACGAATGCCCCAAGCAAGTTTATGAGAATCATGACGCAAGTACTCCGTCCCTTTATGGAAAAGTACCTTGTGGTTTGCTTTGATGATATTCTCATTTACAGCCGTTCTGTTGGGCAACATCTTGACCATTTGAGACAGGTCTGCGATGGTTTGAGGAAGGAACAACTTTATACTAATCCTACCAAATGTACCTTCCTATCTGATCAGACTATCTTTTTTGGGATTTATTATTTATGTTCGAGGAGTATCCGCTGATCTAGAAAAGATACGAGCTATTATTGAGTGGCCTGAACCCCGCAATATTTATGATGTGCGGAGTTTTCATGGTCTTGCCACTATCTATCGTCAGTTTGTACAAGGATTTAGTACAATTATGGATCCGATAACCGACTGTTTGAAGAAATGTGAATTCGTCTGGTCGAAAGAAGCCACGAAAGCTTTTGAAGATTCAAGAAAAGAATGACTCAGACACATGTCATAAGGTTGCCTGATTTCACTAAAGTCTTCGAAGTAACGTGTGATGCTTTTGGTATTGGTATAGGTGAAGTCCTCAGTCAAGAGAGTCATCCTGTTGCTTATTTCAGCAAAAAGCTGAATGAAGCAAAACAAAAATACTCCACTTATGACAAGAAGTCTATGTGGTAATTCAGTCATTTCGCTATTGGCGACACTATCTTCTGCCGCAAGAATTCGTCATTTTCTCAGACCATGAGGCCTTAAGATTCCTTAATTCTCAACAAAAGTTGAATCCGAGACATGCTCGATGGGTAGAGTTCCTACAAGAATATTTGTATACCATTAGGCATACAAAAGGGATTGATAATAAGGCCGCTGATGTGCTCAGTCGTTGTCACATGATGTTATCTACGCTGCGCACCAAAATTATTGGTTTTGAGAGATTGAAAGATGAGTATGTCTCCTGCCCAGATTTTCATGAGATCTACATCTCTTTGAAGGATGACATCACTCGAGTGAGATGATTATTTCTTGAAAGATGATTATCTCTTCTATCGCTCCAAACTGTGCATTCTTGGTACATCAGTACGAGAATATCTTGTTTGGGAATTGCACGCTGGTGGTCTTGCTGGACACTTTGGGTATAGCAAGACCATTGATGTTGTGCAACATAGATTTTACTGGCCGAAGCTAAAGAGAGATATTGCGAGACTTGTTAACAGATGTCATACTTGTCAACTCGCCAAACAACAAATACAGAACATAGGCATGTATACTTCGTTACCTGTTCCCAGTTGCCCTTGGGAAGATGTGAGTATGAATTTCATGTTAGGCTTATTGCATACACAAAAGAAACACGATTTTATTCTTGTCGTCGTGGACTGTTTTTCTAAAATGGCCCACTTCCTCCCATGCTCGAAAACTTTCGATGCATCTTATGTTGCTCAGATCTTCTTTGATAACATTGTGAAGTTACATGGGTTGCCAAAAACCGTTGTGTCCGATAGGGATGTGAAATTTACGAGTTATTTTTGAAAAACCCTATGGCACAAGATAGATATGAAATTGAAGTTCTCTTCAGCCTTCCACTCACAGACTGATGGACAGACCGAGGTTGTCAATCGGAGTCTTGGCAATCTCTTGTGTACTCTTGTGGGAGAGAACTTGTGAACTTGGGACTTAAAATTAACGGTTGTTGAATTTGCTTATAACACATCTAAGAATAGAATTACTGGCATGAGTCCAAATGAAGTTGTACATGGTTATCGTCCTAGACAGCCTATAGATCTTGTCCCCATGTTAGAACATCATCGAGTCTCAGAGGCTGCATCTGTATTTGCATCCCGTATTCATGACTTGTCTAGAGAAATTTTCAAGAATATTAATGAGAATAATTTTAAATACAAGCTAAGAGCAGATATTAGAAGGAAATTTACAACTTTTAATATGGGTGATGAAGTGATGGTTCGGATTCGTCCGGAACGGTTTCCAGCTGGATCCGTTAAGAAGTTGAATGCACGTGCTGCAAGCCTATTTAAAATTTTTCATAAAATCAATGATAATGCCTATGTCGTTAACCTTCCTGAAGGTTTTGGCATAAGTAAGATTTTCAATATTAAGGATATGGTACCCTATGAAGGCCCAGAATTTAATCTAAGAAATTCTCTTATAGATAAGCATATCCTGCAGCCTAATGGTAAGATTCCCACATTACCCCCACTACCTGATACTACTTACCCACCGACAGAAAAATTAGATAATATTTTAGATGATCAGATAATCTATACTAGAGATGGTGATATTCATAGGTATTGGGTAAGATGGAAAAACAAGTCGGAGTCGGAGAATACTTGGATAAATCATGAAGAGCTCCAGCGCTTGGATCCAGACCTCCTGGAGCACTATGACAGGAGGACTGGTTTTGACTTGACTGGGTCGAGCCCTCTCTCACCAGGGGAGAATGATGAGGACATCGGTTTAAGACGATTTGAATGTTTCTATTAGTACAGACATCGTCTAGAATGGTTGTTCCATTAGCTTAGTATTTTTATTTTAGTATTCATAATTGTTTTGGCAATTATAGCCATATGTAGTAGTTTTACGATTTGCACCATTTCTTTTATGCATTAGAATATTTTTGAGATTTTAGAATATTTTGAGATTTGTATCAAAATTTATTTTCAGTCTATATATAGGCATTGAGCTTAATGAGAAGTTATGCTATTCTTGATTAAAAAAATTATTGTGTTGAGTTTTGCTCTTCATTCCTCTTTTGTGTGATACAATTGAGATCCAGTTTTAGGGTTTGAGATGAACTCTAAAACTACCCCAAAATTCCCAAATTAAAATCCCAAAACCCTAATCCCGAAATTAAAAATCCTATACCTAATTAATCACCATCTAATCTCTCTCCCGCCGCTTTATCTTCTTCTTCCCCGTTCGACTTCGAGGAACCCATCCCGTTGCCACCGCCATCATTGCCGCCACCTGCACCCAATCCCCGTTGAGTTACCCATCTTCCTTGCCACCCCTCGTCTTTCCCGTCGAGCCCCTCGCTGTCTCCAGCCACCTGCCTTTGCCTGCCACCGCCGACCACCGTCGCCGCACCGATCCTGAGCTTCGACGCCCCACTGGCGCTGCCTCGCCGTCCTCCACTGCAACTACTCACAATCTGCAACCTTGGTAAACCCTTTTCACTCCTCAAATATTTGTATTACTGCTTTATCATCTGATTTATCTATCGTCCACAAATATTGAAAGTGAGCGTTTCCACTTGCCTGTTAGTGTACAAATTGGATATCTTACATTATAAGAACGATTATGTATTGGATTTTTAATTGGGTTTATTAAACTATTTCACATCTTGAAAATCCATCAAACCAATTAATAGTTATAATTTCTAACTTAATCTGCATTACGTGTTGGTAAATTTAATCCTTTAAAATTCTTGAAAATTCTCTATTTAAGGTTAAGTTTTACATCACATAGATAATAAATGAAAATAAATGCACACATTAGAAAAAGTTGAGTAGACTAACAACCCATGTAAATAAAGTTGTAAATGAGCATTTGGATATTTCATGAATACAAGTTCACACATGTACATGTCTAAACTACATGGTGTAAAAAGGTATTTAAGAAATATAAGTTGTATGCAAGATGTTTGTTGAAATGTACAAAAAGAATATGTTATAAGAAATATACATTGTAGAAAGACATTATAATGTAATGAATAGTAGTGGTGTGCATGTAGGATGTGCGAGTTAGTGTTTGTCCTGTTTGAATGATTCGTGGAACAGTTCGGAAAATTGCCATATGGTTCATATGGACTGGCTTTAATCAAGTACCTTTAAATTACCTAGAACTTGAACTAGAACTTGAACTAGATAATATAGTAAGTAATCTAGAAAGTTAATCTAGAAATCAGAAGTGATGATAAATAAGATATTAGAATCAAGAAATCAATTTAGCGTAACTTCAACAACTAGTTCTAGAGCTTCCTAGAAGATTGGGATAAATTGGTAAGGATAGGCACTAGTAGGGTGTGTACTCACCTGTCAAGGGGACACGTGCAGTGTGGTCTCGTCTGGAACACGTATGGCGTGGTCTCGTCTGTTAATTTCTGCGATTTAGTGATAAGGACTGTATGGTGGAAGTTAGGGAATGGACCATTCGAATCCACGTAAGGTTCTCCGTTGTTTAATGCGAACAGGGAGCAAGAGCAGGTCCCTAGGACTCTCGGTGGAGTAGGTAGGACCTGCATGGTCACCTTTATGTTCGTAACAACTTTTGGGTAAGGTCCGGGAGTGGCGTAGGACCACAGGGGCCGGGCGAAGTATGACCGGGGAGTGGCGTAGGACCACAGGGTCTCAGCATGCATAGTGACATGATCAATGATTTCCGACTGTAGAAACGGAACTAGACTGAGCGACTGTAACCTTACCAGTCACTAGATGAATGTCAGAAACAGGAAAGAGTACAAAAATAGGATGCATGGCGAGGGATTGAACCATATCATCTGGAGAATACGAACTCGATTTGGGGAGTATGTAGTATGAGATGCATACATTTTCAAATCAAGTGTGCATTAGAATAAGCGCCTCAAGTGCATTTATGTTTGTACATTAGATTTAGGTCATGACACACACTGACACTTTTGATTGTCTGAATTTTACATTTTGCCTTTCATATTGTCATTCATATTAATTTTTTTATATTGATTGATTGTTGAGGAGTGAAGCTCATTTGTTTTATCAGTTCGCGTCAGTTGCATTCAACTGACGTGCCCACTTATATTTAGGTTGCATGACCACCTAATTTTGGGGATTGTGAACTTAAGCTGTGTTGGGCATTCATATTCAGCATGAAAGCATTAAGGTAAGAAAAGACGTTTTTAATTTCTTGCGATTTTCTGTGTTGTGTACTCATTTGAAGTAAAAGATTCTGGTTGGTGTCACGAGTTTCTAGTATACGAAAATCGGGCTGCTACAAGAAAGATACCGGCGCACAGGAATCTGTCAACGTGAACGAGGAAGCATGTGATGCTATGATTCTAAGCGTCAACTGTCCGATTGAATCATGTATTTTGGATTCAGGGGCATCTTTCCACTCCATCCCATGCAGGAAAATCTTGGAAAACTACGTTAGTGGTGATTTTGGGTAGGTTCATCTAGCCGACGATGAAATCATGAAGATCGTGGGAAAGCGAGACATCCGAGGAAAGTTACCGAACCAGACTACATGGAAGCTGCAAGGAGTGAGACATATTCCTGGGCTTAGAAGGAATTTGATCTCAGTGGGATATCTTGATGAAGAAGGTTACTGTACAACCTTTTCAGACTGTGAATGAAAGATTATTATTGCAAAGGAGCACTCGTCATTGCTCGTGGTAAGACGACTGGTACTCTCTATGTAACCTCAAACTTGGAGAATATCATTGCAAGCGTAGATGCTGATAGAAAATCAAACCTATGACACCAAATGCTTGGTCATTTGAGCAAGAAAGGGATGAAGATACTTATGTCCAAGGGGAATCTGTCAGATCTGAAGAGCGTAAATGTTGACCTTTGTGAGGATTGCATCTTCGACAAACAGAAGAAGGTCAACTTTTCAAAGATTTGTAAGACACCCAAGGCAGAAAAATTAGAGTTGGTTCATACCGATGTATGTAGGGGTGTCAAAAAATACCATATTACCGTACCATACGTACCATACCGTTACCATACCATACATTACTGAAATCTTGTTAATACTGTACCAAAATCTCAGTATTGTACCATACCGAAATTATATGGTATGGTATTGGTACCCAATACTGATACCATGGTATACCGTACCGTACCGAGTAATTAATGTATATTTAATTTAATTTTTATATTTAACAACCCAGGCATAGATCTAGGTTCAGGCCCATTTTTCTTATTTCTTTTTCAATTTTTCACCTCAGTTATACTACTACTTAAGTTCTTCATTTTTTCCTTCTACATTTTCTTCTTCTTTGAATCTAGGGCTCACACATCGACTGACCGACGGACTACACTGCAGAAGCACCATGCTGTCGCGATGCCGCTTGCTTTCTTCAGCCCCCATTGGTGCGGTATTTTTAGAGGAATGTTTCGACTAATTAGGGAAACTTTAGGGTTTAGTTGGTGTATTAATATAAGATCCATCTTCTTCTTGTTCTTGTTGAGTTTTCTTGAGATCTTGGGTATTATTATTCACAAGTAATTAGGAATTTAGGATGTACAAGATCTTCTGATTTGATTTATCAAATTAATTTTTGTATTTTTTTAGGAGTTAATTTAAGTGAAATCTTATTTATGTATTATATTTGTATCATAATCCTGAAATTTATTATAAATGAATCTTGTAAATGAGATACATACTAAAAAAAAGGAGTAGAACAATACATAGAAAATGAAAGAACTACAAAATATCATGAATGTTATGAAAGGAAAATAACAGTACTGTTGTCATTCTTTATATATGAATCTTCATAATTTTAGGTATTGTTGTCATTCTTTCTCTATATGCTGAAGCTATCCAATTATATCTAATCAAGCATATTGCAGAATGCTGAATCTAATAGAATAGCATATTGAATCGATCATATTGCAGAATGTTGAAGCTAATATGCATACATATAGATACATTATATTGAAACTTATACATTTCTAAAATTGTAAAACAATAAAGTCTACATCCCTGATTTGTTGTTTGGCCTGGGTGGATTAAGGATTGGGCAGAAAAGAGCTTTGGCTAATTCTTTTATTGAGGGTTAAACTATTTAGGGGATGAGAAGGGGATGCTGCAGAAAGATGTTTTTTTATCCATGATCTTAATTTTTGTGTCGATTCTTTATAACTATATCAGGTGATGTATGTTTGTTTGTGAGGATATTTTTTTAATGTGATTCTGTTTTCAGTTAATCGGTTGAAGTGTAGGTTTTTGTATACTATTCGTGCCGGTGTTTCTTTGTTCAAATATGTGTTTAATTTGTTTTGAGTGGGAATTTTAGAGCTTTTTGAAATGAACATGCCTGAAGATATTAGTTATTTCAATGGAGTTTTGTGATGATTTCTTCCTTCATTGTTAAACATAAACTTATATTATTTGGTACTCTAGTGATTGGGCTCTAGAAACACAGATGTTAGACTAAATTACAGAACGTAAGCTTGGGTCGCATTTGAGAAATGACAATGGCTGATTATTGGAACTTCTTCACATATATATTTAATTATTTATGTTAAAACTTCTTCATATATATATATATATATATATATATATATATATATATAGGGAAAGCTTCGGTTGAGCACTACTCTAGTGCTCACCGCGTGAACACTAGGCCTTCGGGCGTTCATATTGAAAATCCGAACTGTTCACATTGATCTACACATCTAAATTAGTCTAAATATGTAAAATCAAATCATTTGAAATTCATTTGCCCATCCATCATGTGACTATAGAAACAATGATTTTTAGCCATACAATTTTGTAACACTTCAATGAATGGGCAAATAAATTTCAAATGATTTGATTTTACATATTTAGACTAATTTAGATGTGTAGATCAATGTGAACGGTTCGGATCGTCGATATGAACGCCCGAAGGCTTAGTGCACACGCCGTGTGCACTAGAGGTAGTGCACAACCGAAGCATTCCCTATATATATATATATATATATATGTAGATAAGTCTAAATATGTAAAATCAAATCATTTGAAATTTATTTGCCCATCTATCATGTGACTATAAAAAATAATGATTTCCAGTCATACAATTTTGTAACACTTCAATGAATGGGCAAATGAATTTCAAATGATTTGATTTTACATATTTAGACTAATTTAGATGTGTAGATCAATGTGAACGGTTCGGATCGTCGATATGAACGCCCGAAGGCCTAGTGCACACGCCGTGTGCACTAGAGGTAGTGCACAACCGAAGCATTCCTTATATATATATATATATATATATATATATATATAGAGAGAGAGAGAGAGAGAGAGAGAGAGAGAGAGAGAGAGAGAGGGGGGGGGGGGCTTTCCGTTGTGCACTACCCTCTGTGTGCACTCCGAGTGAATTTTTTACACAAAGTGCACATGGATGATCCGAACTGTTCATATTGATCTACACGTTTAAATTAATCTAAATATGTAAAATCAAGTCATTTGGAATTCATTTGCCCATCCATCAAGTCAGTATAAAAACAAACGATATTCAGCCATACAATTTTGTAATACTTCAATGGATGGGCAAATGAATTGCAAATAACTTGATTTTACATATTTAGACTAATTTAGACGTGTAGATCAATGTGAACGGTTCGGATCATCCATTTGCACTCCGTGTAAAAATTTCACACAGAGTGCACACGAAGGGTGATTTTACATATTTAGACAAATTTAGACATGTAAATCAATGTGAACGGTTCAGATCATCCATGTTCACTCCGTGTAAAAAGCTCACACGGAGTGCACATGGAGGGTAGTGCACAATGGAAGGGCCCTTTATATATCTATATAATAAAACACAAAGAAAGCTATCAAGTGGCTCTTGTTCAATTCCCCAAAAATCAATGGACCAGATATAACCTCACAAAACATATTTTTCCCCCAAAAGTTTTCTCCCAAAACTCAAATTCAAATCTCCCACCTAAAACAAATCCTATATTTATTTATTTATTTTTTCCCCCTTTCTCTTTCGCTCTTTTTTATTCAGAAAATTAAGAAAAAAATAAAAAATAAAAAAATAAAAATTTAAAATTTAAAAACTTTAAAAACTTTAAAAATAATTCAAAAAATCATATAATAAGTTTTTTGCTCTATGTTTGCTATTCAATTAATTTGCTGAACCCCCAAAACTATTTTATATGATCAAATAAGGTGCACCATTCCGAAGACGTGCCGTAGGCACGTGTTAACGGGCAAATCTAGTATATATATATATATATATATATATATATATATATATACATAGAGAGAGAGAGAGAGAGAGAGAGAGAGCTTATTTATCCTTCTTTTGTCATTTATATGAATGTTAATTTTTTGAGCCAATTGATGTCCAGTTTTACCATGGTATTACCATTACCGTACTGATATTTCGGTATTACCGAACTCGGTACCACCAAAATCTTTGTACGGTAATGGTAGAGAAATTTGTGTACCGAGTACTCCGGTACGGTAGACGGTAGAGTAATGATGGTACGGTATGGTAGGGTATACCATCCCTAGATGTATGAGGATCATCTATAGCTCAATCTCTAGCAGGCTCGCTGTATTATGTCACTTTCTTTGATGATTCTACAAGGAAGGTGTGAGTTTATTTTCTGAAGAAGAAATCTTGAGTCTTTGATATATTCAGAAAATGGAAAGTCATAGTCGAAAATGAAACTGATTTGAAAGTGAAGCGGTTGAAGTCTGATAATGGTGGAGAGTACACAGATCGTAGATTCAGAGAATTCTACGCAAACAACGACATCAAGATAGAGAAAATGATTCCCATGACACCGCAGCAAACGACGTAGCAGAGTGCATGGACAAATTTCTGAATAAATGTGCTAGAAGTATGAGGATACATGTCGGCTTACCCAACATGTTCTAGGCTGAAGCCGTCAACACTGCAACCTACCTAATCAATCATGGGCCTTCAGTACCTTTGGATGGTGGAATACCAGAGGAAGTTTGAAGTAAAAAAAGGTAAACCTTTCACATTAGAAAGTGTTTGGTTACATTTCTTATGTGCATATTGATTCTGCTGAAAGAAATAAATTAGATCCGAAGTCTAATAAATGTATTTTTATTGGATATGGTGGTGATAGTTCAGCTACCGATTTTGGGATTATGAAAATCGGAAGATCATTAGAAGCCAAGATGTCATATTCAATGAGAATGTGATGTACAAAGACAAGTCAACTGCATAATCAAGGAGCTCCAGAACAGATGCTGAAATGAAGGAATTTGTAGTGGAGGAGATTTCTGGAAATGATGTCCACATTAGTCTTGAAGCAGTTCAAGAAGAACCAAGTACGCCAGAAGTGAGACGCTCCTCCAGAATTCCTAAACCAATCTAGTGCTATTTGCCTTCTTTTCACTACTTATTACTGACTGACAATGGAGAACCAGAGAGTTGTGATGAAGCAATGCAAGTGGAGGACTCAGTCAAGTGGGAGTCTGCCATGAAAGATGGACTCGCTCGCTCATGTCAAATCAGACGTAGGAATTAGCTGAACTATAACCAGGCAAGAATTTTTTCCACAACAATTGGGTTTTCAGGTTCAAAGAATAACACTATGGAAGCAAGCGCTACAAAGAAAGATTGGTAGTCAAATGCTTTCATAAAAGAAATGTGTTGATTAAAATGAAATTTTCACTCCAATCGTGAAGCTGATTACAATCAGACTGGTTTTGAAAATTGTAACTCAATAGAATTTACATCTTGAATAGTTAGATGTGAGGACAACTTTCCTTCTTTGTGATTTGGAGGCAAAGATTTATATGAAGCAACTAGAGGGCTTCATACAAGCAGAAAAGAAGAACCTCATATGCAGACTAAACAAAAGCTTGTATGACTTAAACAAGCTCCCAGACAGTGGTACAAGAAGTTTGATAGTTTCATGAGCAGCAGCGGTTTCACAAGATGCCAAGCATATCATTGCTGCTACATCAAGAAGTTCGACAACAACTTCATTATTCTATTATTGTACATAGATGACATGCAAGAGATTATCAATCTGAAGTAGAATTGTTGAAGTAGTTTGCAATGAAAGATCTAAGCGCTGCGAGGCAGATTCTTGGAACGAGGATCAAGAGAGACACGAAGTCGAGGACTTTGATGTTATCACAGGTTGAATACATTAACAGAGTTTCTCCATGTTCAACATGCAGAATGCTAAGCCGGTGAGTACACCTTTGGGTGTTCATATTAGACTCTCTAAGGAACAGTCACCTAAGACAGAAGAAGAATGTGCACACATGGAGAAGGTTTCGTACACCTCAACAATTGGAAGTATGATGTTTGGCATGGTTTGTACCATACCAGATATTGCTCAAGCAGTGAGACATATTAGCAGGTACATGAATAATCCAGGCAAGGTACACTGGGACGCAGTTAAATGGATCCTCAGATATCTGCGAGGTACCATAGACAAAGCACTTTGTTTCAAAGGTAGAGATACGACACTAACAGACTATGTGGATGCTGATTTAGCTGAAAATGTCGATATCAAAAGAGCACTACATGGTCTGTCTATACTTTAGGATGTACAACCGTGACTTGGGTTTTTCAGCTGCAGAAGATAGTTGCTCTTTGTACAACTGAAGCGGAATACGTCGTTGTTATGGAAGCCAGTAAGGAAATGGTTTTGCTACCAAGTTTCTTGGAAGAATTTGGCAAGAAACAGGAAGACAATGTCTTATATTGCGACAGTCAGAGTGCTATCTATCTGACAAAAAATCATCTTTCCATTACAGAATGAAACACATATATATGCGATATCATTTTATCCAGTCACTTCTAGAAGATGAGATTTTGCAGTTAGAAAAGATTAGTGTAAGTCAAAATCCGGCGGACATGCTAACAAAGACGGTGACTATTGACAAATTGAAGCTATGCTCAACTTTAGTTGGCCTGCACGAATGATGAGACGGAGAAAAGCTGTTGTATTGATCAAGATGTGAAGACACTGAAATCAGTCTTCAAGTTGGGAGATTGTCAAGGAAGGTGGTTGGTGTTGGGGGGTTGGGGGGGGGGGGGGGGGGGCATTTGACAAAAAGAGGAAATGAAAGTGTGGGCACTCGGTCAAAATGGCGGTGCCCACACCAATTGTCAAACAAAAGAAGAAAAATGGGGATTAAGCGGTGCCTAATTCCCACCTAACCCACCTAACCCTCATCTTAATCCTCCCTTAGAGAGGCTTATAAATAGCCTCCCTTCTGCAAGTTATCAGTCATCCCATTCATTTTCATCTCATCCTCACTCAACATTCAATCCATCTGAGAAAAAGACAGAGTTGAGAAAAAATGGGTTGAGATTTTCTGAGTATGTAAACACATTGTAAAGAGAGAATTTTTGTGAGTTAAAATTCTTTGGGTTTTCCTTCAAAAAAAAAAAAAATTCTTTGGGTTTTGAGTTGTCAGTATTTTTTTGGGTGTTGTAAACACTTTGTACAATTTTTTCCCGTAGAGTGAAGATCTGCAGCATCTTCGTAGACGTAGACACCAATTTGTACCGAACTCTTATCAATTTTGTGTGTTATATTTCCACTTAAATTTTGCATTCTCGCTAATCTTGTTAATGGGAAAATTCCGCAATAAAATTTTTCCAACACAATCTAGAAACTTTAGTAATTCTGAGAGCAAGCCAGATTTTCTAATGTATTGACATTGAAAATATGACAGGTCTACTTCTATGCAAGGGAAATTGCTCCAGCACAATCTAGGCCCTGAAGTAGTCGGTGCTTTAAAAGATCTCAAGAAGAAGTTATCCGAAAACTAATCGGAATTGTTTCTTTCACTTGAGCCCTAATCGGAATTGTTTCTTTCACTTGAGCCTTGTTAAGTTACTCCTCAAGATGATTTGGGATTAACTCGGCGCTTGTAATATAGACAAAGACATCGGTATCAATGTACACAAGAGAAGAGAAAGATACAACAATTGAGAAAAATAATTGGAGAAGGAAAAAAAAGGAGTGTAAATCGAACCAACCATGGTATCTAGCTTTTAAGCATAGTTCAACCCCATTCATTAGCTTTGAAGTTTGTACTATCTAACAAAACACGGAGAAGTGACTGTAAGCTGTTGTTGTTTATAAGTTTATTCCTGTAGAAATTAGCTCAGGAGTCGTGCAATCAATTTCCCATTTTTTTTTTTAATACTGAAAAAGAACAAAACGGTTGCTCATTCCAGTGTTTATATTGTAATTTTTTCAGAGGAAAGTTTGTCATGTATATTGTTGTTGATGAACTTGATTTCAGAAACCAAACCATCAAGAAGTTTTATGAAGGCTAAATTGCAAAAAAACCCCTTAGACAATGGTCTTTATGCAGAAACCCCCCAATATTTTTTATGCAAAAAACATTCCTGAAGTATTGTTGCAAAAAATCTACTCCGCCAGCGTGATTCTTTCTGCTAAAGTTGAGGGAGGTTTTTGACAATAATGAAAAAGATATATGATGTTTTTTGAACAAACTTGTAAAGATGAATGAGGTTATCTGATACAAAGAGAAAAGTTAAATGTTCTTTTGAAATTCTTCAAGGAGATTTTTTGCAACAATCATACTTGAGGGAGTTTTCTGAATAAAAAAAGGATCAGGAGGATTTTTTGCATAAATGTCATAGTCCAAGAGATTTCTTTGCAATTTAGTAGATGGTAATTGCTGAGTTTACAGGGTAAATCTGTTTGATGAATATGGTGCTATGGTTCACACGAAACTGATATGGGACTTGAAAACAGGGCCTAACTATATATCAAAGGCCCATACACTGATGGAAATCATAGCCAACTAGGCCTATTGATACCAAAATCATCTTTACAAGATTTCTGACATATGCAATTCATATAAACTGGAAATTATGAATTTAAGTACAGTGCGAGCATGAGATTGCTAAATTCTGCCTGATTTTACATAATTTCTACCAGAGACTTAGGGTGTTGTGGCCATACCCGTATGGATTGAAGGCAAGTATGTGCATTCCACGTGCTATTGATATGGGTTGGATGACGTGGCCCCTTTTGGGTCACAGGATCCCCTCAGGAAACATGCATCACCGGATCATCTGGATCCACCACGTCAGCATTAGAAAACCGCTCGGGCCTCTGCCACGTCAGCATGGAAACCGCCCAGGCCTCTACCACGTCAGCCCTATACCGCTCGGGTTTCCACCGCTTCAGGCCCACGGGCAACCGGGTCCAGATCCGGCCCCAAACGGGTCCAGACCCGGTTGACTTCTTCTATAAATATCAGACCCTCTCCCCCTTACTCAGGTAATCAAACTTTTTCCTCTCAAAACCCTAGTTACTGTTACTATCTCTCAGTAGCTGACTAGATCGTCGGAGGGTCTGCCACCGAGACCAACCCCGGTGTTCCTAGACCGTCTACAGCTACACGAGACCTCGGATCCGAGCCTCTCGATCCGAGCCGAGCATCCAGCCTCCACCTCACCACCGCCTGCTTCCGTACCGTTCGTCCGGCTGAGGGTCGTCCGCACCGGAGCTTCCTCCACCAATACAAATCGAGTAAGAACTCACACCTGGTGCATCCACACGCCTCTCAAAAACAAACCACATCAGGTTGGCGCCGTCTGTGGGAATCTAGTGCGTACGCCGACCCGAGTCTAGCTATCAACGGTACCTCGTCTGACCGACCTCGCATGGCGCCCAAAGCCACGAGAGCTGTTACCTCAGTGCGTCGGCAGGACGTGCCTCCATAGGGCATCGGCGCCGACGCTCATGCATCCAACAACCCAGGGGTCAGTCACGGACTCCAACCGGGTGCCTCCGGTCCGATCCAACCCGACCTGCGGGGGGTAATCCAGAATCGACAGGCAAGCCGGAGTAGGGGAGGGGCCGCTTCCAACTCGGCCCCGAACCATCCTAAACCTCCGTCCCAAGGGCGGGGGCTGGCACTCAGCCGCGTCGGCCGGTGCCCAGAGGCTCAGCAAAATCGGGCCGAGCGAGCCCCGATCACCCAGCAGGAGTTCCAAGACTTCCGAAAAGAGATCATGGAGGCCATCCGGGGAACCCCCGTCGATGATAGCATCTGCCGTTCTCGCTCCCGTTCGGATGCCGAGGCCAGCGTGTCTTGCATCCCGACAGTCCAGCCGGAGTTTGACGATGACATCTTGAAACGCCTCCAAGAAATGGAAGATCGCCTCGATCACTTCGGCGAAGGCGACCGTAGGCCGGCCCACGGATACAGGCCTGTCCGACCTCCGTTCTCCGCCACCATCTTGCAGGCGGAAATACTACGAAACTTCCGCCCACCTCAATTCGAGACTTATAACGGGGAGGGCGATCCGGCTGATCACATGGAGGGCTTCAAAATCCTCATGATGATTCACAGCGCATCGGATCCCCTCCTGTGCCATGCCTTCCCCGCCACCCTCCGGGGTCCAGCTCGGGAATGGTTCTCCAAGCTCGCCTCCAGCTCCATCTATTCCTTCGACCAAATGTAGGGCAACTTCCTCGTCCGCTTTGTGACCAGCCGAAAGGCCCAGAGGACAAGTGCGTCCCTACTCGGCCTCCGGCAGAAGGAAGAGGAGTCGCTCCGGGTGTTCGTCCGAAGGTTCACTGCCGAGGCACGGTCGGTCTCCTCCCTCGACCCAGGGGTTGCCTCGGTAGCATTCCGGCACAATGTCCATCATGGACAGCTGAAGGCATCCCTGGCGAAGAGGCCCCCGATAGATTTTCCCGATCTCCTTAATCGGGTCGAAAAATACATCTGAGCTGAGGAGGCCCTGAATCCAGAGGACTCGAAAGAAATCCCCAGGAAGGGAAAGCGCAAGGCCGACGAGGTCGAGCTAGCAAAGAAAGTTCCAAGGGACGGAGGCGCTACCAAAAGGGTTCCTCCGGTCCCTCGCTTCAAGAGATACACCCCACTGATGCAGAACGTGTCAACCATTCTCTTGGCGATCGAAGACAGGAACCTCATGCAATTCCCCCCGGCCGAACAACAACGACAGTAAGAAGAGGGATCAGCGGTTCTACTACTACTTTCACTGGGACAATGGGAACGACACGGATCATTGCCGTGCTCTGAAGGATGAGATCGAGGCCCTCATCCAACGAGGGTACCTCCGGGAGTTCAAATGGAAAGACGCCCGGACCAGAGGGATACGAGGAACCGGAGGGTTTCCCCTCCTCCTCGAGCGCCCAGACAACGTCCCGTGCGGAACCAGGAGCCTGAAGAGCCCGAGGGTCAGGCCATCTTACATTGCGTCCACGGAGGGCCAATGGGAGGGGAGTCCAACACTTCCTGCAAGGCATTCATCCGGAATGTCAACGCCATCCAAGGCCCTCCTACCCCGGGTCCAGCAACTTCCTGTCTCCTTCTCGGGGGAAGACCTGGAAGGAGTTCGACTCCCGCACTGTGACGTACTCATTGTCAGCCTCGGCATGGCGAACTTTGAGGTCCAACGCATCCTTGTTGACAACGGAAGCTCGGTAAATATCCTCTTCCTGGAAGCCTTTGAGAACTTGAAGCTTTCCCCAGATAAGCTAAAACCAGTCGGATACACACTGCATGGGTTCTCCGGCATCCCGGTAGCAATAGAGGGTATCATCACTTTAGACGTCACCGCAGGCACCGACTCCGCACTGAAGGACCGAGTCAATGGACTTCATGGTCGTGAACGTCAAGGCAGCCTACAATGCCATACTCGGCCGTCCCGGTCTTTACTCCCTCCAAGCGATTCCCTCAGACTACCACCAGAAGATGAAGTTTCCTACCAACACTGGTGTCGGAGTTGTCCGAGAAAGCCAAGAAGCAGTCCGATCATGCTACATGACGACGATCGGGGGCAGGGTATTTTCCCTCGATGCTGTCGAGCTACAGCCCGAGAGAACCCAGCCGGAACCAGAACCGACAGATGAGCTAGAAGATGTCTTGTTCGAGACGGAGGATGCATCAAAATGCTTCCGAGTGAGTTGCTCCCTCGCTCACCCACCTCAAGTCCGCCCTGATCGGCTGTATTCGCCGCAATGTCGACCTCTTCGCATGGAAGCCTTCTGACATGCCCGGTATCTCCGAGGATCTCATCATGCACAAACTCAGCGTGATCCCCGGGTCGATTGTCCAAAAGCGACGCAAGTTTGCTCTGAAGCGACAGTAGGCGGTGAATGCGGAAGTGGACAAGCTCATGTCTGCGCGCTTCATACAAGAGGTCAGCTACCCTGAGTGGCTGGCAAACGTCGTCATGGTCAAGAAGGCGAGTGGGAGCTGGAGGATCTGCATAGATTTTACCGACCTCAACAAGGCGTGCCCCAAGGACCTATTCCCCCTCCCCAGCATCGATGCTTTTATCGACGCCACATCGGGTCACGAGCTCCTATCCTTCATGGATGCCTTCTCGGGCTATAACTAGATCCGAATGTTCCCTCCGGATATAGCCAAGACGTCCTTTGTTACGGACCAAGGGCTTTATTGTTACCGGGTCATGCCCTTCGGGCTGAAGAACGCTGGTGCCACTTATCAGAGACTCGTTAACCGAGTCTTCAAGAATCAAATTGGGCATAATATGGAAGTGTATGTCGACGACATGCTCGTCAAAAGCAAGCAGAGGAGGGACCACGTCGCCGACCTGGAAGAGGCCTTTGGGGTCCTTCGGACCCACAACATGAGGCTCAATCCAGCGAAGTGTGCATTCGGCGTCTCCTCGGGAAAGTTCCTCGTGTTCATTGTCAGCCAACGCGGCATCGAGGCGAACCCCGAAAAAATCCAGGCCATAATAGACATGGCCCCTCCCAGGAACATCAAAGAAGTCCAGAGGCTGACGGGAAGACTGGCGGCCATCGGCCGTTTCCTCTCCAAATCCGGGGAAAAGTCTCTTCCGTTCTTTAAGGCACTGTGCGGAACCCGAGGGTTCGAGTGGGGAACTCAGCAACAAGAGGCCTTCGTCCAATTAAAGAGTACCTCGCCAACCCTCCTCTCCTCAGCAAGCCCGAACCCGGTGAGCCACTCTGGCTGTACCTTTCGGCTTCGGAGAAAGTGCTCAGCGCTGTCCTCGTTCGAGAAGAGGAAGGAGTCCAAAAGCCTCTATATTATGTGAGCAAGGTCCTGCTCGACGTCGAGACCAGATATTCCAGGATGGAGAAGGTAGCATACGCCTTGGTCATGGCCGCACGAAAGCTCCGTCCATATTTTCAAGCACATTCAGTTCAGGTGCTCACGGATTAACCCCTGAAGGTCGTGCTCTATAAACCTGAGAGCTCGGGATGGCTAGTCAAGTGGTCGATCGAGCTCAGCTAGTACGACATCGGCTACCAGCCAACGACGGCCATCAAAGGGCAAGCTCTCGCCGAGTTCATCACAGAATGCACCATCTCCGAGCAACCAACAAGCAAGAAAGCCGACCAGACGTGGGAAGTTTACGTCGATGGCTCCTCTTGCGAAGCGGGGAGTGGCGCGGGCATCATTCTGCAGGGTCCAGAAGGTGTTCTTCTTCAATACGTCCTCTGCCTCAACTTCCCGGCCTCTAACAACGAGGCTGAGTACGAGGCCATGATCGTCAGGCTCACCCTGGCTCATCAGGCCGGTGCTAGACAGATCAGGGCCTTTAGCGACTCTCAGCTTATGGTCAACCAGATCACTGGGGAGTACGAGGCCCGTGATGATCGAATGATTAGATACCTGGCCATAGTCCACCGGCTATTAACATCCTTCGACGAGTCGGCCGTCTTAAGGATCCCCAGGGAGCAGAATGCCCAGGCCGATGTCCTATCAAAGCTAGCTTCCTTATCTTTTGAAGGCCTCGACCGAACCGTCCTGATTGAAGTCCTGCTAAAGCCGAGTACCGACCTCCCTGAGGCTCTATGCATTGAAGCCGGAGCCCCTCCCGACGACTGGACCACTCTTATCAAGAAGTTTCTAATCAAGGGAGAGCTTCCTGAAGACCGGGCTGAAGCAAGGCGGGTCAGGGTCCGTTCAGAAAGGTTCGCCATAATCGACGCAACCCTCTTCAAAAGGTCCTACACAATAATAGATGGCCGACCCTACCTCCGCTGCCTGACCCCTGATGAAGCAAAGTATGCCCTCAAGGAGCTACACGAGGGGATCGGCGGATGCCATATGGGAAGCCGCTCGCTAGCGCGAAAGGCTTTGAATCACGGGTACTACTGGCCCACTATGCTGCAAGATGCCTTCGCCCTAGTAAAGAAGTGCGGTCCCTGCCAACGGTTCTCCCCCGTAAAGAGGGCTCCACAAGCAAATCTTTGTTCCATGGCCAGTCCGACCCCCTTTGCAATGTGGGGGATGGATATGGTAGGCCCATTTCCGAAGGCAACGGGCCAAAGAAAGTTTCTCATTGTGGCGATCGATTACTTCACGAAGTGGATCGAGGCAGAGCCGCTAGCAACGATCACCGAGCAACAAATCCAACAGTTTTTCTGGAAACACATCGTCTGTCGGTTCGGGATCCCACAGGTGCTCGTTACTAACAATGGGACTTAGTTTGCGGGTAAGCATTTCCGAAAGTTTTGCGAAGATCTCGGGGGGATCCAGCAGCGCTTCTCCTCGGTGTGCCACCCTCAGTCCAACGGTCATGCCGAGAATGCGAACCGCCAAATCCTCGACGGTCTCAAGAAGCGACTCGATAACTCTTCTAAGGGGTTATGGGTCGATGAGCTACCAAGCATTCTCTGGACCCACCGGACGACAAAGAGGATCCCCACGGGAAAGTCGCCATTCAATTTGACATACGGAGCGGAGGCCGTCATCCCCCTGAAAATTGGGATCCCCTCACCCCAGATAATGGCCTTCGATGAAGCAAGCAACTCGGCACAGCTTCGAGCCGACCTGGACCTCATAGACGAGGTCAGGGAGAAGTCCACCGTCAGAAGGAGCATCTACCAACAAAGGATCAAAAAGTTCTACAACAAGAAGGTGCGTCCCACCGACATCAAACTCGGAGATCTCGTCCTCCAAAAGTTGGTTGTATCCAGTCCCGGCCATAAAAGGAAATTAGCCCCAAACTGGGAGGATCCTTACAAAGTATCTGAGGTTGTGCATCCGGGAACGTACCGCCTAACCGACCCAGAAGGCAAGACCGTCAAGAGGCCCTGGAATGCGGAGCACCTCATCAAGTTCCTAGGAGAAGAGGGCTGGCCTCCATCTCATGTAAATTATGAAGAATGTAATCGGCACGTCATGCCTCATTTTGTGTAAAGTTCAATTTTGTTGTAAATATGCCAGCTTTCTTAAAACAAGTTTGTGGCTTCGTATTGATTCCCATTAAAAAACAAGCTTACGGCTCGGCACTCGGATAGCATCGCCAGCCATAAAATCTTTCCTAACAAGCTTACGGCTCGGCGCTCGGATAACACCCCAAGCCAGAAAAGCTTCCCTAACAAGCTTACGGCTCGGCGCTCGGATAGCATCGCGAGCCAGAAAAGCTTCCCTAACAAGCTTACGGTTCGGCACTCGGATAGCATCGCGAGCCAGAAAAGCTTCCCTTACAAGCTTACGGTTTGGCACTCGGATAGCATCACGAGCCAGAAAAGCTTCCCTAACAAGCTTACGGCTCGGCGCTCGGATAGCACCCCGAGCCAGAAAAGCTTCCCTAACAGGCTTACGGCTCGGCCCTCAAATAGCATCGCGAGCCAGAAAAGCTTCCCTAACAAGCTTACGGCTTGGCGCTTGGATAGCACCCCAAGCCAGAAAAGCTTCCCTTACAAGCTTACGGTTCAGCGCTCGGATAGCATCGCGAGCCAGAAAAGCTTCCCTAACAAGCTTACGGCTCGGCACTCGGATAGAATCGCGAGCCAGAAAAGCTTCCCTTACAAGCTTACGGCTCGGCGCTCGGATAGCATCGCGAGCTAGAAAAGCTTCCCTTACAAGCTTACGGCTCGACGCTCGGATAGCATCGCGAACCAGAAAAGCTTCCCTTACAAGCTTACATCTTTTTGAGAACAAGTGTGGAGGCTCGACGTCAACCCCGAGCACGGCCGAGGCTTTCTTCAAAGCACCTCGACCATCATGCTCGGCGGCGAACCTTCAGCCACGTCCATTACTGGCTTTCTCCCCGGTGTGGGGGCTCGGCATCTGCCCCTGGCATAGGTTGGGGCTTCTTCAAGCTGATCAACCGATGCGAACGGCGACAACCGCCAGCCACGCCCGTATCGTCTTCCTGATAACAAGTGTGGGGTCTCGACGTTGACCCTGAGCACGGCCGAGGCTTTCTTCAAAGCACCTCGACCATCACGCTCGGCGGCGACCTTCAGTCACGCCCATTACTGGCTTTCTCCCCGGTGTGGGGGCTCGACATCTGCCCCTGGCATAGGTTGGGGCTTCTTCAAGCTGATCAACCGATGCGAACAGCCGCAACCGCCAGCCACGCCCGTACCATCTTCCTGAGAACAAGTGTGGGGGCTCGACATCGACCCCGAGCACGGCCGAGGCTTTCTTCAAAGCACCTCGACCATCACGCTCGGCGGCGACCTTCAGCCACGCCCATTACTGGCTTTCTCCCCGGTGTGGGGGCTCGGCATCTGCCCCTGGCATAGGTTGGGGCTTCTTCAAGCTGATCAACCGATGCGAACGGCGGCAACCGCCAGCCACGCCCGTACGGTCTTTCTGAGAACAAGTGTGGGGGCTCAACGTCGATCCCGAGCACGGCCGAGGCTTTCTTCAAAGCACCTAGACCATCACGCTCGGCGGCGACCTTCAGCCACGCCCATTACTGGCTTTCTCCCCGATGTGGGGGCTCGACATCTACCCCTGGCATAGGTTGGGGCTTCTTCAAGCTGATCAACCCATGCACACAGCGGCAACCGCTAACCACGCCCGTACCGTCTTCCTGAGAACAAGCGTAGGGGCTCGTCATCGACCCCGGGCAAGGTCGAGGCTTTCTTCAAAGCACCTCGACCATCACGCCCGGCGACGACCTTCTTCCCCGACTATTTCAGCAAAATTTTCATTAAGGTTTAGGGCATCCTCCTTCGGCAGACACCCCGAGCCTCAGGTCGAATGGTTGACCCTCCTCTCGCCCTAACAACTCAGGTTTTCAACTTTTACGAGCCAAAACTCCGAACTGTTTGAGGACGGCAGGAGAGCCACCGACCCTCGGCTATCTCCTACCCTTCGAACCAATCGGACGGCTCACCACTCACCAACGAACAACCTAGGGTCTTACGACCCACAATGCCAAAAGCCCGAATTGTTCGAGGGTGATTGGTGAACCTCCAATCCGGAGCCCTCGGAGAAATTTTAATTTTGGGGCGCCCACCTTCAGTAGGCATCCTTGTTAAGTGAGATCAGACACTCAATTCCTGACAACCAGCAAAGGGGGAGTGGGGGTTATATAGCCCCTGAGATGCACAGTTATTGCGTCTGGGAATCCCAAACGGCGGAAGGCGAAACGTCGCCATTAATTCTTATTGGGAGGCGAAATGTCGCCATTAATGACTATCGAAAGGATCAACGCCACCGCATAGGCACCAGCTGCACCAGGTCACCTCGGCGGCGACCCCCTGCGCGCTGAGTTCGGCAACCATACTCGCCCAATAAGACTATTAGGGTTCGGAAAATCGAATGTTCTTATTATAATCATCGCTTACAACTCAATGAATATCGGTACAAAGACAATGCACAGCTTACAACTCACTTACATCCGGCTTAAAATTCGAATTCGGTGCTCCCTTCGCGGCTCCCTTCGGGGCTCCTCTCATGCTCGGCCGGACCAACCAGGGAAGAGACCCCTGCCACTGAGCTTCCTACATCTTCTGGCTGGGCGCCCTCCAATAAAAATGTCAGAGACCACCTCAGGGTCGAGTTGCTCGCCTCCTCGATCAAACCCGCGACCAACACCAACTTCAGCCTGCAGATCTCCAACTCCTTCTCAACGACGGCCTCGCAAAGAAAAGACTCCGAAGCCGACCGCCCACTCGAGGCATTCGAGATGGACCAGTCCATCTCGATCACCCACCAGTCCCTGTCAGCTATGGCTTTCTTCAGACGAGCCACCTCCAGACCGAGCTCCTTAGACTTGTTCATGAAATAGCTCACTGCGGCAGCCCGGTTCGAAGCCTATTTTCGCTGGCGAGCCAGAGCTGCCTCCATTGCCTCCTTCCCTGGTCGGATCAGGGATCCCTCGGCAAAAACAAGGTCGGCACCCAAGACCTCGTGCGTCTATCAAAAGACGAGAACAAACATCACAAAGGAGAGTTAGAAAATGTGCAAGTTACGAAGCCTCTACCAAAAAATTATATTTCATTACTTTCAAAACTGCGGTGGCCAGTCTGCACGAGGCATATACATTCAAAAAAGAGAAAGCCTAGTCTATGCTTGAGGGGGGGGGGGGGGTGGCACCTCATCGTCAGCATGGTCGCCCCCCATCTCCTCGCCACCGGGAGTCGGCGGAAGGTCCGGCTGCTAACCGTAGTAGAGGTGATCCACATTTTGCTTCGGGTAGATCCTCCGGAAGTGCTCCTTGGCCTGGTCGTATGCCTCGTCCTGTGCCATGATCAGGGCTTTCGCCGACGTAGCCTCCATCCTCGCCAAGGCCTTCCGCCCCTTCTCCGCCTCCTCTTCGATCCTTTCCTTAAGGCGATCAACGTCCTTGTTGTGATGCTCGAAGATCGAGGTCATCTGGGCCTCGTGGACGACCGCCATGCTCTGAGCCTCCTTCAGATCGTCGGTCACCTTGTTCAACTCGCGGAGATACTTCTCCGCGTTCCTCCTCTCCACAATGATCTCCCTCTCCAAGAACTTTTGGAAGTGCTTCCCGTGGAGCATTGCCTGTCCGAAGGAGAAAAGGTTAGGAAAACATCATCACCAAGATCAAACCATATACAAATACAAAGTCTCAAGCACTTACCGAGACCGACGCCTGAGACTAGTGCATGAAGGCCTAGTCAGCCGTCTGCGACGCCAGCGCCATCCGATCCCTTTCGGTGGTGGCTTTTGTGACGAACTCAATGGCCACGGGGCCCTCGAGGAGAGTGTCCCCCTGCACGATCGACCAGTCGGGATGCCCCACCATCTACTCGGCAGTGGGACGAGGTGGGGGAAGCCTCTTCCCTGGGGCTTCGACAGTTTTGCCCGAACTGCCCCCCGTGTCCCGAGGTGCCCTCAGCATGTGGGGGTGATCCTTCTTGGCCTTCTTCGCGGGAGAAGGCTCCTCGGCTACCGGGGCTGGTCCCTTGCCGGATCCCCCAGCTTGGGCGGCCAGCTTCTCCTTCTCTGCCTTCTTCCTCTTCTTCGCTCTCGCCTTCTCGGCAACGACTAGCAAGGCACGCCTGTCATCCACCTGCTTGGAAGTCATCTCTGCAAAAATAAAAGAAGAGGGGCTAACGTTAACACGAAGGCAGAAAGATGCAAAAATTCAGAACGAAAACATACTAGGGTTAGCTGGGCTCAGTCCGGCTCGGGCCAGGTGTAGCTCCGTCACTCGAGGCCACGCTATGCTGTGCCCTCCAACAATTTTCTCCACCATCTACCACTTCTTGTCCGTTAAGTCGCTGCGCTTCGGAGGTTTGTGGTTCGGCTTAAAGAAATTCCACGAGGTCAGAATCCCCCAAGGCCCCTCGTTCCGGACCACGAAGTATTTCTCCTTCCACCCTTTGATAGAATCTGGATGGCCGTGCATCACCTTTTTATGCGGCCTGGGCGAGAAGTAAAATTTCCCCTCCGCATCACCAAGCGAGCTAATCCCCAAGATGGCTCGGAAGTAGGTCAACCTCGGTGTCACACCCTTCTCTTGGCACTTCAGAATGAAACAAATCAGGTGCTTCTAAGAGTTTGGGCCATACTGCATTGGGTATAGCTTCGCCCAATTTAAAACCCTCTTGACGAAGGGATGCAACTGCAGCCTCAGTCCCGAGACAAAGGTGTCCTGAGGAAAGATACAATATCCCGGTGCGAGAGTTGTGGTGGGTCGAATACCGAGGCTCGGAATGAAGACTTCAAACTCCAGAGGAATGAAGTAGGCAGCCCTCAGGATATGAAGATAGTCTGCCCTCAAGATGCACGGAATGCTGTCCATTCGAATCTTCACACGGCTCTCCTCGCCCGGTACGGGAGGAACAGGGTCAATGTCCTTGATATCGTCGGGGGTACATCCTGATCGACCCCAGATTTTTAAAGGAGACCGGGGGAAACTCCAACCCCGATCTAGGGGCATATTCATTCGGAGGAGGGGGACTGTCCGGAAGGCTCAACTTCTTCTTCTTCCGACAAGGGCGAGCCTTCCTCTCAGGAGACGACGTCGACAAAGGTGGCAGAGGCGGAAGGTCATCTCCGACCTTGACTACCCCCTTGCTGAGCCTTCGCCAGCAGCTTCTTGAGTGCCCTCCCCTTCTCCCTCATCCTCCTCATCACCCTCGACATCCTCGGCATCCTAATCCTCCTCATCACCCTCGACATCCCGCTCATCCTCATCCTCCTCATCCTCGTCATCCTCGACATCCTCCTCTCCCTCTTCCACCTCCTCGCCCTCGTCCACGGGCTCCTTCCCCGATCTTCGGGATCTCAATGGTGACACTACGAAGGCTACATTGTCGCCACCGTCCGACCCTGGGTCTGTCAGGACTTCCTCCTTAACCTTATATTTACTAAGTGACGAAAACGTCTCTGACTCGGTTTCCTTCGCGGAGCGGCCTGACGAGCTAGCCTCGGATCCAGACTGAGAGCGCGACATTACTAAACAGAACTACTAACCTGAAGAGTATACCGTGCGATTACTAGAATGGTTGCCGACGGCAAGTAAGATCCTGCTATTGTAAAATTGGAAAGTGAGTAAAGAATGAAGGAAAAGAAAAGTGGGGGAGGGGGAGGATTTATAAGGAGAAAGCGACTCCTCGATTTCCGCAATTTGATCTGGCCATTGGATCTTAATCATCAAGATCTAACGGCCGCTAGGATCTGAAGTCACTTCGATTCTTGCGCTCATGACGTTAGCAATGGGCACGAAATTACCTAACTACCCCCAGGCATTTTTCCAACAAGCGGACTTTTTAGCAAGTCAAGAAGGATCGACGCTCGGATGGCATCGCGAGCCACAACTCCCTCTTCTATTCAACAGAAGGATCGGAGCTCGGATGGCATTGCGAGCCACAACTTCCTCTTCTATTCAACAGAACGGTCGATGCTCGGATAGCATCGCGAGCCACAACTTCCTCTTCTATTCAACAGAAGGGTCGGAGCTCGGATGGCATCGCGAGCCATAACTTCCTCTTCTATTCAACAGAAGGGTCGGAGCTCGGATGGAAGCGCGAGCCACAACTTTCTCTTCTATTCAACAGAAGGGTCGGAGCTCGGATGGAAGCGCGAGCCACAACTTCCTCTTCTATTCGACATAAGGGTCGAAGCTCGGATGGCATCGCGAGAAACAAACTCTCTTCCTATTATGCATGAAGCTCGGAGCTCGGATGATATCGCGAGCCACAACTTCCTCTTCTATTTAACAGAAGGGTCGATGCTCAGATGGCATCGCGAGTCACAAACTCCCTTCCTTATTATGCATGAAGCTCGGAGCTCGGATGACACCGCGAGCCCCAAAAGCCCTTCCCTATTCACAGGAGGCTCGGAGCTCAGATGGCATCGCGAGCCACAAACTCCCTTCCTTATTATGCATGAAGCTCGGAGCTCGGATGACACCGAGAGCCCCAAAAGTCCTTCCCTATTCACAGGAAGCTCGGAGCTCGGATGACACCGCGAGCCCCAAAAGCCCTTCCCTATTCATAGGAGGCTCGGAGCTCGGATGGCATCGTGAGCCACAAACTCCCTTCCTTATTATGCATGAAGCTCGGAGCTCGGATGACACCGCGAGCCCCAAAAGCCCTTCCCTATTCACAGGAAGCTCGGAGCTTGGATGACACCGCGAGCCCTAAAAGCCCTTTCCTATTCATAGGAGGCTCGGAGCTCGGATGACATCGCGAGCCACAAACTCCCTTCCTTATTATGCATGAAGCTCGGAGCTCGGATGACACCGCGAGCCCCAAAAGCCCTTTCCTATTCATAGGAGGCTCGGAGCTCGGATGGAATCACGAGCCCCAAAACCCTCCTCTATTCAAGGGGGGCTCGGAGCTCGGATGACACCGCGAGCACCAGAAGCCCTCCCCTATTTCACAGGGAGCTTGAAGCTCGGATGACACCACGAGCACCAGAAGCCCTCCCCTATTCACAGGGAGCTCAGATGGAATCGCGAGCCCCCAGAACCCTCCTCTATCCCGCAAAGCGAGGGGCTCGTCTACCGACCCCATACGCTCAGCAAACCGAGCTCCGATCCGACAGACCTCGACGTCCCCTCGCTCTTCCAACTAGCGAGAGGACCGTCCGTCGACCCTCGGAGCTCATCTACCGACCCCATACGCTCGGCAAACCGAGCTTCAACCCGACAGACCTCGACATCCCCTCACTCTTCCAACTAGCGAGAGGACCGTCCATCGACCCTCGGAGCTCATCTACCGACCCCAGACACTCGGCAAACCGAGCTCCAACCCGACAGACCTCGACATCACCTCGCTCTTCCAACTAGCGAGGGGATTGTTCGCCGACCCTCGGAGCGCGTCTACCGACCCCAGACGCTCGGCAAACTGAGCTCCAACCCGACAGACCTTGACGTCCCCTGGCTCTTCCAACTAGCGAGAGGGTCGTCCGTCGACCCTTGGAGCTCATCTACCGACCCCAGACGCTCGGCAAACCGAGCTCCACCCCGACAGACCTTGACATCCCCTCGCTCTTCCAACTAGCGAGAGGATCGTCCATCGACCCTTGGAACTCATCTACCGACCCCAGATGCTCGGCAAACCGAGCTCCAACCCGACATACCTCGACGTCCCCTCGCTCTTCCAACTAGCGAGGGGATCATCCGCCGACCCTCGGAGCGCGTCTACCGACCCTAGATGCTCGGCAAACCGAGCTCCAATCCGACAGACCTCGACGTCCCCCTCGCTCTTCCAACTAGCGAGGGGATCGCCTGCCGACCCTCGAGGTTCGTCTACCGACCCTAAGGCTCCAATAGGGGATCCCTTCCTCCTATTCCCTGGCCTCTCATGGAAGTAACAGATCCTATTTTCTCGCCACACACACCACCCTGTTCTTCCTACAGAGGCTAAGAACCACTCCTACACGGCTTGATTACCCAGCCCTCCATGAGTGGGGGGCTTGTGATATGGGTTGGATGACGTGGCCCCTTCTGGGCCACAGGATCCCCTCAGGAAACGTGCATCACCGGATCATCCGGATCCACCATGTCAGCATCAGAAAATCGCCCGGGCCTCTGCCACGTCAGCCCTATACCGCTCGGGTTTCCACCGCTTCAGGCCCATGGGCAACCGGGTCCAGACCCGGCCCCAAACGGGTCCAGACCCGCCCAAACGGGTCCAGACCCGATTGACTTCTCCTATAAATACCAGACCCTCTCTCCCTTACTCAGGTAATCAAACTTTTCCCTCTCAAAACCCTAGTTACTGTTACTCTCTCTCAGTAGCTGACTAGATCATCGGAGGGTCTGCCACCGGGACCAACTCCGGTGTTCCTAGACCATCTGCAGGTACACGAGACTTCGGATCCGAGCCTCTCGATCCGAGCCGAGCATCCAGCCTCCACCTCACTACCGCCTGCTTCCGTACCGTTCGCCCGGCTGAGGGTCGTCCGCACCGGAGCTTCCTCCACCAATACAAATCGAGTAAGAACTCACACCTGGTGCATCCACATGCCTCCCAAAAACAAACCGCATCAGCTATGATGAAAAGTCTTTCATTAAGGTAGTATAATTAAAGCTTATTGGTTGATATTTTCAATTTTAAGTTGTTTGATTGTTCCCGCTCTTTCCCCAGTACTCCATTTTTTAAGTTCTCTAAACAACCCAATTGCTATCCGAAGAATAAGGTGAACAACAAAATTTATTCAAAACATGGGCTGATCCAGCTGAATTTTTTCTAGTAGAAAATAACAGACATAACAAATTTTATTAATCATGTGTATTCTAGAGAAATTAACAGTAATGTCTTGGATCTTACGCTCTAGGTCAAAAGTCGATGCAGATCAAGTGCAATCACCAACTAGGTATTCTTTTATTAGATTAGAGTTGAATTGGATTGATCTAAATTGAATGGATGAAAAGAAAGAAAGATGCATATGGAGTTGTTTGAGTATGAGTTGAGTTATATTATGAGGGTTGAGTGAGGGGTCCAATCTGATATCTCAAACCATCAGTTTGGGATTTGATTTTGATGATTTTAATGAATCCCTGCCATTAAAATTGGGCGGCAAATGCACCAAATAAACCGACCCCTTATTTATAATTACCTACTCACTCGCTCACTCGCTCACTCCACTTGCTCCATCACAACTCTTTCTTTCGCTCTCACGCTCAAATCCCATAACTCTCTTGATTGCAACCTCTTGTTACTAATTTGAGAGTGCACCGCAGGAATTAAATGAGTGGTAGGCACTTGAATGTTATTATCTCTTGTCCTACGCATTTCTTTGTCCTCTTTGGTGTTCAATGCATACAGATAATTTGCTTTGAGATCTGATTTATTCTTTCAATGCATGGCGGTTGAGTTGTTATGGATGGCTAACGAGTTCCTATTGAAGAATTCGACGTTCATATTGGACATAATTCAAAGGCTTGCTAGCAAAAAATCATTTTGCCTCATCATATGCAACCATATCAGGTTTCAATGAGTGGCAAACAGAAACAGAAAGTATGTGTAATGCATGTATGAGACTGTACGTCTAGGGTTTCTGTTTTCCCTAAAGTTGGTCGTCTATGCATACTATGAACTCTTCATATGTATAGCATATATAAGTTTAACACAAATCCTTGGCAAATTAATTATGGCGTACTATTATAATGTTCTTATATGTTCTTCGAATATGCTTCTATCAAATTAAACTTGAACTACTCAAAGATTCAAAGTTTTCAATGTAATGAAACTTAAAATTTTAATCATTTGCATGTGCATTGCTCGTGCTCGGACCTCAATATGCAAGAGAGAAAAGAGAAGCTAGGGCTCCTTATTACGCCTAGTCTTGATCACTGTCACGCCCCGCTTCCCAAAATACGGGAATACGAGCACGTAACAAAAGCCCATCGAATGATTTGCATCATTCATAAGCTGTAATATTTAATTCAACAATATGCAATACAAATTCAACCACGCATGCTAAAGGGAAAACACATAACATAGATATTACATGAAATGTCTCAACAATAACCAACAACAGGAAAGAACAAACTTCAAGTCAACAAAGCCCAAAATACAAAATGTGATAACAACAATACTACTGGAATTTTAAATGACAAGGAAAAGATAATTATTGTGGCCAATAATTCGGTTCCAATCCCTAGAAGGTCTGTTCACCAAGTCCATCAGACAATTTTTCCTGTGTACCTGCGAGCTCATAGTCTAGAATGAGGAAAATGTCCATTAGAGCAAGTCATGGACAGGAAGTAGTACAAGCAAGGAACAATAAACATGACGTGTAAATACCAATAAACGAGAAACAAGTACTGAAATTATCGATAACGAGGCAAGGTCTATAGTCAACAATTTAACAAGTAACAATACAATAAAACAAGATTTCAAGTCGGTAACAATAATCGAGATTAATATAGTGTCAATCCTAGGTCTATCATATTTTATTATCTTATCTAATGCACGTAGTACTGTGTCCCATACCACAGATTCGGTGCATACAAGCAGTGAAGGTTTAGACTATAGTGGTGAACTCTACAGATCATGTACCCGGCACGATAATAATAACAAGAATCTACAATCCACAATCCATAACAAGCCTTTGCCCACAAGATAACAAGATAACAAGATAGCAAAACACGGCCCCTCATCTGAGTACAGTCACTGATTGTTTACTACTAAGTTGACCCTTATACCCCGGCTTATTATTTATTTATTAACATGAAACATGAAGGTGCAATCAATGGAATAGTGTCAAGAACGATATGAACGATGTATCAATGGTTGTACAATGAACGATATGCAATGCAATGCAAAGTTTAAACAATTTACAATCAACATGAAGAATGTAATTTCTGGACAGCAAGACGTTGCTGTACAAAAGTCAACTTTCCCACTGCTACGGGAAAGCGAATCAGATTTCGTCAGAGGTTCTAGAAGTTACTCTCTGCCGGTTCCGACGCATATTCACACGCTACATTTCGACTACAGTAAATGTGTCTACTAGTTGGTTCTTTCCGAGTTTACTGTTCAGGCAGCAACTCAGCATCATGTTATTATATGTATAATTCATCTAAAAACTTAACTAAAATTCTCACAAAAATTATAATTAAGTTCTTGAAATTGTTAATTAACATTCTTAAAATTATCAGGTGTAGTTTCTTAAGTTACTCTACTGTTCCAATTAATTTAACAAGGCAATATATTATAAACAGGAAATCTGGAGTTTTGATAGTACAGTAGCAAAACCTGAATGTTTTGTATTCTACAGGTCTGATTAAGAATCCGTCAGATGGTATGAATTCCTAACACAGTGGGCTAATACTTTTGTTCAGCAAGTTCTAAAAGATTCCAACCGCAGCTGGGTCAAAAGTTTGGGTCTTTTACTGGTCTAATGTTCTAACAGAAGTTTAGTGTCAAGTTAGCATATACATGATGGGTCTAGAAATCTATCTAAAATTTTTATAAAATTTATTTTAAGACTCCCAATCGTTTCTAGTGGCATTAAAGTAAATTTCAAGTTTAAATTTTCTATTAACATGGTGTTTCTATTAGTGAAAAAGTGTCGACGTGCTCATGAATAATTATCTGGAATTTAAAACCCAGCGGTACAAAAAATATAATAACTTATTTTCTAACTCGAAATTCAGATCCGTCGAATGTTCTAGAAACTAGATTCGAGGGACTCCGACTTTCCTTTACAAGGTTTAATCTAATTCCATCATTAACCGGGTCAAAATCTCAAAACAACATGGAGTAACTAGCAGGCCAGTGAGTCGATTAATCATTAATTAGCCACAACGTTGTACACATGGATATAACTTTATGACAACAATTAACATGGAATTAATCTCAGTCATTGTAGTAGAATTCTAATATTAACAAGACATCATAGCATGAATATCACATCTAATCGAAACAAGTATTCAATCATCATTCTTTACATGTATGTTTCTAATCTATATATTCGTGTGGTGTATGCATTTGACGATATATAAAAAGTCTTGAGTTTGAATCAAGGGGATGTCATGAGAAGAGAACTACTACTTGGTTTCGCCGATGAATCCGTAGTAGTCTCTTGAAGGGTACTAAACAATCAATATACGATAATCAAGTGGAACAATCAATATACGATAATCAAGTGGAACTACTTGTGGGGATCAAAATAATTCCTTGAACAAGAATAAAGAAAACTAGTTCAAGAGGAAACTTGCCTTTTGAAGATGATTTCGATAATAAGAGAATAACGGGGCGAGCGTCTCGACGGTGACACACATGCAAACTATGTACATGGCAACACGTGCAAAGCACGGAACGACAACACGTGCACACGAAGGTGCAGCAGAAAAACAACAACTCCACACACTGCAAGAACAACATCAAGAACAACTTCAGCGAGAGCAAGACCATGGCAGTAATGGCAATGGCAGGGCATCGAGGATGAGGAGAGGGTTGCGCGACGACGGGGAGGCACGGTGGTGACGGTGGTGCAGGTGAACGGGGGTGGTGATGACGGCAATGACGAGGGCAGCAACTGGGGGACAGGGCGATGGTGCTGGTGAGGAGCGAGGATGGTGACGATAATGGGAGGTTTTGGGATGCAGTCAAGGTGATGGGTTCGGAGGCATGGTGATGGAGTGGCGGTGGCTGAGGGCGTAGACACAGGGGATGAGCATCGAGGGTCGAGGTGGTGGAGGCGATCAGGGTCACGATGGTGACGGGGCTTGGGGTGTAGCCAGAGAGAGCTCGGGGTTCGGTTGTGGTGAGGCGCAGGTGTCGAGGCTGGAGGGAGCCGCGACGAGGATGGAGGAGCGGTGGTGCTCCGGTGGTCGATGAATGCAGGTCGAGGACGTTGAGGCAGCTCGAAGGTGGTGGAGGAGCAGTGGGGGTCGGAGATGGTGGCAATGTCGAGTGGTGAGAGTCGGGAGGTTGCGGCTCGGGTCTGGCGTGAAGGAGGAAGAAGAAGGTGGAAGGTGAAGGGTTGGGTTTAGGGGATTAGGCTGAGAAGATAGATAATTAGGTTAGGGATATTAATTAGGTGATTAAGAGATTATTAAGGAGGGGATTATGAGGTTTAGTTAGGATTAGTGGGGATATAGAGAGATTTTTGGAGAAACGTGAGAGGAAATTAGAGACTGGGCAATTAGCAGATTAGGAAAAATTGGGTTAATAGGTTTGGGTCAACGGGTCTGCGGGTTTGGGTTAGGATCCAACAAGGAATGAGCTTGGATATTCAAATGAATTATGAGCTTCAATAAAATAAATAAATATGAATTAGAAAATAAGAATGAGCTTGGATTAACGGGTTAGGACCCAACAAAGGGAAATAAATCAATTAGTGGGTTAAATTGAAATTAAGAGGCCAAATGAAGTAATGTGATAGATGGATCAACACCTCATACACAAATAAATAGAGTGTACAAGGATTCAGAATTCAACAATGAAAATATAAAAAATTTGAAAGAAGATAAATAATAAAAATTTATTATTAAAATAACAGATTACATAAATGAAAAAAGAAAAAGAAATACCAAAAGAAAATCCAAAATATTGGAAACAGGGGTTACAACCACATTCATTCTCTTATCTTTGGTTTAATAGATGGTGATATGAATGATGCACCCAAGTTCCCGAAGTCACTAAATTGGCTTCATTAATGTTTGACTATACTTCCATCCCAAGTCGTTGAAAATATTTCTCCTTCTCCTTGATGTATTTGCATTCTTTCTTACCAGATTAATCTCTAGTGTACACATCAACTAGACATAAAATGAACATTCAACATTCCTCTTTATCTACTTCTATTAGATGCTTAGTGTTGGTATATATATACATAATACATATATAGATTTGTTTGTGCATATAATACATGTATTCTAAAATGATCCTCCATGTCGATATAGGAAATTGAGTAGCATTATTAAGCAAGTGACAAGGAAACTCATTTCATGTATTTAGATAACTATCGGTCTTTCGAGCATATGAACTTATATATCAAACTTCACTAATTTCATGTGTACTCAGCCACTTTTACATGATTAACCATACGCTCCTTATGAAGTTATAACAGTAGATAATTTTAAAGGAAAGATGAAATATAGCCACCTATGTACATATTGACAAACTATGAAGACACTTTTGTGTGGTAGACTTCCTTTTAGCTAGTTAGAATCTTAACTAGAACGTACTAAAGCAAAACTCTTCTTTTGTAAGTACATGCATGCGCAAAGCCATGCATGCTTGCTCTAGCATATGATTAACCTAGGAGAGCCTTAAGATGGTCCATATCTTACAAGTAGGTTTTAGCCAAAAGTGGCTACAAATCCATTAGAATATGTATGATATGATCTCTCTTTACTACTATATAATGAGCTTGCTAGGTTTCTATTTGTTGGTGTACCATGGACTAATCCAAACCATGATGAAGCTTTATTTCTCTACAAATATATAAGAAAATAATTGAGTTTGAAAATCTAAAAGTGCTAGAGTTTATCACCATGAAAAATTGTAATGTTGGAAACTTCCACCGTGGAAAATGATGATGTTGAAAAAAAGAACTTAAAGCACATATCAATTCTAAAACTTCTACACTGTTCCATCCTCCCCTATATAAGGAAGTGATCTTCCTCATTTTGGTATCAAGCAATTGTGAGAGTTCTACTCTAAAGTGAAGTAAGGTGTTCCACTCCAAGTAGGGAGTTAGTTTTTAGAGAGTTGTGTACCACTTCAAGTTGAAAGTGAGAGTGTTCCACCACAACTAGTGTGAGGATAAGAGTGTGATTCTGGTATATTCTCTTGTTGTACCCATTATTTGAATAGTGGAAGAAGTATTATTACTGCTCGTGGTTTTTTCCCTTAGTAGGTTTTCCACGTAAAGTTCTTTGGTGTTTTTTCTTACTTATTTCTGTTGAGTTTGTGTGATTTTTTACTTTTTGTTTATCGATCCTAACAAGTGGTATCAGAGCCACGTTGATTTTTGTTGTTCCACAATGGAAGGAGGTGGAAGCTCGATGATCAAACTAAACAACTCCAATTGGGTGATGTGGAAACCAATGATGAAGGATATATTATTCTGCAAAGATTTGCATGAGCCAATTGAAGGTCCTAAAGCTAAGCCAAAGAATATGTCCGATGCCGAATGGAGAAAGTTGAATCGTAAGGCGATTGGCCACATTAGACAATGGGTAGATGACACCGTCTTTCACCATGTGTCTAATGAAACCGATGCTCATGCTCTCTGGGTGAATTTTGAGTCCTTGTTTGAGAAGAAGACCGCTGCAAAGAAAGCCTTCTTGATCAAAGAACTCATCACTATGAAGTACAAGGATGTCATGAGTGTAACCGAGCACTTAAACAATTTTCAGAACATGATTAACCATTTAGCCACAATGAACATGATGATTGATGATGAGCTGCAAGCACTCTTATTGTTGGTTTCCTAGCGACAGTTGGGAGACCTTCATAGTAACTGTAAGTAATTCTGCTCCTAATGGTGTTTTAACCATGGACACAGTTAAAGATAGTATGTTTAATGAAGAAACAAGAAGAGTTTTAGGCACCGCCAATGGTCAAGTACATGTGACAGAAAGCAGAGGAAGGAGCAAGGGTAGAGGTCCGAAAGATCGCGACAGGAGTTCAAGTTGATCAAAGCCAAGATTTAGAGGCACTTGCCATCTGTCACGCTCCGCTTTCCAAAACACAGGAATACGGGTGCATGACTAAGACCCAGCGAATGATGCGAACACACCATTCATGAGCTATACAATTAACTCAACAACAAGATAACCAAATAAACCACACAGGCATGTAAAATCACAATATGACAATGAAAGTTCATGACATAGTTCATAACATAACCAACAACTGAGAAATACAAATAGTTACGGGTCAAATAAGCCCGAATTACAATAAAGAGTTGCATGAAATAAAACAAAAACTAAAGATTACATGATAAACAACAAGGCTAAAACACTTGATCAGCAATACCTTCTGGTAACTCTTCATTTGGGCCTGCAAGTACATTATTATAAAAAGAAAAGAAAAAGAAAACAAGAAGATGCCCGTTAATACAAGTTACGGGCCGCAAGCGGTACAAGCTAAGGGAAACAGGTACAAAACAAAACAAAAGAAAAACAGAAAAAGAGCAAGGAATCGAGAGTCATGAAATAGAAAAAATGCAATATGCAAACATGATATGAACAAGGCATTATGGAACAAGTGGTATGTAAAACAAGTAATCAAGTAAACAAATATCAAGTCAACATGAACATACAACATATAATTGGATCATGCAAGTGCACGTGTTAATCTTATGTCTAATGTTTGGTTCTATCTAGGTAGCACTTCATGCATCCATCTTTTTACTATATGGTTGCTACTTACAATCAGTTGCGTTTAGACTTAGTGGTGAATTTTATAGGTCACATACTCGGAAAAAACATGTACATTCAATATTGTATTGAGATACGTGCGATGTGAAACATGTAGAGTGCAAACTTGTAACGTGAAATATGTAAACTTGTAATTTGTAAACTTGCAACTTATAAACTTGCAACTTGCATCGGAAAACTACGAGCTCCCGTCCGAGTACGCTCTTTTATATTGCCCACTACTTAAATCTTTTCCCTTATACCCTGGCTTATTACTTTTATTTCAATTTAACATGATCATAATGTAATGAGGACGATGTCAAGATGTGGACAGGAACATTAAGAAATTATGCATGAAATATGTTCTAAGTCATGAGATGCAAAACATGCAGTTTAAAATGTCATACTTGGGTCTAATTTTTATTACAAATATGGGTCAACAGTATTTTAGGGTTATATAAAACAATATTGTAACTACAAAGTGATCGATGACATGTATAAAACTTAATCAAAATTTAAAAAATATTATAAAAACATTCAAACTATTATCATGGGTAAAATAATCATTCACACCAACATGTATAACCCTAAAAGTACATATGTTTGTATCATCATGTTCGTGTAATGCACATGACAATAAAGTATTCGCCATCATAAGCGAATATGGGATCGACTGATTAAGTATAGCAACAGGTATTAATTCGGCTTATGAATGCAAATTAGAATCAAGGAATATACTTGCGGTATTTATGCAAAGAAGCTTGTACTAGAACAAACGAATTTGTACAAGCGATACTTGCCTGATTTGACGATTCAAAAGAGAATAACCGGCGAACTCCCAAAATCACATGCGAACCCATACAAGAAAACTCCAAGCAAACAAGCCAGCAACTCAGCAAATCCCCACACTGGATCTGATCCAAACACCGAACATCGATCAAGATCCAATGTGGATGGAACACAGGACACCAATTCCTACCAATGGGATCGTGTCTCCTTCCTTCGGCAAGAGAGAGAGAGAGCGATCGGGAAAACCCCGACGGTGGGAGTGGGTAGCGACTGTGGCAGCGATGCTCGCAGAAAGGCGAGGGTGGCTGACGGTGGCAGTGCTCGGGTGGCGAGCGACGGCGCAGGGAAGCTGCACCACGGCGAGTGCGAGCGAAGGGGCTTCGGTTTGTTGGCGGTGGCGTTGCGGTGAGGCAAAGGAGACGACGACCGGTGGGGACTCTGGCCACGATGCCGCAGTCGGGAAGCGATGCAACGACGAGGTGGCACGGTGAAATGACTGGTGCTCTGTTTTTTCAGAGGAAAAAGAGGAGGCGGAGGTGAGTTCATTGCGATGGTTGGCGATGAGGGCAGGCGGAGGGCCCGGTGGTGGAGACGGGGTGACACTCGGTTGACTGAGGCACGAGGTGGAGCAATGGCGAAGTTCGAGTGGGAAGCACTCGAAGGAGGGAGACGAGGAGGACGGGGAGAGGCAATGGCGAGGCTGGCTGTGACTGGTGGTGGCTTGGTTGGAGGTTGAAGAGGAAGTCGGGGCTCAGGTGGAGGGCGGAGGACTCGGGGATGGGGTGAGCGAAGAAGGTGGAGGTGTTGGTTTGGGTTTCGATTCTTTCAAATCAGAAAGGGGGAGAGAAGAGAGACAGCAGTGGGAAAAATATAAAATAATAAATGTATAATAATATAATAATAATAATAAAGAGGGGAGAGATTATAGGGAGGAGGGGGTTACGGGAATCAATCAATAGGCCGATTATTAGAGATATTGAATTTGGGGGGTTACATGAGAGATTTTGGGGATTGATTGTTGAAGTAGAATTGATCTGGTCAACACACAAATAGGAGGGGAATTGGTTAATGGGTTTGGGTTTAAAACAATAGGAGATGAGCTAAATTTTGGGCTTCAAATTAAATAGTAAATAATACAATGTAGATCAAATCAATGGGCTTTAATTTAAATAATTAGATAATATAATATAGATCAAAACTGGGTTTTAACAAAAATAATAATAATAACACTAATAATGAAAACACGAAAATTAATAATAATGGTAGTAGCAATAATAGTACTACCAATAATAATAATAGTAATAACAATAATACTTACAATAATAATAATAATACTAGCAAAATAATAAAATGATTGCAACAAAGTCATAAAAATATAGGAATGTGAGTTTAACAATTTATTAAAGTAAATCCAAATATTTTTGATTTGGCTAAAATATAAATAGTCGTTCAATAAAAAAAATGGAAAGTAAAGTTAAAATACACCCTCATTCGAAATAAACATAATTTCCAATTAGAAAAGATTTTAATAGAAAATTTAAAATAAATTTAACTCAACTAAATTTATAAATAATTCGAAATACACAAAATTATTCAGAAATTATATATTTACGGGAACGAGGGTTACACCATCATTGTGCCGAAGAAGGCCATATGAAGAAGAACTGCCGATCGTGGAAGCGACAACAAAAGAAGAAGATGGTAACGGCCCGAAGAAAGATGACAACAACAATACCACCGCAGTCCTAAGAAGTGATGAAGCTGAGATCCTTTCTATGTGTAAATGCTATACATGTTGGCAACTCTAGCCAAGGAATTAAGTGTGTCTTTGATACCAGTGCTTCCTTTCATACTACATCCAAGTGGGAATTCTTCTACTCGTACAGAGAAGGCAACTTCATCACGGTGAAAATGAGAAATGATAGTTACTCCAAGGTTCTGGGAATTGACAATATATGCCTTGAAACAAATGTTGGTGCAAGCTGGTACTAAAAGATGTGAGACATGTTCCTGAGTTGCGTCTTAATCTGATATGTGTAGGTGTACTTGACCTACAAGGTTATGAGCATTACATTGACCATGGAAGACTGAAGCTTACAAAGGGCTCAATGGTGATTGCTAAAGCCAAGCTTTATTGCACACTATACATGTCATATGTTAAAATCTGTAAGGGATAGTTGAATGCAGTGGAGGATTCTTCTCCGGAGATATGACACAAGAGGTTACGCCACATGAGTGAGAGAGGCGAGGTTAGGCCACATGAGTGAGAAAGGCCTACAAGTTCTACCAAAGAAGTCTTTCATTCTTTTTGACAAAGGTACATCTCTAAACTCTTGTGATCATTGTATAATTGGCAAACACAATCGAGTTAGTTTTTCTGGTACCTCCATTAGAAAAAGAAATTTATTAGATCTTATTTATTCTGATGTGTGTGGTCCCATGGATGTGGAATCGCAAGGAGGAAATAAATATTTTGTTACTTATATTGATGATGCTTCACAAAAGGTTTGGATTTATTTGTTGAAATCCAAAGACATGGTGTTTTACACATTTCAGGAGTTCCATGCTAAGATGGAGAGAGAGAGAGAGAGAGAGAGAGAGAGAGACTGGTAGATCTCTTAAGCGCATCCGTAGTGATAATGGCGGAGAGTATACATTTAACACGTTTAGAGACTATTGTGTAAAGCATGGAATACGACATGAAAAGACTATCATTGGCACTCCACAACACAATGGTGTGTAGCTGAGAGAATGAATCGTACTATCGGGGAGAAGATGAGGTGTATGTTGGATACTGTCAAGCTACCCAAGCAACACTGGGGCTAAGCTGTGAGAACCGATGTTTGTCTCATCAACCGATCTCCTTCAGTTCCGTTGGGTTTTGATATTCCAGAGGGAGTGTGGACCGGAAAAGGTGTGTCTTACTCTCATCTAATGGTGTTTGGCTGCAAGGCATTTGTGCATGTGCCCAAAGAGCAGAAATTGAAGTTAGATTACAAGGCAGCACCATGTATTTTTCTTGGCTAAAGAATTGGGTTATAGACTATGGACCCAAAAGCAAAGAAGTTCATGAGAAGTAGAGATGTGATCTTTCATGAAGATAAAACACTTAGCGATACCGATGAACAGGTACAACCAGGAGGTGCTATGAAAGCAGTTGATCCATTGACTTTAGATGGTAAAGAGTAGCACGGCGATACAAATGAAGTTGCTCCCGACATTCCTGAAGCATATAATAATGAGATACCTCAAGAACCAGAGATTATTGATCAGAAGGAGCCTAATCAAGATGAGACTAATCAGGAGGAGCCTCCGGCCCCATAAGAAGATGAAACTCAACTCATAAGATCCAATAGAGACTGAGTTCCGTTAACCAAGTACCCTAATTTCAGTACATCTTGTTGACTGATAATGGAGAGCTTGAGACATATGAGGAGGAAAAATCTCGTAGAGATGGTGACAAATGGATGAAGGTAATGGAGTCCGAGATGGGTTCTCTAATCAAGAATAGTACCAATGAGTTGGTACATTTTCCAAAAGGCAAAAAGGCACTCAAGAATAAATAAAAAGAGATGAAAATATGAAAAATTAGAAGGCTCGCTTGGTGGTCAAGGGATTTGGGCAGAAGAAAGACATTGACTTTGATAATATTTTCTCACCAATGGTGTAGATGACTTGTATTCGAGTTATTCTCGGTTTGGCAGCTAGCATGGATCTTGAATTAGACAATTAGACGTGAAGATCGCATTCCTCCATGGTGACTTAGAGGAGGATATTTACATGGAGCAACCCAAAGACTTCGAAGTCAAAGGAGACATGGTCTGCAAGCTAAAGAAAAGTCTATATGGACTAAAATAAGCTCCAAGGCAGTGGAACAAGAAGTTCGACTCATTCATGGTGAGTCATGGGTACAATTGAACCAATGCAGATCACTCTGTCTATATTCGTCAATTTTTCGGAGAAAGCTAAAAAAAGGAATTATCCAAGCCCTTTGATATAAAATACTTAGGCCCAGCTAAGCAAATTTTGGACATGCAGATTATTCGTGACCGAAAATCCAAGAAGTTGTGGTTGTCGCAAGATTGATATGTTGAACGGGTGCTTGAGAGGTTCAACATGAAAGGAGCTAAGTCTGTGAGCTTACCTCTACGTAATCATTTTAAATTGAGCAAGAAACCATGTCCAAGTACATTTGAAGAAAAAAATGGCAAGTATTCCCTACTCTTCGGTGGTAGGAAGTCTTATGTATGCCATGGTGTGCATACGACCAGATATCGCTCATGCTGTAGGCGTTGTGGGCAGATTTCTCTCTGATCTAGGCAAGGATCACTAGGAAGTAGTAAAGTGGATTCTCAGATACTTGAGAGGCACTTCTAAGCTATGTTTGTGCTTTGGTAATTCCAAATCAATCTTGGAAGGATTCACAAATGCTGACATAGCAAGAGATCTTGTTGGTAGAAATTTACATCATGATACTTATTTACTTTTGCAGGGGGGTTGTGTCATGGCAATCTAAGTTACAGAAATGTGTTGCTTTATGGACTACATAAGCAGTATACATAGCTGCTATAGAAGCATGTAAATAGTTGTTATGGATGAAGCGGTTTCTCCGAGAATTGGCTTTGAAGCAAGATAATTATGTTGTTCATTGTGATAGTCAAAACACTATTGATTTTACCAAGAATTCTACTTATCATTCCCGCACCAGGCACATCGTTATATGATTTCACTGGATTAGAGGAGTTGTTGAAGATAAGTTGTTCAAGCTAAAGAAGATTCATACGGACAAGAACTTGTCAGACAGGTTAACAAAAACTGTCACAAAGAAGAAATTGGATTATTAGATAAAACTGCTGGAATGGACTCTAAGTCGTTGAGAATCGTGATCGGTGTTCCTCCCTCCTGGGCTGGAGGGGCAGATTGTTAGTGTACCGTGGGCTAATCCAACCCATGATGGAGCTTTGTTTCTCTAGAAATATCTACGAGAAATATCTAATGAAATAATTGCTTTTGGAAATCTAAAAGGGCTAGAGTTTTCCACCTTGAACCATGAAAAATGGTGATGTTGGAAAACTTCCACCATGAAAAATGGTGATGTTGAAAAAATGAATTGAATTAAAACACATACCAATTCCAAAGTTTCTACATTGTTCCACCATCTCCTATATAAGGAAGTGATCTTCCCATTCTGGTATCAAGCAATTGAGAGAGTTCTACTGCAAAGTGAAGTATGGTGTTCCACTCCAAGTAGAGGTGAGAGTTCTTAGAAAGTTGTATACTACTTCAAGTTAAAAGTGAGAGAGTGTTCCACCACAACTAGTGAGTGAGAATGAGAGTGTGATTCTAGTATTATCTGGTTGTACCTGATGAGCATAATTTATACATGATTTTATTACTCTTTTTATACATAAATATTGTGAGTTCGCGTTTATTTATTTGAATTTCATATTTTTTGTACTTAACTTTATTTGTTTGTTTGTTTTTGAAGGAATGAGATGATTGCTAGGATTATGGACTCAAATACAAGAAGTCATGGGGCTTGGAGTTGGAGAAAAAAAAGACACGAAGCAATACGAAAAAGGAGCAATAACATCACCTAGAACTTGTACAGTTGTTCTGAACATGAAGATGGACGGGTATGAACTTGTGTTCTAAATAAAAGATGTTTTTCATCAAGTCTTCTTCGAAGCGAGTACTCATACGTCACAAACGGAGTTCTGTAGTTCCGGGAAAATCATTTTTTCTACAGCCTACATGCAGAAAATACAAATGATAGTCAACCGTTAAACTTACTATTTGGAGAACAGAACATCACAGTCGAACGACCTAAATCATAGTCGGCCGTGACATGGCTGATGCTATAATTTGATTTTGGGTTTCTGGTCCAATGTGCTGTATTTTTATATATCTTTTTTAGGGTTTCTTTGGGATATATATATATATATATATATATTTTTATGGGTAAAAGGGATATGAGCAACTTGCTCATTTAATAAATGAGCAATTGATGAGGTGGCATGCATGTAATACATTGAGTATCTAATCACTTTTAGGATTTTTCAATCACATGCATGCCACCTCATCACTTGCTCATTTATTAAATGAGCAAGTTGCTCATACCCCTTTTCCCCTATATATATATATATATATATATATATATATATATATATATATATATGTGCTAATGTGAACTCTAGGGAATCAGAAATATCTTGAAGGCTAAAAGAATTGGAGGAGGCTACTCATCACACCATTGGAGAGAAAGAGTCATAACTTTCGTCAAGATCGTCTAGAGTTCTTTCTTCTCTTCTATTTTTCATCATGCAATTCGATACTATGTTTATTAGTTGCAAAATTATCATGAACTAATTTTATTTTCCTAGGGCTTCAATGTAGCCTAGTTTTAAAAACACAACTCGAATTTCATGTTATTTTATTCTTCTACTTTCCAAGGTTGTGTGTTTAATTTTTGATCTTAATGTGTGCAATTGTTTGACTAACTATTGTTAAATTATTGAATATGGGAATGCAGAAAGGTAACTGGTGATATTTCCCTTGAGATCTTGACCCTCGTTTTTTAGGGCTGTATTTCCATTGAATCATGGGAATGCAGAGCTGTATTTTTATATATCTTTTTTTAGGGTTTCTTTGGGGGATATATATATATATATGTGCTAATGTGAACTCTAGAGAATCAGAAATATCTTGAAGGCTAAAAGAATTCGAGGAGGCTACTCATCACACCATTGGAGAGAAAGAGTCATAACTTTCGTCAAGATCGTCTAAAGTTCTTTCTTCTCTTCTATTTTTCATTATGCAATTCGATACTATGTTTATTAGTTGCTAAATTATCATGAACTAATTTTATTTTCCTAGGGCTTCAATGTAGTCTAGTTTTAAAAACACAACTCGAATTTCATGTTATTTTATTCTTCTACTTTCCAAGGTTGTGTGTTTAATTTTTGATCTTAATGTGTGCAATTGTTTGACTAACTATTGTTAAATTATTGAATCATGGGAATGCAGAGAGGTAACTGGTGATATTTCCCTTGAGATCTTGACCATCTTTTTTATGTGCTTTTCAGACCATGTGAACGGGTCCTGCATGTCCTGCCTCCATCGACTTTTCTTGGGAATCTACTATCAACCTCTTCCACTTCGGTAATGAAAAATCTGTGCTCCAGGAAAAATCCTATGGTTATACTGTTACAAGGAAAAGCCTATACCTCTTTCCACACTGACCTTGGGAAGACAAAACCTTAGTAGGAAGTCCCTCCTAATGCATTGCAATTTTTTTTAATGATAGACAATATCTTATAAAACAAGATTAAGCATACTTGTTTTTTTTAGAATTGTTAAATTTCAAAATTCCTTACAAAATTGTGAGAGTCATGTGATTATACATAAAAGAGGAATGTGACGCTATTCTTGTGATTATCCCCTTACACCTAGTCTTAAATAGATTTTAAGTAAATAGAGGGATAGTGATTAAATAATTGAATGAATAAAGTTTTATCTACTCCAATATTTTGATTTGCTTAGTAACTACGGGTAGTCATCACCAAAGTTTACTTTTACGTCAAACGATAACTTGAAATATGAGTATGCAAAACCACTCTAAGTGCGTGACTTGTTGAGTAACCGGGTGAATCCATCACAAATATTTGCATTTGCGTCAAAAAGCAAGTGCAACTTATAAGAAAAAGAAGATAGGAAAAAAAGAAAAAAAAAAGAAAAAAAAAGAAAAAAAAGAAATAGAAAAACTCTAGTTTGCTACTCGGTTTGCAGTAGTGAGAAGATGTGATTATAGATGGAGTTGTTACATGATATAGTTACGTTAATTGCATGAAAAATTTGATTGGGTTTGGAATTGTGTATGAATAATTGCACCGGAGAAAATGAGTATGCTTAGTTTTTCTTATTTGCTATTGTTTATATATTAAGTTAAAGATTTGATGCTTGCATGATAAGTCCTTTGGGTGCGATGAATTGAGCCTAATATTATTACTCTTATTTGATTTATGGTTTTTTCCCTTTTTGCTCAAGGACAAGCAAAATCTTAAGTTTGATGGTATTTGATGAGCGTAATTTATTCCTGATTTTATTACTATTTTTACGCATAAAAATTGTGAGTTCGCGTTTATTTAATTCAATTTCATCATACTTCTATTTAATTTTATTTATTTATTTAATTTTGAAGGAATGAGATGATTGTTAGGATTATGGAATCAAATACATGAAGTCACAGTGCTTGGAGTTGGAGAAAAAGAAGACACAAAGCAATACGAAAATAGGAGCAATAACAGCACCTAGAACTTGTACGATTGTTTTGAAAATGAAGAATCTAAACTTGTGTTCTAAATAAAAGATGTTGGTCGTCGAATCTTCTGCGAAACGAGGACTCATACGTCACAAACGGAGTTATGTAGCTCTGGAAAAATTATCTTTTTTACAACCTGCAAGTAGAAAACAGCAAATGGACAGTCGACCGTTAAACTTAGTGTTTGGAGAACATAACATCACAGTCGACCGTGACGAGGCTGATGCTATAATTTGAGTTTAGGTTTCGGGTCCAATGACCTGTATATATATATATATATATATATATATATATATATATATATATATATGGAAAATGCTCCATTGAAAATGCAAATATTGTGGAAAACGTGAAAACAAGCTTAGGCCGTTGTTTCCAACAACGGCCTAAGTTATAATGCATTATAACCTAGGCCATTGTTTCCAACAACGGCCTAAGTGGTTTTCCACGTTTTCACAGATATTTGCGTTTTCAACTGAGCATTTCCCTATATATATATAAGGAAAGCTTCAGTTGTGCACTACCTCTAGTAGGCCTTCGGGCGTTCATATCGACGATCCGAACCGTTCACATTTATCTACACATCTAAATTAGTCTAAATATGTAAAATCAAATCATTTGAAATTCATTTGCCCATCCATCATATGACTATAAAAAATAATGATTTTCAGCCATACAATTTTGTAACACTTCAATATATGGGTAAATGAATTTCAAATGATTTGATTTTACATTGATATATAGGGAAAACCGTTCACATTGATATATAGGGAAAGCTTCGGTTGTGCACTACCTCTAGTGCACACGACGTGTGCACTAGGCCTTCGGGCGTTCATATCGCCGATCCAAACTGTTTACATTGATCTACACATCTAAATTAGTCTAAATATGTAAAATCAAATCATTTGAAATTCATTTGCCCATTCATCATGTGACTATAAAAATCAATGATTTTCAGCCATACAATTTTGTAACACTTCAATGGATGGGTAAATAAATTTCAAATAATTTGATTTTACATATTTAGACTAATTTAGATGTGTAGATCAATGTGAATGGTTCGGATCTTCGATATGTACGCCCGAAGGCCTAGTGCACACGCCGTGTGAACTAGAGGTAGTGCACAACCGAAGCTTTCCCTATATATATATATATATATATATATATATATATATATATATATATATATATATATATATATATAGTGTTTCTTTGGGGGATATATATAGATGCTAATGTTAACTCTAGGGAATCAGAAATATCTTGGAGGTTAAAAGAGTTACAAGAGACGATTCATCACACCATTGGAGAGGAAGAGTCATATCTTTCATCAAGGTTGTCTAGAGTTCTTTCTTCGCTTCTACTTTTTATTTTGCAATCCAATACTATGTTTATTAGTTGCAAAATTATCATGAAATAATTTTATTTTTCTAGAGCTTCGATGTAACCTAGTTTTGAAAACACAATTCAGATTTCTTGTCATTTCATTCTTCTACTTTCCTTGGTTGTGTGTTTAATTTTTTATCTTAATGCGTGCAATTGTTTAACTATTGTTTGAATTATTGAATTATAGGGGATGCCGAACTGGTGATTTAGAACTATAAATTTGAACAACATTGATTGAGCGAAATTAGAGATAATTTACTTCGATTAATGTGATTATAAAGAAATCCATAAAACTTAATGAATCTTCAATTAATTAAATTTGAACAGAGATATGATGAATTGTTAGTTGGGGATATGTTTGGTGTTATTCGAGAGTATACATTGAATAATTAGGGGATTTTGGTTTATAGCATAGAACTGTAGAGTTTTTAGTTACTCGATTATGAATTGTGCGAGATTAACTATGTAAAATAAAAAACCCTAGATCTAGTTTTGCAATTAATGAACCCTAAAATTTTAGATTTCTTTTTTAAAAAAACTAGTTTAGTTTTTTCCTTTAGTTTAATTTAATTTATTTTTTTTAAATCAAAATTTTCGATTCTCTAAATAGTAGTTAATCTAGTGAATTTTGGTACTTAATAAAATAATTAGTTCTTGTGGGTTCGACACACTTTTATTTGAAAACTATACTACTTGTTGCGATTTTATACACTTGCAAATTATTCCATCATGTTTTTGGCGCCGTTGTCAGGGACTAATTATTCTTTTATTGATATTGATAATTGCTAGATTATTACTAATTTAGATTTTTTTAAAGAAAGATAGATTTGATTAGTTTTTCTGTTATTTAATAAATCTATTTCAGGACAAAGATGTGTATCACCATGGCGAACGTCGGTAATGGAGAAGAAAATAATGCTTTGAGAGACTATGTTATGCCCTCGGTTAATGGAACAACATCAAGTATAAAGAGGTCGGCTATACAAGCTAACAATTTTGAGATTAAATTGGCGATCATTCAAATAATTCTACAGACTGTTCAGTATGGTGGACTGTCGCACGAGGATCCTAATGTTCATATTGTAAACTTTCTAGAAATTTGTGCAACTTACAAGTACAATGGTGTATCAGATAATGCAATTTGATTGCGACACATTCCTTTTTCACTAAGAGATGAGGCTTGGATTGGCTCGGCTAAACTCTCTACCACCGGGTGGTATTACTACTTGGAAGGGACTTGCACAAAAATTTCTAGATAAGTATTTTCTGCCGATAAAGGCAACAAAGTTAAGGAATGACATTACCACATTTACTCAATTTGAGAATGAACCTTTACATGATGCATGAGAGAGGTATAAAAAGTTATTGAGAAAGTGTCCTCATCATGAACTTCTGAAACGGCTGCAAGTCCAAACATTCTATATTGGTTTGGGAGTTACAAATCAATCTATGGTTGATGCAGCAGCTGTAGGAGCTCTTATGAGAAAACTCATGAAGAGGCCTATGAACTTTTAGAGAAAATGACGTCTAACAATTACTAGTGGTCTTCACAGAGAGCAATGCCCAGAAAAAACAACTGGAGTTTTTTAGCTTGACCCTATTACCACATTGGTAGTACAGTTTGCTACTTTTTCTAAATAACTAGGTAATATCAATGTTAATGTTTTTCAAACAGATATTATTTGTGATCAATGTGCAGAAAATCATTCAAGTATTGATTACCAAGTGGAAAACATAATTGCTCAATCACATTCCTATCAAGCAAATTATATGGTCCAACTTTCAACATCAAAACAATTATTATTCGAATACGTATAATTTAGGATGGAGAAACCACCATAATTTTTCTTGGATCAACAATCGATGAGCAATTAGACGACCTCAAAATTTTTCACAGCAAGAAAATAAGCCGACACTTGAAAAGATGTTCATGCAATACATACAAAAGACATATTTGGCGATACAAAATAATACGACTTCAATTCACAACCTTGAGGCTCAGATTAGTCAACTTTCAAATATTCTTACAGAAAGAACATCAAGAACCTTACCTAGTAACACAATGAAAATCCCAAGGAGCATGTCAAAGTAATAACACTAAGAAGTGGGCGAACAATTGAGCAGCCACATGCACAAACTGCCAAACAGAATGTGGTTGAAAATCAAGATGCTAATTTTTTAGGAACAAATGCAGTAGGTGGCCAACAACCATGTTGGGAATTCTTAGAAGATTAATGGAGCTTCAAACCTCACAGTTTCCAGGAATTTTAATTCTGAAACTTATCATAATTCACCTTATGATCCACTGATACCTTTTCAGCAAAGATTTAAAAAGAATAATCTCGATAATCAATTCTCTAAATTTTTACATATTTTAAAGAAATTTTATATTAATATTCCTCTTATTGAAGTTTTAGAACAAATGGCTAAATATGCTAATTTTTAAAGGATATTTTATCAAACAAGCGAAAGTTAGAGGAGCATGAGATGGTGATGCTAACTGAAGAGAGTAGTACACTTTTACAAAAGAAATTACCTCCTAAACTTAAAGATCATGGGAGTTTTATGATACCTTGCATTATTGAAAATTCTTATTTTGATAAAGCTTTATGTGATTTAGGAGCAAGTATTAATCTTATGCCTTTTTCAGTTTTCAGGAAACTTTGTCTTGGAGAAGCAAAGCCTACTATAATTTCTTTACAATTGGCATACAGAACTATCAAGTACCCAAGATGAATACTTGAAGATATTTTGGTGAAGGTAGAAAAGTTCATATTCCAAGCTGATTTCATAGTGCTTAACATGGAGGAAAATGAAAAAAATATGTTGATTTTGGGGCAAACTTTTCTAGCTACGAGGAGAGCTTTGATTGATGTCCAACAAAGAAAACTTATTTTGACGGTTAAGGATGTGCAAGTAACGTTTGATGTCTTTAAATTCATGGAGTTTCCTGCTGAAGTTCACTAGTGTTTTCAAGTTGGTGAAATTGGTTTAGTCGTGGGCGAGACACATAGGGCTAAAGTTGAAAAGTTACCATAAAAGTGTGTCTAACAAATTCAGCAATTCTTGAATTTAAGAAAGAAAATGGTTTGAAATATGTTCGGTATTTGGAAGATGCACAATCTATTCATCTTTCTTTTCAGCTAAAATTCAAAGATGTGCGGATATCAAAGACGTCTTCTTCATGAAATAAAAAGCTCAAACTCGAGTTTAAACCAATGCCATTTAGTTTGTGGGATGCACAGAGAAAACCTAATACACTCATGAAGGAAGTTGTTAGAAAAGATGTTCTTAACTTGTTGGATCTTGGCATCACATAATCATCTCAGCTACCACGTCCGGCTGATGACATAAAGCTTAGCACTTCCTGGGAGGTAACCCATATTTTCTTTTTTCCTATCTTTATATATATATATATATATATATATATATCAAAAGTTTATTTTAATTTTAATTTTATTTTATAGGATTGCATAAGTTTGGGGGTTTCCAGCAGGGTTATTTTTTAGACCTACTTTGATAGCTGTATTTGGGCAGGATGGAGTCCGAATCTAGAAAAGTGTTTCAAAGAGGGATCAAAGGAAATTGTCATAACTTTCCAATGCAAAAAGAATCAGGAAATTTGGACATCTACAACTCCATATATCACCAAAACAATGAACATCACTCATCCAGAATTTCAACATGAATCATGAGAGCAATTCTGAACTTTTCTCATTCTTCTTCTTTTTTTTATTTTATGTTCTCAATTGAGGACAATGTGATATTTAAATTTGGGGGAAGGGGTCACAAAAAAATTGGACTTAAATTATGATTACCATTACGCTTTTGGGTTCTTGTGGGCTTTCCCTTAGGGATCTTGACCCTTTTTTAATGTGCTTTTCAGACCAGGTGAATGGGTCCTGCATATGACCTGCCTCCACCGACTTCGCTTGGGAATCTACAATCAACCTTTTCCACTTTGGCATTGAAAGATCCATGCTCCCTGAGGAAGAATCCAATGGTTATACTCTTACAAGGAAAGCATATACCTCTTTCCACACTCGCATTGGGAGGACAGAACCTTTGCAGGAAGTCCCTCCTAAAGCATTACAATTTTTTTTTATATTGATAGGCAATATATTATAAAGCAAGATTAAGCATACTTATTTTTTTTAGAATTGTTGAATTTCAAAATTCCTTACAAAATTGTGAGAGTCATGTGATTATACATAAAAGAGGAATGCAGCGCTTTTCTTGTGATTATCCCCTTTGATTTAGTCCTAAACAGGTTTTAAGTAAATAGAGTGATAGCGGTTAAATGATTGAATGAATAAATTTTTATCTACTCTAATATTTTGAGCTGCTTAGTAACTAGGGGTATTCATCACAATTGTTTACTTTTATATCAAACGACAACTTGAAATATGAATATGCAAAAGCACTCTAAGTTCATGACTTGTTGAGTAAACGGGTGAACCCATCACAAATATTTTCATTTGAGTAAAAAGGCAAGTGCAACTTAGAACAAGAAGAAGAATAGAGAAAATAGAAAAGAAAAAAAGAAAAAAAATATAGTTTGGTACTCGGTTGTAATAGTGAGAAGGGGTGATTACAGATGGAGTTGTTACATGATATAGTTGCGTTAATTGCAAGACAAATTTGATTGGGTTTGGAATTGTGTATGAATAATTGCATTGGAGAAAGTGAGTATATTTGCTATTGTTTATATATTAAGTTGAAGATTTGATGCTTGCATGTAAGTCCTTTGGGTGCGATGAATTGAGCCTAATATTATTACTCTTATTTGATTTATGGTTTTTCATTTTTGCTCAAGGACAAGCAAAATCTTAAGTTCGAGGGTATTTGATGAGCGTATTTTATTCCTGATTTTATTAGCCTTTTTATGCATAAAAATTGTGAGTTCGCGTTTATTTAATTCAATTTCATCTTATTTATACTTAATTTTATTTATTTATTTAATTTTAAAGGAATGAGATGATTGTTAGGATCATGGACTCAAATACACTAAGTCACGGTGCTTGGAGTTGGAGAAATAGAAGACACCAAGCAATACGAACAAAGAGCAATAACAGCACCTAGAACTTGTACGGCAGTTTTGAACAGGAAGATAGACGGATTTGAACTTGTGTTCTAAATAAAGATGTTGGTCGTCGAGTCTTCTTCGAAGCGTGGATTCATACGTCACAAACGGAATTCTATAGCTCCAAAAAAATTATCTTTTCTACAACTTGCATGCAGAAAACAGCAAATGGACAGTCGACCGTTAAACTTACTGTTTGGAGAACAGAACATCACAGTCGACCAACCTAAATTGCAGTCGACCTTGATGGGGCTGATGCTATAATTTGAGTTTGGGTTTCGGGTCCAATGGCCTGTATTTTTATATATCATTTTTTAGGGTTTCTTTGGGGGATATATATAGATGCTAATGTTAACTCTAGGGAATCAGAAAATATCTTGGAGGTTAAAAGAGTTATAGGAGACGATTCATCACACCATTGGAGAGGAAGAGCCATATCTTTCGTCAAGACCGTCTAGAGTTCTTTCTTCGCTTCTACTTTTCATTATGCAATCAAATACTATGTTTATTAGTTGCAAAATTATCATGAAATAATTTTATTTTTCTAGGGCTTCGATGTAACCTAGTTTTGAAAACACTATTCGGATTTCATGTTATTTTATTCTTCAACTTTCCATGGTTGTGTGTTTAATTTTTGATCAATGCGTGTAATAGTTTGGACAACTATTGTTTGAATTATTGATTTATAGTGGGTGTCGAAAGGTAACTTGAGATTTAGAACTATAAAATTGAACAACATTGATGGAGCGAAATTAGAGATAATTTACCGCGATTAATGTAACTATAAAGAAATTCACAGAATTTAATGAATCTTCAATTAATTAAATTTGCATAGAGATATAACGAATTGTTAGGTGAGGGTATGTTTGGGGTTATTCGAGAGTGGACATTGAATAATTAGGGGATGTTGGTTTACAACATAGAAACGAGAGTTTTTAGTCACATAAAATTATGAATTGTGTGAGATTAACTCGGTGAAATCAAAAGCCCTAGAACTAGTTTTGCAATTAATAAACCCTGGAATTTCAGATTGCGTATTTTCTAAAAATTAGTTTAGTTTTTCCTTTAGTTTAATTTGATTTAGTATTTGTTTTACCAAATTTTTCGATTATCCAAATAGTAGTTAATCTAGTAAATTTCGGTACTCAATAAAATAGTTAGTTCTTGTGGATTCGATATTTTTATAAAAAAATATACTACTTTTTGTGATTTTGTGCACTTGCAAATTATTCCATCAATACCCATTATTTGAATAGTGGAAAAAGTATTGCTACTGCTTGTGGTTTTTCCGCTTAGTGAATTTCCCACGTAAAAATTCTTGATGTTCTTGCTTACTTATTTATGTTGAGTTTGTGCAATTTTTTATTTTGTGATTATCGATCCTAGCACTATTGTCTAGTAGGATATATATATATATATATATATATATATATATATATATCTATATATATATATATATATATATATATATATATATATATATATATATATATATATATATATATCTTCTCTACTACTATAATGGGAGAAGGCCTTAGTCCTTCACCCAACCCGTGCAACGCACGTGTTGGTAAAATTTTTTTTTGCCCTTTTCATTCCCCCACCAAAAAAAAATTCCCCCACGTGCAAATCACGTAATTTTTTTCCCTTTTCATTCCCCGCTCAAAAAAAAAATCCCACGTGCAAAGCACGTGTATAATATTTTTTTTTTTACCCTTTTCATTCCTCCCAATTTTTCCCCACGTGCACAACACATGTATAATACTAGTATATATATATAGGGAAAGCTTCGGTTGTGCACCGGTCTGCACACCGCTGTGTGCACTCGCGCTCATCCGTCCGATCTACCACGTGATCCTGATCGAGATCTAGTGGCTATTACAAGCAGCGCTCATCTCACTTATACTTACGGTTATTTTGGTCATTTCCCTACCCAAAATCCACAAACCAGCGCCCTCTTTCTCTGCTTTCGTTCTCACACTCTCTTTCTCTGCTCTCCTTCTCACGCCCAACCCTAATTCCCAAATCGCAACCCTTTACCTCTCTCTCACTCTCTCGTGATCGCGATCTCGATCAAAGAATTCCCACTCCAAATCCTCTAATTCGGGAACGGGACGAAACCCTAGCTCCGAATCCCCGTGCTTCCCCTTCACCACTGCTCGATCGCTTACACTTTTCCCTTTCGAAACTCCAAATCCGGACGTAACATCATCTTGAAATGATATCAGGTATAAATTTTTTTCCTAATTTTTTCACTTCATCGAAACCCTAATTTATTCCAACATCTGTAGAAAATTCTTGAAAATTTTTCGATTATCATTTCTTTCATTTCTTTTGAATATCTAGGGTTTTTAGTAATTCATTTCTTGAAATTAAGTGTATTGTGTGCCTCATAATAGATTTTGTTGTAGACAGTGAAAATTTATACATGTATTAATGAAACACTTTCGATGACACAACAGGTGGATTCCTTTCATCTTTGTTGTTCATTTGTTTCGTGCGTTTAATGCACAAGAGGTGGATTCCTCAACCGATGAAAGCTCCGATGACACTGCCAATTATATGGGTTGAGGGAAGTGTTTGATTTGCTTTTATATTTTAAATTTAGTCCCTTTTTCCCCCCCGTTTGTAGGCAGTGATGAATGCATAAAATGGTCAAGTTTATTGTTGTGCCCCCCCCCCCCCCCCCCCCCCCCCCCTACCAAGTCAGGTTTATGAATAAGTTAGTTTTATTTATGGTAGTTGCTTCTCCTTATATGAATCTTGACTAGCATCAGTTTGTCTAAGATATTGTACTTGTGTTGGTAGTTGCTCCTCCTTATATAATAGTAGTTGCTCCTCCTTATATATGTAAGCTTCGGTTGTGCACTGGTCTGGTGCACACCGCTGTGTGCACTTGCGCTCATCCATATGATCTACCCCCGTGAAATTCTAGAAATAATGTATGTGAAGTTAATACAATGTGAAATTTCTTGAAACCATATTTCCTTGAATAAGATCTGTGCACTTAATGGTTAATTGGATGTGAAATATGTGCTCTTAATTGAATTTTGTAGGATGGCATCATTTTTGGTTCTCATGTAAAATCATATTGTCATCAATTTTTGTGTCTCATGATTGAAACATATCAGTTTTTGTGAATAGCTTCATGTCCAATTTCTGTTTTTGCTTTCATTAGTCCCTTCATTTTTAGACTTGGATATGGTGGGGGTGCTAAAAATATGGTTGAAACTATTAGGCATGGCATTATAATGCATCCATAGTGCTACTCAATCTTATGCATTTGATATGCTTATATTTGATTATGTAAATTGGGAGAACAATTACCCAATAGTATTGAGCCTACAATTTTTGGGTATACTTGATGTAAAAGCTGTGGCTGATGTAAAAGCTATGGCTCAATACACTTATACTTGAGCATGGCTGGTGTTACACTTATGTAAAAGCTATGGCTCGTGTTACACCTACACGTCAGTTTCTGATTCTGGTTTTGAGCCTACACGTCTGTTTTTTCTGTTGTTACACTTATACTTGACGTAAAAGCTACGGCTGGTGTTTTTTCCGGTTGAGGGTTATTTTGGTCATTTCCCTACCCCCATGTGAAATCAGTTTGTCACACATTTTGGGTTCTCATGGTTGAATAGCATCAGTTTCTGTGAATAACATCATGTCCAGTTTCTGATTTTGGTTACATTAGTGTCTTCATTGTTTATACTTGAAAGAGGTGGGGGTGCTACAAATTGGGTTGGAACTAGAAGGCGTGGCATAATATTGCAGCCATAGTGCTACTCAATTTTATGCATTTGATACACTTATACTTGATTCAAAATTGACATAATAATGCTCTTTAGTTCTGAGCCTACACCTTTTGAGTATTTTAACTTTTGTGAAATCATGCTCTCATGAACTATTAGTGAAATCGTGCTCTAATTTTTTGCTATTTTTATGGTGTTGTTGTGAACCATCAGCAATAGATGAAGAGTAGTAGATGTAATCTTGTGAATCATCAGTAGTACATTCTTCACCAAAAAGAGCAGAAGCAGCAATCTGTGAAGCCTTTTTTGATGGTGAAGCATCAGCAGTAGATGTAATTTTTTATATTAGTAGCAGCAGCATGTATGATGGTTGGAGACCACATTTTTTATGGTTGACTGCCTCAGTAGCTGCAGCATGTAATTTTTTTTATTGTTGAATAGCTCAGACTGTAAAAAAAAGTTGCTTGACTGATGCATCTAGATGGTTAAAGAACTCATGTACTGTTTCAAAATCATTCTGATTCTAGGATGATTCGGTGATGTGTATTAATTGTAAATCAAAGAATTAGAAGGCATGGCTCAATCTTTATGATGTGTATTAATTTGCAACCTTGGATGTTCTGTTTCCATTTGAATAACTATTGTATTTGACATGTTACAAACTTTTGTAATCTTTATGATATGAATGAATATGCACATTCTATGCCACAGTTTGCAAGGAAATACCAATTAACCGCATCCAATTAACAGCCCATATTTCACAACTAATTAGCAGTAAAAATAAGAAACTGGGTTGGGAAATTAACAGCCCATATTTTACATCCAATTAACCACAACTTATTAGGTGCACAGATCTTATTCAGGAAATTAGGGTTTCAAGAAATTTCACATTGTATTAACTTCACATATATTATTTCTACAATTACAACTATTATAATCGGCTACATTATTTCAAGATTTTCGTGATTTATAAAGAAATGGAAGAAATGATAATCGAAAAATTTTCAAGAATTTTCTACAGATGTTGCAATAAATTAGCGTTTTGATGAAGCGAAAAAATTAGGAAAAAATTTTATACCTGATATCATTTCAAGATGATGTTACGTCTGGATCTGGAGTTTCGAAAGGGAAAAGTGGAAGCGATCGAGTAGTGGTGAAGGGAAAGCGCGGGGCTTCGGAGCTAGGGTTTCGTCCCATTCCCGAATTAGAGGATTTGGAGTGGGGGTTTTTTGATCGTGATCGCGATCGCGAGAGAGAGAGAGTGAGAGAGAGGTAGAGGGTTGCGATTTGGGAATTAGGGTTGGGC
>CM030361.1:137216082-137259460 GCA_017893485.1 Hemerocallis citrina
TTTGATGTTCAATCAACAGCACTCTAATGGAAAACACTATACACAGTCAAGTTTATTAATTTTTTCCATAATTAACAATAGGCACAAATAACATTTTATGTAATCAGATTATGGCACTATATAAACATTATATCATAATCTGTATGTGCAACTCTTTGCAACTCTACAAAAAACAAAGTATGCATAAGAAAAATATATTCAGTTTCCATCAAGCGACCAAGAAAACCTATTTGTAACATACTGTATTTAAGCATTGGTAGCCTTCTCCGTTCGCATTTTTGTCTCACTTACCAAGGTGATTCACGGTCCGGGTAACCTTGGTTATGTCTAGTTTAAAACATCTTTCTTGGTTTAATGATTATCTTAGGTGTTTACATATCAATAACTGCCAATAAGAATATTATATGAGAATAAGGGGGGCTAGGGTGTCATCCTGGCTAATAGCTAGGGAGACATCTCAAACTCATATTCGATCATCTAAAACAAAAAATTCAAACTATTAGATGTGATCTACATCACAAAAACTATTTGTATACAAAATTTGAAAATATTTTAATGTGTTTAAAGTTTAAGCCACTCATCATGCCAGCCCAAAAATAGAGTAAAACTCCAAACCGTTCATAAAACGCCTTTTTTTTTGTTGCATGATAAACGTTAAATCTCATCAAATTGGATTCGAAATTCTGCACACTTTTCAAGATATAAATCACATATAATGGTGTAGATTTTCATTTTTTAAATGTGACATTAACTTTAGGATGTCTCCCTAGCCAAGTTACTAGGGTGACACCCTAGCCCCCGTATTCTCATAGTATATAAATTACAAAAATATATATTACAAACTACGAAGTAATACATATCTAGCAATGTCTTTCTGGTAAGATTTTAAATTGCCCAGTTTTGGTACTTTTTGTCCCTATTTGAATGGAACTATCCATGTCAAGAATGTTGAAGAATCTACCACAACTCATAGTGCATATAGCGGAAGTACACCACAAGCAATAGAAACTACCAAGACTTAGATGAACCAAGAACAAGCCACCACAATAATACAAGATCTCACAAGAACACAATCATATGCCAGAGATAATCAATACTTACTCCCCAAGAAGACAACGATTACAAAGAGATTACAACTTTCAATCTCTTTCCCTCACCTTTGAAACACTTGGCACAATCCCCTCTTGAAGTTGAACAATGATAACGGCTCACCAATTCTCTCTGATCTCAGTTATATAAACCCTAGAGTCTACAGCCATATATAAAGTCCCCCAAGTAAACCCTAAATGATAAACACAAATCCAGCTTATTGGGCATGAAACCCGTCAACCCAAATAACACAGCGCCGATGTTGGTCAATCGCACCCCCAGATTGGTCGACCGCAACGTGTAAAGCCAACTCCTGAACTCTAGACCGGTCGACCGCAACGGTCGACTATCCCGCTCTGTGTTGGACCCTGTACACTCGAAGAACCTCCTACAGTCAGGGTCGGTCGACCGCACCCCGGTCGGTCGACCGCAACTCTTCAGACTGCACATTTTCTACTTGCTGCTGTGGTTTCTTGCTGTCTTCGTCTTCTCTTCTTCTCCAACTTCAAGTACTCAGTGCCAATGTGTATTTGACGCCACAATCCTAACAATCTCCCACTTGGACCAAATACACAACGCTTCAAAGTTATTGTAACCTTTACCTCGCATTATTTCTGTCAATCTCCCACTTTCATAGAAGACTCAAGTACTCTCCACTTCCGCCACTCCACCACGTGGAGTGCACCGACCACCCCTCATCACCTCATAAAGGATGTGCTCCACCAATCGCATAGAGCACGAATACCGGAGAAAACAACCTCCCATGTCGGATTCCGTGTTACAAGACTTCCCACTCGCAGAATCTCCATTAACAGCGGACATGGGTTCAAAGCCTCTCAATGCACCCTCTGCACTAGAAAATCTCCGTGGACGACACCCCCACAAAATCCTCAGACTGTTTAACCCTTACAGTCTCATTTCGGTTACCCTCATCGACATCACCCCGTATATCGATATCAGTGCTCTCTACCTCACAAAAGTGACTTGAAGCTTCGACTGTCATATCGCAAAGTACCCTCACCGCAGCAACATCTTGCCCTCTATGATCACTTCCATGGCCAACAACTCCTACTAAATTAGTATGGCCAACAGCTCCCACTAAATTAGTAACCTCCCCTCCACAACTGAAAGAACTCGGTTGCACCCCACACAACCTACTACCCGATTCCGACTGAGAGTCAGCTACAGGAGAAACGCTCCTTACGTCTCTAAGCAAATACAGTGTTCCCTCATGCTTTCCTTTTGCAATCACCCTTAAACCTGCAGCTATACCCACTCCCCACTACCAACTGTAGTACACATACCCTCTTTGTCTAGCCTTCCAATCGAGATAAGATTTTTTCTTCAAGTCTGGAACATGCCTTGTCTTCCGCAAGACAACACACTGATCATTATTGGCTTTCATGCGAACAGTATCAACCCTTCGTACAGGACACCGGTGACCATTCCCCACGATCACATCTCCAAAAGAACCCTCCTCGTGGTCATCAAACACCTCTCCTCAGAGTGCAATAAAAAAAGCTCTCAAATTAATACACAATCTTGAGTGCCCAACTCCTCCCGAACTGATAAGCATAACTCTTCAACAACCCCCACTTGAGCTTCCATTGGGGTATCTCTCTTCGGTTTCTCCTGCTTCTTCATATAAGCCTTGCAAATGCGCATCATATGACCCTTCTTGTGACAATACCACCACCCAGGCCCATTTCTCCATCGCTTTCATCAGACCCACTCTCAGATGAACTACTCAGATCCTTTCTTCTTCGACTGCTCTTAGATCTCTCATGCCTCCTCTCAACAAACATTACGGAATCTCTTGAAGATGATGGATATCCCCCATTTCTTACCCTTCTCACCTCCTCGTTCAGAATGTTACTCACTACATCCTGTAGAGTCGTCAAATCTGCTATAGTGTCTGTAATAGTCTATTCCACTGTACCATAACTATCAGGTAAAATAGATAGAAAAATAATGACTGCCTCCTTTTTGAAAACTTTAAACCTGCAGCTTCCATCTGATTATAAACTATACAGTAATTGTTCACATGCTCTGCTACTAAACCCCCTTCCCTCAATTTCATATTAACTAATTTCTTCAGATGAAGAATTTGATTAGATGCCAGCGGTTTCTCATACATATCCGTGAGAATCTCCATAGCCTCCTTTGTGGTCTTTGCCTTCGAGATATGAAATAACGCCTTCCTACTAAGCCCCAACTGAATCTGCCCTAACGCCTTTTGATCCAAACGATTCCACTCCGCCAAGACCTTCGCATCCTTGTCTCCACCTTCCAACTTCTCATCAAACAACGGACCATCAAGATCTTTCTGACGAAGATACACTATCATTTGAATCTTCCACATCGCGAGTCACTCCCATCGAACCTCTCGATCTTCGACTTGCTATCGGCCATCTCGAACCTAGAGCTCTGATACCACTTGTTGAAAAATCTACCACAACTGGTAGTGCTAATAGCGGAAGTACACCACAAGCAATAGAAACTACTGAGACTTAGATGAACCGAGAACAAGCCACCACAATATATGCAAGATCTCACAAGAACACAATCAATATGCAGAGATAACCAATACTTCTTATTCCCCAAGAAATACAAAGATTACAAAAGAGATTAACTCTCAATCTCTCTCTCTCATCTTTGAAACACTCGGCACAATCCCCTCTTGAAGTTGAACAATGATAACGGCTCACTGATTCTCTCTGATCTCAGTTATATAAACCACAGAGTCTACATCAATATATATAGCCCCCAAGTAAACCCTAAAGATAAACACAAATCCAACTTATTAGGCCTGAAACATGTTAGCCCAAATAACACACAGCACTGATGTTGGTCGACTGCACCCCCAGGTCGGTCGACCGCAACGTGTAAAACCAACTCCTGAACTCTAGACCGGTCGACCACACGGTCGACTGTCCCGCTCTCTGTTGGACCCTGTACACTCGAAGAACCTCCTACAGTCAGGGTTGGTCGACCGCACCCCGGTCAGTCGACCGCACCTCTGCAGACTGCACATCTTCTACTTGTTGTTGTTGTCTCTTACTTCTTCATCTTCTCCTCTTCTTCTCCAACTTCAAGTACTCAGTGGCTACGTGTATTTGAGGTCATAATCCTAACAAAGAAGTCATAGCAATACACAGACACTAAAGACAAGAGGAACATTGTTATAAATAGCCCAGTAAAGCCCTTGTTTGGCCTCTTTTACATATTCAAATATAATTTTTTTAATCGCCTTGTACATTATATACTGCCTTCTTATAATGTTATTTATTAGTATCTTGAAGAATTTACTATTATTTTTTCATTTATTTATTAGTAACAAAAAAAAATTATTTCTATTCTTGTCATAACTTTATTTTTTTCAATTTGGGTTACATATTTTATTCTTAGTTTTTTTTACCTTAAAAAACTTTTCGGCTTATTTCCTGCTAATGACTCGGTAAACCTCAGACAAAATTTATGCCTTTCTACTAGACTACTTTCCTTTTTCCACAACATTGAATATGGAAAATCAAAACCATAAATCATATTTTACATAAAGCAGTCACGCATATTGAAAGATTAAATCAAAGGTACAAAAACATTACGCACAAAAAGAAGTACATCAGATATGAGTATGACATGATTTATACCTTTCAGTTTGCGGAAATGTAGAAAGACCCCATAAGGAACGAGAAGAGTTATGGATCCTGGAAGAAGAAGACAGAAACAAAGTAGCAGGTGCAATTCTTTCATCCATGTTGGAAAATCAAAGAGAACGAGGGACGAGAACGAATGTCAGAGAGGAGTGGAAATCAAGATTCAACATGAGCGAGATGAAATTGAAAAATGGAGAAGGGGATAAATCAAGAATGCGGTGGCAATTGGCAGGTTATCCCGACACAAAAGTCAGGAGGAGCACAGATAGATATAGTTGGGGTTGTTGGTGTCTTCTTGCTCGTCTAGCTTACTTGAACAATAAGAACTCTTCTTTCCTTTTTTACATTTAAACGTTAATGAAGAAATCAGTAGAAAAAATGGAAAGTTGGTGCTCTAACTTTCATTTGTTAAATTTCAAAAATTTATCGTTACAGTCTTAATGTAAATAGGGGAAATAGAATTTTCATTGTACAAATAAGCTAGAGGAGCAAGAAGACGCCAACAACCCAAGTTGTATATATATGTGCTCTTCATCACCCATTGTGTAGGTATACCAATTCCCTCTGCATTCTTGATTTATCCCTTCTCCATTTTTCAATTTCATCTCTCTTGTTGAATCTTGATATACATCCACTTCTCTCTAGTTTTTATACGTGTGCCTCGTTTCTCTTTGATTCTCCAACATAGATGAAAGAATTGCAACTGCTACTTTTTTCAATCTTCTCCTTCCAAGAACCAGCTCTCCTCATTCCCTCTGGGATCTTTCTACATTTTCAAAGAGGGGAAGGAGCAAGAAGACAGTAACAAACCCACTTGTTAAAATGTATTATTTTCATTTGATTCTTCTCTCCATGTTTCTCATACATCTCCTATGTAATAAATACCTTCTGTACTAACATAGTAACTAATATAGATACTATCTTGTTAACTTTCAACTTTCCTATTTTGTCTCCACTCAACATCATAAGATAAATCGTTATACATTTAACTCAAAAAGGAATATATCTCTCATAGTCCAATGTACATGATGGATCAAATTTTTGGGTCAAGAAATGCTTGTTTTGATCTGGTTTGTAGTTTCAGAATCTCCAAGCTAGAAACCAAATTCTTCCTAGATGAAGCACTGGAGTGGACAGTCCAAAAGCAGAGGCTAATGGTCTAAACTTTTAATCGGAGCTAGTAAGGCACAGCAACAATGTCTAGCATAGTTCTAATTTTATATATCTATTCAACAAATCAGTCGATTAAAAAAAAGCAATTATTGTTGCTAGTTATATGAATAGTTGCTTCTATGGGGCCTGTATGTGCTTTCTAATTATCAATCCAGTAAACACTACAATCTTCAGTTACCATATATCAAGTGAGTAAAAAAATTGTTAACAAATTATGGGGAGAATTAAAGCTTGATGGATTAGCCATACATGTAATGTAATATGCCACGAATAGGTACAAAAGGGAATAAAATACTTATATGACTTAGGTGACAACCGATATTTGTATAAAAAGTTTGAACTGTACTTACTAGCAAGACATATGAGCATACATACGATAGAGGAATGCAGACAGCTTAGAGTCTTTTAAACAAAGCTTCTAAATGTAAGTGCGGGAAAAGAGAAGAAGATAAAGGCAATAATGGGAAGTAAGGCAAAGATACAAAGGAGAGGAAACATATCAGATACTTGCAACTGTAACAATATACAAAGCCCTATATGTTGCACATACACTTGTATTTGCTAGCCATATCATGTTGCACACTTGTCAGAAACCCGAATCCGATACGGCACTTGATATTCTATTTCTAGGGAAGTTTTTCATAATCTTCTCCCTGTCAGTGCATTATCGCACTATGTCCATGTCTGCACGGCTGCCATATATATGTATGTGTGTGTGTGTAGTAGTGTTCGGGTGAGAACGGTTCTCATCACATTTAGTGTGAACTCTGCTAGTAGCTGTCCGATTTGAGACGGATCACGATTGGCTTTGGATGGATGTGATCAAAAATAAGGATAAGTGAGGCTTTCTCGACATTTTCTCTTCCCCTGCTCATTTCTCTTCATCTTCTTCAATCATATTGTCCCCAATCTTCCAAAAGCACAACTCTCAAAATCCCAAAAAATGAAGGGAAAAAATCCTTCGGTGAGAACCACGTGAGAACTTTCTTTTGGGACATTATCACATTACTTGAAAAATCCGAACAATTTATTTTGATCTACATATCTAAATTAGTCTAAGAATGGAAGATCAAGTTTTTTAGAATTGTTTGTCTGTACATTAAAGTGTTACAAATAGTATAGTTGAATATCGTTATTTTTATGGTATGTCGAATGGACAAATGATTTCAAATGACTTGATTTTATAATTTTAAACTAATTATCATTCGAAACAATATAAACGGTTTGGATCATCCACATAATGGCTATGTTAGGAGTTCTCACGAAGCTTACCGTGAGAACAGTTGCTACCAGAACGCCTTTTTATATCTTTATATATAAAGAGAGAGAGAAGATACATATATATATATATAGAAAGAGAGAGAGAGGCTAGTGTGTCACCCTAGCCAATTTAGCTAGGGAGACAACTCAAAATTCATATCTCCAGGGCCGGCCCTGGCCCTGGCCCAAGGCAGGGCGTCAGCCTAGGGCCCAAGATCAGAAGAGGGTTTAGAGGGGCACAAAAATCACAAAATCCAGGGCTTAGAAGGACACAAAAATTACAAAATTAATTATTCATACAAATTAAAATCTAAACCTAGGAATCTAAAAGTCCCCTAGGAATTCTAATCGTCCCTAACTCTTCAGTTTCTTTTCTCTCATCAACATCAAAGTCCTAATAACATAACCCTATCCACTACCGCCCTCTGAAACCCATCTCCTCCACCACCGACAGCCACCCATCACCGCCATCTCCACCTTAGCTCCACTCCAATGCCATCCACACCCGACAACTCCATTTCAATCCAATCCCGACACCTTCTATTCAAACCAAAGCCCGACGACCCCTTCTGCCATCGTTGCTGCCATCATTGTCTGGTGTCCTTGCCGCTGCCGCTGCTGTCCTCCATTGTCGGCGTCGACCACCTACTTCGGGACCCCCTTCCTTTGGCCAGTAGCCTCTCTTTCTTCTTCTTCATTCTTTACTTTTATTTGTATTTCATTTATTACTCAAGAACATATGTAAATCAGTTTGAATTTAATTAAAAGAAATGTTCTTTTGCGTTGAATGAAAGTTGAACCTCGTATATGTTGATGGGTTCATACGGAATGGGTGAGAGGTTGAAGAAGAGGTGGGCACATAGGCTCCACGTATTTTATACTTCATTTTTAGTTCCTTAATTATTCATTTGATTAATTAGAATAGGACGTGTAAATATATACATATCGTACCAAACTACTAGCACTTAATTTGATTTTGCATTCGTTTCATTTCATTTGATATATCTATATGCACGAATGTACACTCGTACATTCTTATGATATAAAAATATCAAAATCATTTGACTTCTTTAAAATAATTAATTATGCTTCTTTAATTTTTGCTAAAAGTAAAAATAAATATTTTGTACGAATAAAAATAGTATCTTGCTCTATAAAAATTCAAACTTTATCAATTATTCTGCTCAAACAAAACTTCTTATTAATAATAATCGAATAAAAGATGAAATCTTTTACAAGAAGATGCTCTTTTTATTTAAACGGTGATCCTCATAAATAATAATACAATTTCTTTAAATTAAAATCAGTTCTTATAAGAAAGACAACAACTTTACAATTATTCGATTAATAGAATCATTTCTTGTTTCTAATAATCAAATAAATGTAAAGACTTTCATAAGAAAACTTATCTTTCATAAATCAAAAGAATGATTTTTCTAAAAAAGATCACCAATTAATTATTGTGAAATTGTTAATTGATTTGAAGGCAGAGTTTTCGGTTGAGGATTTTTGAAGTGCAAGTCTTTACATTCACTATCCAGGTTCTATTGTTCTATTCTTCTATACTTTATTAATTTCATTTTAATTTCAGGGTATTGGTTTTGTGGCTCCCAGTTGTATCATATTTTATCAATGTATAAAAAAATACGCATGTCTATAAAGAGCACAATTTTAATTTTTGCAGAGGGCATTAAATACATCAGGACGCATATCTCCGCCATTAAAAATGAAAATCCACACCGTTAAATGTGATGTACAACTTAAAAAGTATGTGTATGCAAAATTTCAAAAGAATTTGATAAGTTTTAACTGCTTCCCATGCAATCAAAAAATTGACGTTTTGTACTACATTTTTAGGTCACATGATGAGTGGTTAGAACTCGTCAAATTTATTTGAATTTTTAAATGCATGTAGTTTTTTATGTAAATCATATGCAATGGAGTGGATTTTCATTTCGGACGATCATTATATGAATTTTGAGTTGTCACCCTAGCTAAGTTGGCGAAGGTGACACAATAGCCCCTTTAATCTCATATATAAATGAGAAAAGGGAGCCTCAGATTTGTAGGAGGGTTAATTCCTCCTATAGAGTGCTTGTAGCTACTTTGTGGGATCCTCTATTGACGATCGGCACCGTTCATTTTGTTCTTTATGTCAAAATATGCATACCTATAAAATATCAAGTGATTTTAAGATCGTTCATCCATACTTCAATTGTGTTAAAGTAGTCTTAGTTTAGTCCAACATCTTAAGTATATTTATATTACTTTCTGTACTCTCCTATATATAGGAACCAGTGTATTCAGTTATATGCATCCAATAACGTATTCTTTTCAATCTCTATACTATCAATTAACATGAAATCAGAGCTGGAAAAGTTTACACAAAAATTTCCCACAAAAAATTAGGGTTTTCTACCTCTCATTCCAAAGCAAAAAAATGCAGCCCCTTCTTCTTCCTCCACACCCAAATTCAAACCTAACCCTATCTTCCTCCACACCTCTGTGTCGCCGCCGCAGCTATCCCTGCAAGCCACCACCGCCGCCGAAATCCAACCAGCATCCTGACCTCCAGATCCAACCACTCATCCCGTCCTCCTCTCCACTCACACATCCTCCTCCTCTGCTCCCGAAACCTCCAGGCCCACTCTATCGCCTCTCCAACTCTCCACGCCGTCACCGCCCCCGCCCCACACCCCTCTACTCCTCTCCACTGTGTCGCTGCCTCCCTAGCATCCCGCCACCGCCCTTCCTCTCTGCCAATCGCCCTTCTCATCTCCTCTCTATACCCTAACCCTTCTCCTCACTCTCTCCAAACTCCCAGCCTAGCCCCACACCTAAAACCCCTTCTGTAGTCAAAAAAAATTTTGAAAGATGTGTCATGTTGTGCGCTGCTCCGTAATGCGTGATCGTGTTTGATTTCCTCTCCAATCACCATATCTCCTTCATACCTGTCTTCTTCTTCAGATCTAATTTAGAACTGCTCCTATGACGACCTTTAGTACTTCAACGACGGCCTCCCCTCGTCCCATGGCGACATCTCCTCCAATGGTAAGACCCTTATCCTTCAACTACTGCTCCTACGGACCTTCCCTCATTCCAATCTATCATTTCTGCTGAAGAGTATCAGAACCTCCGGCCTAGTGACTCTTTCTTTACGAGGATATTCTGATGCTGACTGGGCATGATCAATTGATGATAAGCGATCAACTAATGGGTATTTTATATTCTTTGGAGGAAATCTTATATCTTGGAAAAGTAAGAAACAACCCGTGATAGCCAAATCAAGTGCAGAGTTTAAATACCGAGTCATTGGGCATTTGGTTTCTAAAGTTTTATAGCTTAAATCTCTTCTTCGAGATTTGGCAATCCCAGTGTTATCTCCAGTTCCTCTCTACTGTGATAACAAAGCTGCTAAGCATATTTTTGAAAATTCGGTGTTTTATGAGTGCACAAAACATCAAAGTTGACCGTCACTTCGTTTAAGATGAGTGGGAGAAGAAGGTGATGTAAAACCAACTCTAAGATAGAGAATTTCCAAGAATTTTAATGGGTTAATTTTACCAACATGAAAGTTCTGATCTAAGTTAGAAATTTAAAACAGTCAACGGGTTTGATAGATTTTCAAGAACTGAATTATGCTAACAATTCCAATTAATAATTCAACCTCAATCAATAATTAAATTCCTATATGTTAGCAAGTAATAGATCCAATATCGATTTGTACTCTAATCTAGCATGTGGATCACTCAATCTCAGTATTTTGTGGTCGACAGTCAAATCAGATAATATACTAGATGATAAGGCAGTAAAACATAAATATAGAAGAATGGAAAGAGTATACCGAATGCGAAGAAATCCCACGTAGATCTCGGAGTTGGGCAGCAACTAGGATCTCAGCAACGCAGCGAGCAAAGGCAGCAACGAAGCCAAGCGCTGGCAGATCTGATCGGTGGCAAGTTGAAGGCGAGCAGGAGTGGCGTCGACGGTGAGGGGCGCCGGCGTCGGCGGAGGCAAACGGGAGCAGCGCCGCCGTTGGAGTCCGAGGGATTAGGGTTTTGGTTGACGATCGGGGGACTGGGGTGGTGTTCGGGATTGGAGGGGGAAGGAGGAGATGGGTGGAGGCTGTAGTGGTGGTAGGGTACTCGGAGATCACAGGGGAAGAAGTCGGGGTTGTTGGAGATCTGAAGAGGGAAGGGGTTGTGGTTCGGTCGACGAGGGTGTGGGTGCGGGTTGAGGGCGATGGCGAAGGTAAGGGCGTTGGGTTCTGTGGATTTGAATTGGGTACGGGAGACGAAGAGGGAAGGAGAAGAGATGGTGAAGGTGGCGGCGGGTATGTGGAGAAATAGGGTTAGAGTTTTTTTGTGTGGGGATTTGTATTTGGGAATTTTAAATTTTGGGTAGATTTTAGAATTAATCACTAACTCTAAAATTGATTAGGATTTATCACAAACCCTAATTTGGATCTCAATTGTATCACACAAAGGAGAGAGAGGAAGAGCAAAACTCAACACAGATTTTTTTTTTATCAATAATGGCATGCCTTTCTCATTCATCTTAGGGCCTTTAAATAGGCTCAATTACATCTTGAAACACATCTCCAAAATATTCTCAGAATCTAAAAATTAAAAAAAAAAACTACATATGGCTATAATTGCCAGAAACAAAAAAAATGGAAATAAAATAAAAATCCTAAACTGGAAAGATGTCCTCATCATTCTCTCCGGGTGGGAGAGAGCTCGACCCAGTCGAGTCAAAACCAGTGATCCTGTCATGGTGCTCCAAAAGATCTGGATCCAGTTGCGGGAGCCCCTCACGATCACTGCAAGTGTCATCCAATTTCGGCTTATTTTTCCACCTTACCAAATACTTGTGCATACCACCATCTCTAGTAGAGATTATCTGATCATCTAAAATATTATCCAATTCTTCTGTCGATGGGTAAGTAATATCTGGTAGTGGAGGTAATGGGGGAATCTCACCATTAGGCTGCAGAGTAGGCTCATCTATAAGAAAATTTCTAGGGTTGAATTTTGAGCCTTTATAAAGTACTAGATCCTCAATATTGAAAATTTTACTTATGCCAAAACCTTCAGGAAGGTCAACGACATAGGTACTATTATTGATTGCATGTAGAATCTTAAATGGGTCTGCAGCACGTATGTTCAAGTTCTTAACGGGTCCAACAGGAAACCGTTCCGGATGAATCCAAACCATCACTTCGTCACCAATATCAAAAGTTATAAATTTCCTTCTAGTATCTGCTATTAACTTGTAGTTAAAATTATTCTCATTAAGTTCCTTGGAAATTTCTCTATGCATGTCATGAATATTATATGCAGATGTGGGTGCAGACTCTGTGATTTTGTGATGTTCTAATAAATGAGTAAATCTATGGGTTGCCAAGTGACTTGGGAAGGAATGGGTGTCTCAGGTATACTCAATGGAGGTGACTGGATAGGCTGAATACAATTGAGAGACTGGTTATCCTCTTTTTCATCAAAGTCATCACTTATATTAGGTTCATAGGTAAACTCATTGTCGGGCTCATCAGCGATGACTGCGGTACCCTCTACTATATTGATTCTACTTGGACTAGGACAGTTGCCAGCAACATGACTGTATCCCTTACATTTATAGCACTTAGTGAGAGGGTCAATCTTACTGTAATCTCTTTCGGTGTACTTACCCTTATGTTCATCTCTATGTAAATTAAAATTTGAATTAGATTTGCTGGGGTAAGATTTGTTGGGGTGCTGAGAGGGAGGCTGAGGTCTAGGTGGGTCAGTAGGGGTCATTCTAGAGGAATGATCTCTCGAGTCGCTGGACCTAGAATCAGAACTAGCTTTAAGGGAATCTATGTCGAGGACTAGGGCGTAGGCTGCCGCTATTGAGTTTACGTTTCTATAGATTAGCTCGTTCCTAAGGTCAGCTCGTAGTCCAGCTCTGAACCTAGAGAGAGTTTGTTCTTCACTCTCTTTACCTAACGCATTGCACCGAATAAGAAAGTCATCGAATTTATCAACATATTCTTGTGTGGATTTACTTCCTTGGTACAATTGGTTCCACGAATCTAGCAATCGGGTGTGGAACGATAACGGTACATACCTCTCAGTGAGCTTCTCTTTCATGACCTCCCAAGTGGCTATGGGTGCCAGACCTCGGCCTCTGCGGGCATGTTCAAGATTGGTCCAATGTTGTTGAGCTTTACCCATTAATTTCATAGTGGCAAATTTAACTTTAAGGGCTTCGCTCATGTCGAACCACACAAAATAGTGGTCCATGGCACGGACCCAATCGAGGTAAGCTTGGGGTTCCATGTGGCCTTCAAATTGGGGAACGTCAGCCTTACCGTTCTTTTTATATTGTTCGTCAGGGTCACGTTCTTGACGTCGATCGTCATGAACATTCCCTTGAGGGATCTGACGATGGCCATGAAGCTCAGGGACAATTGTTTGATTTAGCTCCACTTTCTCAAGCCTCTGATTGATATTGGCAAGAGTCGCTTGGATGGCAGCTAGGGTAGCGGAGATATCAGGATTGTCCATGGGAAGTCTAGGGTTCCTAATTGGGTGATTGGGAAGGGATAGAAAAGGCTCTTCAGGGTCTGTGATGGTGATGCGAAGACGCATTCACCAAAAGTGGAAACTATGGGTCGTGTGTGTCCTAATAAATTTTTTTTTTTTAATGAATCTGAAATGACCTAAAATAAAATAAAAGACTAAACAATCCTAAATGAATGCAAAAATGATGCCTACGATGCAAGAACTAGGGTTTTAAGAACCTTAGCTCTGATACCAAAATGATGTAAAACCAACCCTAAGATAGAGAATTTCCAAGAATTTTAATGGGTTAATTTTACCAACATGAAAGTTCTGATCTAAGTTAGAAATTTAAAACAGTCAACGGGTTTGATGGATTTTCAAGAACTGAATTATGCTAACAATTCCAATTAATAATTCAACCTCAATCAATAATTAAATTCCTATATGTTAGCAAGTAATAGATCCAATATCGATTTGTACTCTAATCTAGCATGTGGATCACTCAATCTCAGTATTTTGTGGTCGACAGTCAAATCAGATAATATACTAAATGATAAGGCAGTAAAACATAAATATAGAAGAATGGAAAGAGTATACCGAATGCGAAGAAATCCCACGTAGATCTCGGAGTTGGGCAGCAACTAGGATCTCAGCAACGCAGCGAGCAAAGGCAGCAACGAAGCCAAGCGCTGGCAGATCTGATCGGTGGCAGGTTGAAGGCGAGCAGGAGTGGCGTCGACGGTGAGGGGCGCCGGCGTCGGCGGAGGCACACGGGAGCAGCGCCGCCGTTGGAGTCCGAGGGATTAGGGTTTTGGTTGACGATCGGGGGACTGGGGTGGTGTTCGGGATTGGAGGGGGAAGGAGGAGATGGGTGGAGGCTGTAGTGGTGGTAGGGTACTCGGAGATCACAGGGGAAGAAGTCGGGGTTGTTGGAGATCTGAAGAGGGAAGGGGTTGTGGTTCGGTCGACGAGGGTGTGGGTCGGGTTGAGGGCGATGGCGAAGGTAAGGGCGTTGGGTTCTGTGGATTTGAATTGGGTACGGGTTACGAAGAGGGAAGGAGAAGAGATGGTGAAGGTGGCGGCGGGTATGTGGAGAAATAGGGTTAGAGTTTTTTTTGTGTGGGGATTTGTATTTGGGAATTTTAAATTTTGGGTAGATTTTAGAATTAATCACTAACTCTAAAATTGATTAGGATTTATCACAAACCCTAATTTGGATCTCAATTGTATCACACAAAGGAGAGGGAGGAAGAGCAAAACTCAACACAGATTTTTTTTTTGATCAATAATGGCATGCCTTTCTCATTCATCTCAGGGTCTTTAAATAGGCTCAATTACATCTTGAAACACATCTCCAAAATATTCTCAGAATCTAAAAATTAAAAAAAAGACTACATATGGCTATAATTGCCAGAAACAAAAAAAATGGAAATAAAATAAAAATCCTAAACTGGAAAGATGTCCTCATCAGAAGGTTATTTCATTTTCATATGTTCAGTCCATTGAACAACTTGCTAATATCATAACTAAAGCTCTACCTCCTAAGCTTTTTCAGACTTTCTTGAGCAAGCTTGGCTCAATAATATCTACGCACCAGCTTAAGGGGGAGTGTTAAAGTAATCTTAGTTTAGTCTTACATCTAAAGTAGATTTATATTGCTTTTTGTACTCTCCTATATATAAGAACCAGTGTATTCAGTTATATGCATCCAATAAAGTATTCTTTTCAGTATCTATACTATCAATTAACAAATTGGTTGCAAAAAAAAACAATTTTTCTGTAACATTATGAATTGACATCATGCGATGCATGGAAAGAAGCCTCTAAAGGACTTGATTTTTTGTATATACAAGATTATGACATTATAAATTTAATGAACAGCATGGATCATCCATATAAAGCTCCACTACACGAGTACGACCCTATAAGAGGATGTTTTCCTCCTATAAATATGAGGCTCCCTTTTCTCTATATAAATATACTAGGTTTGCCCGTTGACACGTGCCTACGGCACGTCTTCGGAATGGTACACCTTGTTTGATTATATAAAATAGTTTTGGCGGTCCAGCAAATTAATTGAAGCAGCAAACATATTATATGTGAAACTTTTGGGGGTCCAGCAAAAAACATATTATATGATTTTTTTGATTTTTTTAAAAAGGTTTTTTAAATTTTTATTTTTTTAAAATTAAAAAAAATATTTTCTTAATTTTTTGAATAGAAGAGGGAGGGAGGGAGAGAGAGATTTTTAAAATTAAAAAAAAATATTTTCTTAATTTTTTGAATAGAAGAGGGAGGGAGAGAGAGAGAGGAAAAAGAAATTAAATAAATATAGGAGTTGTTTTGGGTGGAGGATTTGAATTTGAGTTTTGGGGGAAAACTTTTAGGAGGAAAAATATGTTTTGTGAGGTTAGATCTGAACCTTTGATTTTTGGGGGGATTGAAGGAGAGCCACTTGATAGCTTTCTTTGTGTTTTATTATATAGATATACACACAATTTTATACATGAGTTTCATATACACATGGGTTTTTCCCCCATGGATCCCTAAAAAATATTGGATAAATTACCCACAAATAGCTATTTCCAAATAAATCACCAACAACGATTTAATAAGTTTCTATCAATATGACCAAATTGAACATAATAGAAACACCAATAAGTACTATCAACATGTATATTTAGGGAAGTTTTTCAATGAGCCCGCGAGCACCCAATGATGGAAACACCTCATCAAAGGCAAACCATTCATCTTGTTTTGCTTCTTAATGTAGTTGAATAATATACAATCAATTCATTTGAAGTTACTCTTTTGTTAACAAAAAAATAGTTGGTCTCGCAAAAAAAACCTCATAGTGGACTATCATCATGGGCGGTCATCGACACATGATGACCACATTGTCGAGAGGTTCATTTGTAGTTATCTTCATCATCCATACACATCCCCTATTCAAAGTTCTCTTTATCGAAATTAATACCCCCCATACAAAACCCAAAAAAATCATTATTGTCTTGTTGCCATTAGCTCAAATAGCTTAAAGGTCCATCAAAGTCAACAATGTAGTACATGAACAACATAACCATCTTTTTGTTCCTTTCCAGAGTTCTCTATCAACCAATCAATTGTGTTTTAGATCATAGTAACTCTTTAATCTTCGTTGTGATCCATTGAGATCCAAATATTTAACAATCGTAGGTTATCATTGATGCTTTGAGGGATAGAGGTATCAAAAAATGGCGGAGCAATCCTTCCATCTGTAATGGCCAAATAGTGCAGTTAAGCTCCTCCAACTCTTTGTTTTCATATTTTATCCGTAGTGTTGAATTAAGTTATACTTTCTCTGAGTCTGTCTTCTCTCATTTCATTTCCTTTTCAACTCCAATGCAAGTCTTTGACATCAACAAGCGGTAAAAAAGTTACTACAGGTTCCAAATTGTTTCCAACTCCAATTAGGCCATGGAACTACCTCCACAACCATAGTTAATGCAACTGTAATTTGGAGAACTGTCTTTGACTCTAGCTTTAGCTTCTCACCTTTGATCGACTATAATTCCTTTTACATTTTTTTCTCTGTAATTTTGGTCATAAAAAGTAAAATAATGGTGGTAAATAGGAGGAAGTGAGCACTTTTTCTAAAGAAATGTGCATGTTGGATCTTCTTCAAGGACGAGGTGGATTGTTGGTTCAAATTAAGCCTTATATTAGCTGAGATTTTATCTTGGTTAATGGGAATTTATGACGGCTATGTTTGAAAGTACCACCATGTGCAATTTGATCGTGGTCAATGAATTATAACCATGGTTCTAAGTCTTCGTATTAGTATGGGGTTGGGTTGGCTGCCATTTATCGAAAATATCGGATACATCTGGAATATTGGTCGGAAGATACTATATACCATATCTTCATGATCACTCATTTAGCAACTTACCAACAACCAACTACACTTACTCTTACTCTTTCCTCTCTTTCTACTTTGGGCATACAGGGAAAATGGATAGTTGAAAAGGGGAAGCACAAGGTACTGCTCTTTGCAAGAGATGCTAAGGTTGGATCATCTTCGAGGAAGGAGAAGTTGTGGGCTCAAGCCAAGCCTTATTTTGGACAAAAAATTATTTTGATGGATTGGAAAGTATAACAATTGCATTACAAAAGATCAAATATGCAATTTGATCATGTTGATTATACTTAAACTTCACAACTCAAGAGTGAGCTTCCAGGTTTACTAAAGCAATTTCATTTAGCAAATGCGAGTTAGACATATTGCCCTTGCAAGATGTGTCTCAAATTAATTACTCTATAAATATAGCATTCACAACAAAACCAACAATAACAAAAATTCATCATGTATGTTCCAGAACAGCCTTATGAATCCTTTTGATCATAATGTATACCTAAGCCCATAAACACCAACAAAGAGGTTAAACCCGATTCGACTGGCATGAAAAAGTGGCAAACAGCTTTGGGGGTGGGGGGGGGGGGGGGGGGTGGGGGGGGGGGGGGATTAATGAGGGAACATGTCCATTCTAACATGAACCATCTACAAAATCCCCTCTCTCGCAACATTTAACACAAACATTTACTCCATCAACCCCATACTATAATTACTTATTATCTCTTCCTCATCCTCCAAGAATTTAGCAATAAGAGGGGGTTTGGCCACAGAATGCCCTTCCTCTCCCAGTGCCCAAGCCAACCAACAAGCACCTTGACTCCTTTGTGCTCTGTGCAGGATGCACCTTAAAACCACGAAATTCTTATCTTTACTAACTGAGGCCTAACCAAAGCCCAAGCCAACCAACAACCAAGTCAAACCCGATGAACCAGATTCGCCCACCAATAGTCACCTATCGAAATTGGTATGCAGACATGGCAGACTGGCAGGAGAATTAATGAGGGAATATGTACATTCTAACCTCAACCTCACAGCATTTAACAAACACATTAACTTCCTCAACTCCTTAGTATCGCCATTTATAGTCCCTTCTCCTCCAAATACTTACGTAGGAATCAGAGAGGGTTTGGCCACACAGTCTCCCTGTTGCCGCCCCCACTCCTATTAGACACCTTTGTGTGCCTTCACACCCACGAGATTTCCATCTGTACTAACCAAGGCCCAACCAAAGTCCAAGCCCACCGCCAAGCAGGACAAACCCAACTTGAACCCATTTGACCACCAATAGTCACCTACCGTTATGGGAATGTCGACGTGGCAGACAACTGGCATGGAGCATTAATGAGGGAATAGGTACATTCTAACGAATCTAACCCCAACCCCCCTATAAATATCCCCTCCCTCGTTGCACTTAACACACATTTACTCCCTCAACTCCACACTATAGGCTATAGCCATTTGCTATATCTTCCTTGTCCTCCAAATACTTAGCCATTTGAGGGGGTTTAGCTACACAATGCCCATCCTCCCTCAAGTCTGACTCCTCTGTGGTCTGTGCAGGATGTATCTTCATAACCACAAGATCCCCGTCAGTTCCCCTCCAGACTACCTCAGCCCTCTACTCAACGGCCTCGTCTCAGCATGAAGACTCCTCGAGCTCCAGGTCGGATCAGATCCATTCAGCTATTTTATAAGGTGATCCCGTCCATTCAATTGGCATCTTTTTATCAGCATTCATTAAATAAACTAGCAATAGATAAAGGCATATTGGTTTCATATTCGATTACCATATTTCACATTTCCAATTTCCGAAATTTAGTTTAAAACAAACCAATGAATTAATTAACATGGATGGCAGAGAGCACATAACCAACAGCCTAAAAATACTATTCATACATACAAAATCACATCTTTCTACTAATAAACATGCAACAAACAAAAAGGGTAAATTGGATGCAAAAAAGGAAAGTAAACCCATATCAGGAATTGTACATTTAGATCGAAAAACAGCGAAAAGACGATACCTTTTTGCATCTAGAGGAGCAGGGGAGCGAATGAGCTGAATGGGATGAATGGGTTGATGATGTTGAGGAGACTGAGGGAAGTTGAAGAAAGTAGCAGATAGAATTCTATCATCCATGTCCATTCTTTCTCTCTTCCTTCTATAATTCTTACCCTGTTAATTAATTAATAGGTAGTAATAATAATCTAGGAAGATAAAAAGGCACGTGCTCCTCTTTCTTCTTCCTCCTCCTTCTTCCCTCTCTGGTTTTAGAGAAGGGAGGAGAATAGAAGGGAAGGGACAGAGAAGAGACAGAACCTGAAAGAGGGCTTTGGATTCTATGTTTGCTTGGTATAAATAGAATTCAAATGATTGTGGGAGAAAGTTCATTGGAGTGTTTGGCTGCTGACAGGGGTTTTTATTTGGTGACACAATCTGGGGATCACTCATCTCAGCCATCCATTTCTGAGAGATTTGTTAACACGCGTATTGCATGTGCTTTTTTGACCTAATTATTACCCAATAGCGCCTTCAAAAACCAATTGGAGCCACATCACCAAAAACACCCAATAGTTATCTCGTAGAGAGTCTAATTTAGTAGATTACTCTTCAAATCTCCCACTCCGCAGATAATTATTATTAAATTGAATCTTTTTTGGCTGACTTTTTGAATTCTGGCGGTGAAATAATTAAATAAAATAATGATTTTGTAGAGTTTGTTGGATAATAAATTTTGAACTTAACAAATTTTAGTACATAAATTGCTTCTTGCCGTTTTATTTTACAAAGTTTACAAAACCTTAAAGATTCTGAAAGTTGTTTTTATTGTAAACTAGAAAACATTATTAAATGCTACATGCAAAGCGATATATTCATTATTAAATGATGATTAATATTTTCCTATTTTGTTGAAAATTATTAAAGTGAACAAGTACATCATACTTGGAAATGGATCTTTTATATAGTGCACATGGATCTCTGAAAAAATAGAAAGAACAATCTATTGTATCATGGTTTATTGGCCTTAGACGTTTGATAGATGCAGAGATTGAAGGGGAGCCACTTGATAGCTTACTTTGTGTTTTATTATATAGATATTGGCTTTGGTCACGTGATGGACGAAAAACAGGCACATTTTATATAATCTCCATGAAATTCGACGCGATCATGGATGTGTTTGCTAGATTCTCCCACACAGACACGCACACATAGATTATCTATGGGCTAAAGTCGTTTTATAAGGAATCCTACGAATCATGATGAACCAATTGACACTGAAAAGCGTGGGCAAGCAATATCTTTAATGATACTAGTTATCTACACGCCTGCGATGCACACCTTAACAATTAACAACTAGTATTGGTATAAATACCCAAAATTCGAACCCGATCCGGATTCGGCATTGGACCAGAACCGATCCGGCCTATCCGAGTCCAGGTCTGGGTCCTAAAATGGGACCAGTTGTACTTTCGGATCCCGGTCCAGGTCCAGGTCCGCTCAAAAGAGATCCGACCCGGACCCAGATCCGGACCCGTTAAAAAAACCAAAAAAAATCAACATAAAAATAAATATTCTTTCATCATCTCTTCCCTCCTTCCTCCTCAATTCTAAACCCAAAACTTCCTCTTCCAAACAAAAAACTCGTGTTTTTTTACTTCTCTCCTATATTCTAAATCCTCCACTCACAGCCTCTGCTCGCCACTCGCACTGCCGCTCCTACCCGAACGGGTAGGAATATTTTAATAGGACCCGGATCCGGAACCGGACCCGGTCCTCACGGGTTCGGGTCCGGGTCCAATTTTTTGACCCGTAGGGGACCGAGTCCGAGTCCGGGTAGTGAAGGACCCGACCCGACCCGATACCAATGCTATTAATAACAACTATAAATGTAAACTATCTCAACTAAAAATAACAATTTTATCTTAAAATTCAAACTTTCTTAATCAACAAACTTATAAAAAAAATTAATTATTATTTCCTCTATCAAATCCAAACAACCAAAAATCCATATCCTTTAATTTGTACGGATAGTTTACGTGTTTGATGGATTTATATTGGGAATTTTGTTTGTACGTGCATTGCACGTTTTGATAAAAAAAAAAAATGGATTGACGTGAGATGCATAATGTAGAACCCCGTATTTTCAAATATTATTTTAATTATTTGAAAATGAACTTTAAATGATTTTGAGTGTTTGATAAATATTTTCTAAAAGATTTATCTTTTGAACACGTGCAAAACACGTGCAAATGACTTTTGAGAAGTTTAAAAAATTAAGTTTTCTTTATGAAAAATCATTATATATTATTTGAGAATTATTTAATATTTTTCCAGATTTTTCTGAAATTTATTATGCCTATTTGCAATTTTTGAGAAAAGAAGAACTTATTTGCAAAATTGACATTTTGAGGGTTAGAGTGCAAAATGTATTTGCTGGACATTCCGATCAGCACTTGTTGAGGTTTAAAAATATATTTTTCTATTAGATCCTAATTTAAATGATATTTGGTTTAATTTTCAAGAAAAGGATTATATATGTGAGATGTACTTTTGGAAAGGATTATTTTGTAAAGTGGGAATAAAACCCTAATGTTCTATCCGGCATATATAAGAGAAATTCTCTTTCAGCCGTCATTGTAAAAGAATACAGATTTTTGGTGATTTGGATTTTGAAGAACAAAGGAAGATTCTTGGATCTAGCAAAAGGAGGAAGCTTTTTGTGGATTTTTCTTCAAATCAAAGGTGAGTGGTTTGTTTTGTTTGATTGATGGATGACGTAAGATCTTTGTAATGCTTGTTTGTGAATCATTATGCCATTATTATGTTAGTCTCATTGTATGTATGATATGGATCTATTAGTTGATATGGAGGATGAGAACTCTTAATGATATTTGGATCATGTATGAGAAATATTAAGATTTGTTGAGAAAATGTGGAATTATGAGATCGTATTGTTGGGAGACATATTAAGAATTCATTGTGTTATGATCAGATGATAAACATCTGGATCTCATGATTGTAGTTCAGATTTTATGATAGTGTGGTGAAAGAAGGTTGACGAGAAAAACCCTAATAGAAAGATTAAGAGTTTGGATCATGAGGATATGAGATTTGAGTATTTGATTGATTGAATAATGTATCCATGATAGAGATATTTGAGAGTTGTTCATTTGCCTGGATACAAATTAATTTTTGGGATCGTTGGATCTTTGGAAAAACTCCAGTTTAGTTTTGTGTTCAGACCTATCTTTTGAGAATCTGTAGCCGACAGCCGACTGTCTTGCGAAGCAGTCAACTGGTACGAGCCTACTGTGTATTTTTGAGTCTTGAGATTTGTTCGGGACAGTCGACCTAGACTGAGGTCAGTCGACTGATCCTCTGTTTGTGATTTTGTTCAGTCCTTTCGGGACAGTCGATCTATGACCCTTCAGTCGACTCAAATACTTAGAATATTTTTGATGAGAATTATTTGTTTTTGTCTCGGGGCAGTCGACTGACCCCTTGGTAAGTCGACTGATTATGCCTTAGTTTATTTTTGAGAAATGTTGGATTATGTCCTCTGGACAGTCGACTGATCTGATATGCAGTCGACTGATCCTGAAGGATCTTTGTATTTGATTTGAGATATTTTGTTTAGTGTTTGATGTTGAGATGTTCCGTTAAGAACATGATTTTGAGATATTTTGTTGAGCCACTTGTTTAGTGGAAATTTGTTCAGATATTTATTTTTGAGTCTCTAGAGGTATGTGACCCTAGTATACCGGTGTTTGTTCAGTTATTTGTTGAGGCCCATTGAGGCACATTTTCAGTAATCAGATTTTTAGTCCGGTAGGGTACACTACTCTAGGAGATTTGTTCGGTAACCCAAATTGATAAGGACAGGCATTAGTAGTGTCATGACGAATGAGAACATGAGTTATGCACCTCAGTATGGCTTTTGATGTAGGATTTTAATCTCCTGAATTATCCAAGTAATTAACTTGTGATGTGTGATTTATCTCCGGAATTATCCAGGTAGTTAACCTGAGATGTGAGGTACTTATCCGGAATTATCCAAGTAATTATCTTGAGATGTGGGATTGACCTACGGAATGATCGGAGTCGAGGCGACACTTTTGGGGTATTATTGTGGTGATGAGTCTATGTTTAGATGTGGGATGATCTCCTGAATTATCCAGGAAAAAAATACCTGTGATGTGGGATCAATCTCCGGAATGATCAAGCATGGGAAAATTATCATAGTTTATCTTCATCTCTTAGTAGTCATCGTTGTCAGCATGTAGTCATGATGTTTTCTTGAATCACTTTTATGCATTCGGATTTCCTGTTTTTACACACTTGGCTTTTGGATTCGATATCACCCATTACTCTTTTATTGTTACTTCATACTTTAGTGTTTGAGTATTATTTGTTGGATATTATTATTTCAGTTCATTTATGATGTTTTGTTTGATTTGTCACCACTCACACCATTTATGGCTGACCCCGTAGTTTTGGGGTTAGGGTTCAACTCTAGCCTCACTTGTTGCAGGTCATTGCTTAGTTGGAGGATGAATGCTTGAGTGGGCAATTTGAGATTATTGGATTATTTAGTGTTGGTGTAAAATTGTTAAGATATATCTGAATCATTATTGAGTTGTAAATAAAAGCTCAATTTGTGTTGAGATGTTTAGATTTCCGCTGTAATTGTAAAATTTGTTGCAATAAGAGAAAGAAAAATTTTAGTGGTGTTGTTGGTGTTTATTGTTGTATTGAAGTGGATTGCTGGGATTTCGCCACTTATTTTCTAAGCTCTCATATTAGAAATTTGGGGCGCTACACATAAGTCGGTAGTAATCAGCACTAGTGATGAATGCCTTAAACTCTAAAAAACTAGAGTTGAACCGGCATTGCACGCAATTTTTTAAATTTTTTAAAGGAAAAACCTTGAATGTACGTACGGTGATGTGTTACAAAATAGATTTGGAGTTGCACGTGCGACGTACGTATTTGCTTTGGGACAAAAAAAATAAAAATTATTTGTTTGGTGAAGGAAAAAACTTTGATTTACATGCATGATACACGTGTTAATAAATAGAGTTAGAGTTACACGTTCAATGTATGTGTTTCATTTGTGACAAAAAATTATTTTAAAATTGCTTGTTTGGTTACAAACGCAAAGTGACAAAGTGACAAATCCTCCCATTAATAGTAGTAGATTATTATTAAAGATTAAAGATATGGGGTAGTGGTTTGACTTTCCAAATTGTAGCCCAACTTAAAGCTAGGCAAAGCCCGAGTATGTACTGCTACTAATTGCATACTATATAAGGCACAATTCATTTCATTACAATACATGTACCTTGTTAGAATATTTTGTTATTTTTTTGGCAAAATGGTAAAATAAAAAATAAAATTTCTGAAAATCGTCAAACTAGTTCATTAGCCAAATTTTGATAAAGATTTTTTTTTTCCCGGATGGAACGTGTTGTTCCGTCCGTGAGGTATTTTTTAAATTTTTAGTAAAATTAAAATAGTGTTAGCTATTAAATAGTCATTAGTTAATTAATTAGTTATTAAAATAACACTAAACCATTATTAAATTAAACATAAAAGTGATTAGTGCCTGGATTAATGGGTTAAACACTTGGCTGATGGTGACATCCTTCAAACTGGACATGATGTCCTTCTTCAAATTTGGGTTTCGGAGGGGACAACATGTCCTGTCCAATTCCCTCTTTCCCTTTTTTTAGATGAAACAACATGTTCTGTCCAATACATTATAAAAAATTCACAGACAAAATAACTTGTTTCGTCTGATCCTATTTAAAAAAATGGGGATGAACAACATGTTTCTTCCCCTATATTTTGAGAATGAGTAAATCATTTCTTAAATATGAGAAATTACTGTTGCAATTTTCAAAAAAAATGGCAAAATAAGAAACTAATGTTGATGGATTTTTGTCAAAATATGGCAAAATTGCAAATTTGAGAAACCATTGTGGATGTTGGCAGGCATGCCATGTATATGTATATAGTCAGAAATTTTAAGTTAGTTAACAAATTGGGTTTTTCCAGACAAGCCCCCAACAAATAGTGAAATACCATATTAGTCTCCAACAATTCGCTAATTCCATATTAGTCATTCGATCAACTCCAAAAGTGAACATTCGGTGTCTCAATAGAGAAATACCATTGTCTCTCAAAGTCTTAAGCTGCATTTGGTTCGTTGTTTTGAAAATTCATTTTAAAAATAGTTTTTGGAAAAAAAAAATTTATAAAGTTGTTTTTACAGATTTTCGAAAACAGAGTATTTTCGACAACAGTATCCTTGTGACTTTTTGAAAATTAAAATTAAGGTAAAAAAACATCTATTCACATAACTACAAAAACAACCCACACTCTTAACCAGGATTTTAAATAAATAAAAATTAACCCCCCTCCTATTACTAAAAAAATTACAAAAAATATATATTAAATTTTTTTGGAAAATCAGAAAAATTCCTATACCTTAACCCATCATTGCAGATAACGTGTCAAGTATGAAGATTTTCACAGAACTTGGGATTGTTGGACTTAAAATTGTACAGATTCATCTTCAACCTAACCTACTATTGGTGATAACTAGTTAAGAAAACCAAACCCATCGCCACCAATAACGGGTTAGGTTGAAGAGATTTTTTGAAGAAAAGAAAAATACCTCACCCCCCCCCCCCCCCCCCTCTTTTTTGGGGAGGGGGGGTTATAAAAAACAATTCTGATTAAATATGTGGGTTGTTTATGTTGGAAGTCTACAATAATGCAGACTGATTTCAACCTAGTGTTGGAAACCTATGAAAATAGTGATCAATGTAGTTTTAACCTAGTGTTGGAATTATTTCTTTGAAAAACTCCTTACAATTCGTAATTGTGGGTTCAATCAATTCAGCATCCATTTTTCGTAACTGTGAGATAAAAAAAACCACAAAAAAATTACTTTTTCACACTATTCATAAACACCCCTCCCCCCACCCACCCTACCTCCCCTTCCTGCCAAAAAATATTTTTTAAAAGAAATTACACCCAAAAAAAGTGTAAAACCAAAAATTTCCTGTAACTTAAGCTGTCATTGCAGATAACGGGTTACGTTCATTTAAATCGGTATCGTCAATAACTGGTTAGGTTAAATATTTCAAAGAGGAATTTTGAAGAATTCTCTCATGTACTTTTTTTTTCTTCTGTGTGTGTGTGTGTGTGTGTGTGTTGGGGGGGGTTATTGTTTGTGGAATTAAAAACCAACATAAGTAACGTTAAACATCTTATTGAGATGTCCTCAATGTGATGACATTAAGAGTCACATTGAACATCCTATTGAGATTTATGATTAAAAATAATTTTTTATTTAAGTTTTTTTAGATTTTTTAAACCATAATGTTTTTTTCTGTTTTAAATTCGAAAAATGTAATGCAATAATAAAGAAATTAATTATTTTACAAAAATTAATAATTATTTAGAGATAAAAAACTAGAAAAAGTGAATACATTATTAGGTTCTAACCCTAACTATAACTCTAACCCTCTATCCCTAACTCTAATTCTTTAACCCTACTCATAGCTACAACCCTAGCCTTAACCCTAACCCTAGCCCTAACCCTAACCCTTACCCTCTAACTCTCTAACTTTTAAACCGAAACCAATTTATATAGAGAATGATGGAAAATTCCATGTAAATTATTTTTTCAAGAAATTTTATTTGGAGACCTCAATATTTATGAAGATTTTAGGGCTATTTTTGAAAGAAAAAAAATTATGTATAGAATTATGTTGGATCAAGATGACAACACCGACAATAGTTATCCTTGTGACTTTTTGAAAATTAAAAATAAGGTAAAAAAAACATCTATTCACATAACTACAAAAACAACCCACACTCTTAACCAGGATTTTTAAAAAAAAATAACCCCCCCCCCCTCCAAAAAAGGAAGTTCCAGTCTTAAAATAATTCAACCTATCCCGTTATTGGAGATGACAGGTTAGATGCCGCTAACACTAATAACGGGTTAGGTTGTATGTAAAATCTTTGGAGACTATCTAATACTTTGTCTAAATCCTTACACTTAATACGTTATCGGTGATGATGGGTTAAGTTCTCTTAACCCGTTCTTGACGATAATGTTTTAAGAGAACTTAACCCGTCATCGCCAATAATGGGTTAGGTTGAATAATATTAACAAACCATCTTTTTTAGGCTATCTAATACTCTGTCAAAATCCTTCAACCTAACCGGTCATTGGCGATGACAGGTTAAGTTCTCTTAACCTGTTATCGCCAAGAACAGTCTAGGTTGAGTAATCGTACTTCAACAATTCAAATTCACAGCAGCATACTGCTGCAAACAAAATCTCACTCACCTAATATTCACACAGCACCATCATTCGAAATCCATCACCGATAACAGCAACAATAAATCACGCAAAAACTAACACAAACCACAATCTACAATGACAACAATACTTAAATACATAAACCTCAAGAAACAAAATTGAATAACATAAACTAACATCTAAATTAACATAAAATAACAAAATCAAATAACAAAATCGAATTATATATATATATATATATATATATATATATATATATATATATATATGAAAAATGCTCCATTGAAAACGGGTCTGTTTTCACAGACCCGTGAAAACAGCGATTCTGGCCGTTGGATCGCTCTTGATCGTGATCAACGGATCAAATCGAGTCCGCCCATCACCCATCTCACTTAAGTGGCGGAGGGGTAATTTGGAAATTTCATCTCAAATAACTCTTCGCCTCATTGGTTCAAAAAAATTGAATGAACCTAGGCCGTTGTTTATAAAAAATTGAAGGAACCTAGGCCGTTGTTTGGAACAACGGCCTTTTATAACCTAGACCATTGTTCTCAATAACATCCTAGGCTATAAAATTTTGTTATTTCAAACAAACTAGGCTATAAAATTTTATAGCCTAGATCGTTGTTGGGAACACGGCCTAGGTTATAAAAGGTCGTTGTTCCAAACAACGGTCTAAGTTCATTCGATTTTTAGTAACCAAGGCCTAGGTTCATACAACCAAAGTGGGTCAGTTTTCACGGGTCTATAAAAACATACCCGTTTTCAATTGAGCATTTCTATATATAGACTAATTTAGATGTGTAGATCAATGTAAACAGTTCGGACCGTCGATACGACGGTCCGATGGCAGAGTGCACACGAAGTGCACAGCATGGCTAGTGCACAACGGAAGGTTCATTTATATATATAGATGAACCTTCCGTTGTGCACTCCCCTCTGTGTGCATTAGGCCTTCAGACCTTCGTATCGACGATCCGAACAATTTACATTGATTTACACATCTAAATTAATCTAAATATGTAAATCAATTTATTTGAAATTCATTTGTCCATCTATCATATCATTATAAAAAAAATGATATTCAGCCATACAATTTTGTAACACTTCAATTCATGAGCAAATGAATTTCAAATAACTTGATTTTAAATATTTAAATTAATTTAGATGTGTTGATCAATGTGAACGGTTCGGATCATCGATACGAAGGCCCAAAGGCCGAGTGCACATGGAGGGAAGTGCACGGCGAAAGAGGATATATATATATATATATATATATATATATATATATATATATATATATATATATATATATATATATATATATAGGGAGCCCTTCGGTTGAGAACTAATTTTGGTGAGAACTCCGTGAGAACTCACAAAGTAGACCCCACATGAAAAATCCGAACCGACCATCTCGTTCTACATGCCTTAGATAGCATAACATAAAGAATTCAATTAATTTGAAGTTCGTTTGCTCATCCATCAAATGGAGTAGAATTTTCAGCCATACAATTTTGCGATGATGTAAATCATGGGAAAATGAATTTCAAATTACTTGAAATCTTTATGTTATGCTATCTAAGGCGTGTAGAACGAGATGGCCGGTTCGGATTTTTCATGGGGGGTTTACTTTGTGAGTTCTCACGGAGTTCTCACCAAATTAGTTCTCAACCGAAGGGCCACCTATATATATATATATATATATATATATATATATATATATATATATATATATATATATATATATATATATAGGGAAAAAGGGGTATGAGCAATTTGCTCATTTAGTAAATAAGCAATTGATGATGTGGCATATATGTGATTGGAAAATCCTTAAAAGGGTTAGTTGTCCAATGTATCACATGCATGCCACATAATCAATTGCTCATTTACTAAATGAGCAAGTTGCTCATATCCCTTTTACCCATATATATATATATATATATGAGTAATGTGAGCCTCATATTTGTATGAGAAAATTTTCCTCATACAAAGTGATTATATTCACTTGGTGGTGCCCTCATGAAAAATCCACTCCATTCATCATGTTTATCATGCCAATTGATATATGTGTAGAAAAAATCAAGTCGTTTGGAGGTCATTCATCCATTCATCATGGGGGTCTAATTTATGGTTCGATTTGTATTACTGTTGAAGTCGTTCATATTTCAACCACATAATGCATAGGTGAATGACTTCTAAACCACTTGATTTTTCCTATACATACATCCATTAGCATGATAAACATGATGGACGGAGTAGATCTTCCATAAGGGCCCCACAAAATGAGTATAATCACTTTGTATGAGGAAAATTTCCTCATACTCTATATGAGGCTCACTTTTCTCTATATATCTATATAATAAAACACAAAGAAAGCTATCAAGTGGCTCACATTCAATCCCCCAAAAATCAAAGGTTCAGATCCAACCACACAAAACACATTTTCCCTCCCAAAATTTCAAATCCCAAAATCAAATTTTCCCCCCTAAAACTAAAAAACTCATTACTTTATTACTATCTCTCTCTCTCTTCACTTTTTCATATTTTTCTCTTTCTCTCTCTCTCTCTCCAATTTTTTCATTATTTACTTAGAAATTTAGATTTTAAGATTTTAGGTTTGTAAAATTTTAAGAATTTTTATGCTTTTTTTTATTGCATATGTTATATTGAACATATCAAATATCTCTTCAACAGTTAAATTTCATCATTTTCTACCATTAAAGTTCTAAGAAGTTAAAATTATTTTTCAACATATACTAATAGAAACATGGATTTTTATTTACAACTAATTATTGTCATTCTATTCAAACTTGAACTATATCATTATTGTTTTACTGTTTACAGGATTTTTTGTGTGTTGTATTGTTCCAAAGACGTGCCGTAGACACGTGCCCACGGGCAAATCTAGTCTATATAATAAAACACAAAGAAAGTTATCAAGTGGCTCACATTCAATCCCCCAAAAATCAAAGGCCTAGATCCAACCTCACAAAACACATTTTTCCTCCCAAAATTTCAAACCCCAAAATCAAATTTTTCTCCCCAAAACTAAAAAACTCATTACTTTATTACTCTCACTCTTCTCTCTTCTCTCTTCACTTATTCATATTTCTCTCTTTCTCTCTCTCCCATTCTTTCTTTATTTACTTAGAAATTTAGATTTTAAGATTACAGGTTTGTAAAATTTTCAGAATTTTTATGCTTTTTATTGCACATGTTATATTGAAAATAGCAAATATCTCTTCAACAGTTAAACTTCATCATTTTCTACCCTTAAAGTTCTAAGTTATATTTATTTTTCAACATATACTAATAGAAACATGGACTTTTATTTACAACTAATTATTGTCATTCTATTCTGAACTACATAATTGTCGTTTTACTGTTTAAAGAGCTAGGGCTTTTCGTGTGTTGTATCATTCCAAAGATGTGCTCAAAAAATCTTGCAACTGCAACTGCTATAGCAACAAACCAAATGCCACGGACTAAAAGAAATCTGACTATACATAAAGCCAGACAGAGAAAAACAAACAAATTGATCCAGATTTCACAATTGCAATCAGTAAATCAAAGGATTTGATATCTAGATGCAATTGAACTATCAAAACTGTAAATCTGAGCAAAGTTCAAAAACAAGCAAGCATCCGGAAACATCGATATGTCCAAAACTATACTCAAGCAGCTACCATATAATTCATGTTTCAAGCAGTACATCAGCCTTTTTTTGATAATAGAATGATAGCAGTACATCCTTTTTAAACAACAGCAAACAGCACACTAATTTTATTTGATCCTCCTGATGGGAGGATCAGATTATGAGGGTGAAATGTTTGGAATAAAAGAATAACTAATAGAAGAGGACCAGACTTATGAGTTGCTCTATTGCATTCACACATAGATTGTTTTTGATGTATACTAACTCGACATTCTAACCAGAGAAGTATTGTTAAGGTTGGAGAGTCCTTTTTGGAAGAGGCCGATATTGACAATTATGCAGACCATTTATATCGAAGTATAGAAACCAAGTATCGACTTCAGATGAGGTTGAACTGTATCGAGCACTAGTCTTGAAGTTACATTTCGGATTTGGGTCGTTTCATCCCTGTGCCATTGAAAGGGGACATGCTGGGGCTCATGTGAGGGCTTGGGCTTTCTTCTCGCAGAGTGCCGTTCAGTATTGCCAATTCTCTCAGCTGATTTTTTTTGTAATAGTCTCTTGACTCGTCCTGAACAACAACAAACATGGACAAGCAAATAAGTAAACCCATACTATTATAATGTTAAGAATAATTTTGTAGATTCTTTTTTTAGTTAAATTCTTGTACATTCTGTCTGTCAGTTTTGCCACAAACGAAACTTCAATTGCACAGTTGATTATAATAACAAGAATATAGAATGAAATTGTTTTGCAGATTGTGGATAAGTAAATAGAATGATATGGTTTTTGCCATAAGTTCATAGCTAAGTACATTTAACTCAATTTTCATTTTAGATTGAAAATACATGTCAGAACTCAGAAGGGAGAGAGATTTTACCACAGGCTTCAGAAGATCGTCCACGATATTCACAGCTTGTCTCAAACGGGCGTCAACCATGTCTGCCGGAAACTCAGCTTCCACAAGAACATGCAGTGGATCATTCAGGTGTTCGTATCCAGGCTTATCTCTTAGCTTTTCTTCCTACAGAAAACACAGTGATGACAATTTGTTGAATAAAAAGAAGAGAATTTTACAAGATACATAATTAATGCAAGTCACCAACCACAAATTACTTAACCTATGCAGTGATGAACTTTTGCAGAAAAATCCTAACCAAACAATTATACTTGTCAAATACATGTCCAGGATCACTGAAAGATATTTTCCCATTGTGACATATTTCCTACATGCTGTACAGTTCATAACTTTGTATAGACAGACCAGAACTGTACACTCATACAAAAAATATCTAATGCGAGAAAATTACCAATAAACACCATATATAAATTGATAAAGAAGTGTATAACAATAGGCAAACAAGCCTCATAACGCTCTTAGAAAGGTTCACAAAATGAGTTCCGTACAGAAATTATATTATACTACCAAAGAAGAAACAAAATACATTTGTAGATAGTTAAACAAAGAATGAATGTGCACAAGTGATAGACATAATTAAGAGTTAGGGAGCAAGTTTTCGTGAGCTTCTATAACAACAATCATTTTAGCGTTATCCATAGATGAGATATGAGTGGTCAGTTGATGAACAATTAGAAGATTAATATGGCAAACACCTCAATTTCAAAAAATAAAAAATAATAATATTACAGACACCTTTAAAGTCAGGCTGCCATTATATGATTCAGAAAATAATTAAAGGAGCAATGTGATTTGGGTCAGAAAATAGGGTTAGATCCTCAAGGACTCAAAAAGAACTCCTCAAGGACTCAAAAAGAATGTGTGATACAGAACCCCATGCAGTTAACTAACAGAAATACATGCATGATACCTTCAGAGAATCTTTTACAGAGCCACGACCTCGTATGAAAACTCTGCATTGGGTCACAGCTTCAACTTTTTTCAACGAGTTTCCTCGTGGCCCTAACAACCGACCAACAAAGTTGAACTGAAACACAACAAAACAGAATGGTTAACCAAGATCATAACTTAATTTTTTAACTATTCAAAATGTACCATACTAAACTCACATACATTAGGAAACTTATCAACTGGAACATCCATTCTTATAACTTTCTTTATGAGCGGAACGGCAGTAAGACCAGGAGCACCATTCCAACCTACCATTGGAGATTGAAGAACCCCCATTCTTTGCAGATACCCATTTTCCTAAGAATAAATTTCACATAAATGACAGATAAAGAGTTAAATTTAATTATTTAGAATTAGAACATGTATAAACACATGATAATGCATTATAGTACAGCTTTGTAGTTTCAGAATGAATTCTGCTTGATCACAGTGAATGACTAATACCCAGAGGAAAAAATCAATCGTCAACATCAAATTTAGCGTCTAACAGCCTCCTACTGAATAGGAAGGCAAAAGTAAAGTGTAATGTTTTTATTTCATAACAAATTTAACATAGAGAAAGTTAAAAATCGCATTACACTGTTTGTTAACCATGTGTTCTAATCCTTACTATATCCAGATCCAACCCTAAGATATATCACATGCTATACCACGAAACAACATGAGAGCAGTTATATGTTCATATTAGATATATTATTGTAGCTGTTATATTCCGGAAAGAGCCAGTGCTTATGTATTGACATTGTATCTAGTTAAGGAGGATAAGAAATAATACCTAATTTAATGGTAACAAAGCCACAATCCTAATCCTAGCCGTCGCCGTCGTCGACAGCCACCCGCAGCCTTGCCGTGGGACCTAGTCACCGACAAGCCCCATCGTCGTTGTCCTCGTCGCCTGTCGTTGCTGCTATTACCCTAAATCCAACAGACCCAACTCACCCGAGACCCATCCAAAACCTTCTCCTACACCGGCGACCTCTCCACCAACTCAGATCCAACCCAACCCGAAGCAGATCCAACCCGAAGAGGATCTGAACCCTGCCTCTGCTATTGTTGTTGTCGTCGTCTTCTCCGACCCCTTGAACGGCTCCCGACCTCCCACAAAACTCCTTGACGCCATACTCCATCACTGCCAGCCTCACCATCATCCTCGTCATCACTACCGACAACAACTTCCCTTCTCCCTCCTGCAGTTGCTTTGTTATGTGTTTTGGGATTCAGAGATAACTATTGGGTTTTGAAATTGAACAAAATTTGGTGTTGGGATTTTGAAATTGAACAGAATTTGGTCTGTGTGGGTGGTGGTGGTGGTGGTGGGTGGGGGGGGGGGGGGGGGGGGGTTGTTGTTGAGAATTTTAGGAATTGAGAAAATCAATATAAGATTATAGGAGGGAGAAGGGATCGGGAGTGATGTGGATGTTGAGCTTGGATTTTATTTGGGCTGTGACTTGGGTAATTGGGTGAAGGGATTATAAAGAGAGAGATTTGGGGATTATTGGTTATGTTGTTCTATTGTTGTTCTATGAGTTATAACTCCGACCGGTATACTTCAACTCTGACTCCGACTTGCTCCATATAAACCTCCTCCTCAAGAACATCATTGAGAAAGACATTCTTGATATCAAGCTGGTCGAGCGGCCAATGAAATCGAGTAGCCAAAGCAACAATGATCTGACTCCAACCATCAAATCATGATAGCCCCCGAATCAGTTAGCGTCCAGTTAAATAAGGACAAGATTCAGTTCCTACAATCCTATCGTGCTTCCAGATAGCGGTCTTCTTCTTCAGTCATATCAGCAAAGTCAGGTATAACATGCTCAACCACTTCTTCCAGACAGCGGTGCTTCCCGAGTTAGTGTCTAGTTAAATGAGAACGAGATTCAGTATCTCCAATCCTATCGTGCTTCCAGACAGCGGTCTTCTTCTTCAGCCATATCAGCAAAGTCAGGTATAGCATGCTTAACCACTTCATCTCCAACATCATCGATAACAGATTCAGAAGTTTATGATTATATGACTGGGAATTCAGATATATTGTCCTCTGTTACTAGATCCTTACACCTGATGGTTCTACCACCCCAGTTGCGGGGTCGGACATGTAAACCTTACTTCCACTTATGTTCTTCATATGCCAAAAATTTTCTTTAACCGAATATCTGTTAGCAATATTACCAAAATGCTAAATTGTTTTGTTATCTTTTATCCTGAACACTGTGTGTTTCAGGAACTTTGGACGGGAAAAACGATTGCCACGAGGCATGTCAAATGGTCTTTACCAGCTTGACAGTGTTCCTACCTCAGTTGCATGCTTGAGTGTTTCTACGTCTTTGAATTTGCATTGTCAGTTGGATCATCCGTCCTTACAAAATCTGAAAAAGTTGAGACCTTAATTATCTTCTCTTAAAGAATTACACTATGAGTCATACCAATTAGGTAAATATTTGTGTGCGCCTTATCCTCCTAGAATTAATAAACAATTGAGTTGACCTTTCAGTTTAGTTCATTCTGATGTTTGAGGACCCTATCCTGTTGAGTCTTAGTTTGGCGGTTTTAGATATTTTGTTACCTTTGTTGATGACTAGTCTCGAGCAACTTGATTATATTTAATAAAATCTCGGTCTGAAGCTTTCTCTATTTTTAAATCATTTTGTACTGAGGTAAGAACGCAAGTTGATGTTCCCGTTCAAATTTTGTGTAGTGATAATGCCAAAGAGTTTTAATTCTGAGTTCACTAGTTTTATGTCATCTTATGGTCTCCTCCATGAGTTTTCTTGTCCTTACAACTCTCAACAAAATGGTGTTGCATAACGCAAGAACAGTCACTTGTTGGAGGTTGCAAGGGCCATGCTCAATGTTACGGGGCAATGCAGTCCTTACTGCATGTCATCTTATCAACTGCATTCCCTCGTCCATGTCAGATGCTTGGACACTATTCTCCATATTATTTCCATCTACTGATCCATTTTCACTCCCTCCTAAAAAAATTGCCAATGTTAATTTTGTTCATGATCATCGTCCTGATCATTCTAAGCTAAATTCCCGTTCTGTACGATGTATTTTTCTAGGGAATTCACGTTTCCATAAAAGTTATAAATGTTATAATCCAAAGTTGCATCATCGCTTTATTTCTGCTAATGTCATCTTTCTTGAGTCTCAGTCTTATTTCTCTACCACTTTATCTTGTCTGACTCCACCTCCATCCGATGAGAGTGATACTGAATTCCTTACCTACCCTAATCTTTCGGTCTCTACTTCTTCAGCATCTGTGAAACAACGATCTTTATCATTGCCCACAAGACCTGCAATCACTCAAGTGTTTCAACGACGTAAGAACACTGCTTCCGACCCAATTCACGCTAATGTGCCTATTGTTCCCTCGCCTCCAATTACTGATACACCATTGCCTGAGCCTACAGCTACATTTCCCAATACATCCACTGAACACATACATGATGTTCCCACACCTATTGTTCCCCATGATGGTGAACTTTCTGATCTTAATCTTCCTAGTGCTATACGCAAAGAGAACAGCTCTACCGCACATCTTTTATATAGTCCTCGTTCATATGCTCAGCTGTCATCTACCCAGTCAGCCTTCATCTCTACTTTGGACGCTTACAATGTTCCCAAGTCATTATCAGAGGCACTATCACACCCTGCTTGGAGTCAGGCTATGCGAGAAGATATGACTGCTCTAAAGGAAAATGGTACCTGGAATCTAATTCATCTTTAATCTGGCAAACGTTGTGTTGGTTGTAAGTGAATGCATACTGTTAAAGTAAACCTAGATGGTTCTTTAGCTCGCCTAAAAGCTCGATTGGTTGTTAAAGGTTATTCACAAACCTATGGCATTGATTATGATGAGACACTCTCTTGTAGCTAAAATGCCTTCCATTCGGATCATTGTTGCTTTGGCTATCAATTCCACTGCCCGCTCCACTAGTTTGATATCAAGAATGTTTTTTCTTAATGGCGTTCTTGAGGAAAAGGTTTATATGGACCCCCCCACCCCCCATTCCCGCGGTTTTGCTAGCAAAGCTGAGCCTATAAGAATTTGTCGCTCGAAACGATCTTTGTATGAACTCAAATAGTCTCTTCGTGCTTGGTTTGGTCGTTTCACTGAAGTTATCACGAGTTTTGGCTTGAGTGATAGTGATCACTCTGTATTCTATCGACATCATCAGGGGAAGATGATCCTTTGAGTAGTATATGTGAAAAACATTGTAATTACAGGAGATGATCAGAATGGTATTCAAGATCTGAAGTCATGTATTCAACAAAAGTTTGAAACTAAGGATCTCGGGCGACTAAAGTAGTTCTTGGGGATCGAAGTTGCTTGATCTAAGCAGGGAATTTTTTTATCACAGAGGATGTATTGGATATACTTTCCGAGAGTAGTATGCTGGAATGCAGGCCTTCACACACTCCTATGGACCCAAACTCCAAGTTGTTGCCAGATCATGGAGTTTAGCACTGGTAACGGGTCGGGTCGGGTCGGGTAGCTCAATACCCGGACCTGGACCCGGTCATTGACGGGTCCAAATACTGGACCCGGACTCAGACCCATGAAATTCGGGTCCGGGTCCGGGTCCGGGTCCGGGTCCGGTTCCCCACAAGAAATGTTACCCGTTCGCTTTCGGGTCCGGGTCCGGGTCGGGTCCTATTTCTAATCACGGGTCCGGTTCGAGACCGGGTCTTTAAAGCATAACACAATATTACATAATACGACTCGTGACTGCCATAATCCGTGAGTGCCTTTATTGCTCATCTGTGGTTCGGTTTGGGGGGAAGCATTTGTACTGAAATGTAAAACTGAAATGTAAGGAATGGTCGAATTTTGTAGCTGCTTTTTTTTCTCAAAAAATCACTTGCAATTCACCATATGCAGGAAGGAACCAATGTCAACAATAAAAATTACGAAAAGAGAACCTGAAAGAGATGCTCAAAGACCAACTAATAAGATGATAATTCAGTCACAGCTAGCTCTGTTCAAGTATACCAACCACTATATAGAAAGACTAATAACAACCCTTCATATTATTTTTAGTATATGTGAGACAGACACAATTGAAATATGCTTTCAGATACAGTGTTCAACAAACCTTCCTTTTAGTATATTGAGTGGCACTCACGGGTAACGGGTCGGGTCCGGGTCGGGTCCGCTTCATTTTTTGTTTATTTTTCTATTGCGGGTCCGGGTCCGGGTCGGATCTAATTTTAGGGGACCCGGACCCGACCCGAAATTTCAACGGGTAGTAATTTAGGACCCATACTCTACCCAAATTAGATCGGGTCGGTTCCGGTTCAACGCCGGGTCCGGGTCGGGTCCGGGTTTCGGGTTTTAATACCAATGCTAATGGAGTTCTATTGGAGGATCCAGGGAGATATAGAAGTCTCGTGGAAAAAACTGAATTATCTCAGTCACTTGTCCAGACGTTGCTGAATATGGTGAGTCAGTTTATGGCTTCCCCCGTACGAGCCATTGGAATACAATTATGAGAATTTTCAGAATTCGAAAAGTTTTCCAGACAGAGGATTGATGTATACTGATAGTGGGCATTATCGAATTGCCAGCTTCTCAGATGCTGATTGGGCTAGTTACCTGACCACTAGGAGATCCACTACAGGATATTGTCTGTTTGTCGGTGAAAACTCAGTTTCTTGGAGGAGCAAGAAACAGAAAGTGGTCTCTCGTTCGAGTGCAGAATCTGAGTATCGTGTTATGACTGATGTCACATATGAGATGACTTAGGTCAAGCGTTTGCTTAATGAGTTGGGGATTGTCCAACATGGTCTGATGACTGTATTGTGACAACCATACATATAACCACTAATATTGTATTTCATGAACGAACCAAGCATATTGAAGTTGACTGTCATATGATTCGCAATAAAATTAGTGGCACTCCATATGAGCCTTTGCATAGAGGCTAGACATATTAGCACTAATCAGCAACTAGCCGATGTTCTCACAAAGCCATTTGCCAGAGCCAAAATAGTGTTTATCAATGACATGTTTATCAATGACAAGTTGGGCATGAATGATATTTATACTCCAACTTGAAAAAGAGTATTAAATATATTATTGTAGTTGTTATATTCCGGATAGAGCCCATTCTTATATATCTTGTATATATGTATACATTGTATCTAGTTAAGAAGGAGGATAAGAAATAATACCTAATTTCAGTTCACAAATGCACAAAAACAAAAAAGCCCTGAACCAAACAAAAGAAGGGAACTCCATATTACTTTGGCACTGCAAACCGTAAAGATACGGGTCAAATTTAAACCAAGGAGAAAAGGAAGAAAACAGAGGGGGGGTTATGAAAAGACTAAAAGAGTATCTTTTCAACCAATTATGCGCTGTCACGTAGCACCCCATACTAGGAAAATATGAATTATGCAAGACATAACTAACTTCCCACTAGAGAGCACTACCCCTCATTACATCTTTCCAATATGTAGAAAAACAGCTTCACACTCATTAAGCGGTGACTATTTAATTTGTAGGTCTTTAACTGGTCTGAAGTTTGAAGGATGTTTCAAGCGTTCTTGAAAGACTATCAGGAATTGGGTGTAGAAAGGAAAAACTTTCTCTAAGGACCTAGACATTTTCTGGGTAGGGACTTGGACTTAAATCTAGGTCATTCATTTCATTGCATATCAGTTGGCATTCAAAACACGGATAAAAATATGAAGTTGGTATGCAGGTCTGAAAATGTTTTCTACAAAATGAGCAAAATTCATCCTCCCTATTCAAAAATTTAGAAGGATTGTACAGTTATATATAAAAGCTGCAAAAAAGTATCCATAATTTTAACTGTGAGCAAACATTGTTGTAGGGAGGACCAAGTTTGAACTTTTTTGCACATCGGAACCTAATAATGAATAAAGCTTTCATGCAAATACGAATATAGATCAATTTAATGAAATTGAGCAAGGGAATGAGCAATGTTACAAGAAGTATCTAACAACAGATAGAGTTAAGTAAAATTTAAATCAAATCCAAGTTAGGCAAGAAACTGATGAGGACATCAGTATGCAATGATTCGGGCGTTTCTATAAGCGCAGACATCGTCTAGGATGACTGTTCCATTAGCATAGTATTTTATTTCAATACTCATATTTGTTTTTACAATTATAGCCATATGTAGTAGTTTTAGAGCATCCACAGTCGTTTCTTATATTTGCCAATTTCTCATTTTATGAGAAAGGAGCTGCTGCAGTCGTTTGCTACTTTGCCATTTCATGGCAAAGTTGCTACAGTCGCTTCTCATTTTTTAGAAACGAAATTGCGATTATCAAATTATAAGAGACGAGACAACATGTTTCGTCTGACTTTTTTTTTTTTTTGATCCGACGATCAGATTCGTCTGGAAATATATATATATATATATATATATCAAAAATTTGCTCGAACGAGACAAGTTGGCCCGTCTCAAGCAAAAATGCATGGGACGGGACAACATGTCCCGCCCATGAATTGTGGGCAGTTAGTTTAGGTTGTAAACTTAGTTTAGGTAGTAATTAAGTAGGTTTAGGTAATATTTTATTATTTAATTTATTTAATTAAACTAGTTTAATACCTAGTCACTAATTAAATAACTCTTTAAAAAAACACCAGGACGAAACAACATGTCTCGTCTAGTTCAAATTTTAGCAAACCACCGTTGCAGGCAAATTACCTATTTGCTATTACTGTAGCTGCCATATTTTTTTAAATGAGAAACACCATTGTGGATGCTCTTACGATTTGCACCCTTCGAATTTATGCATTAGAATATTTTATAAATTTGTATTGAGATTTGTTTAGAGTCAATATATAGGCCTTGAGAATAATGAGAATAAGATGCTTTTGATTAACTAAAAATTATTGTGATTTGAGTTCTGCTCTTCATTCATCTTTTTGTGTGAGACATTGAGATAAATTTTAGGGTTTGTAATAAACACTAAAACTCCCATACAAATCCCAAACCCTAACCCCTTTTTCACAGCCGCCCTCTCTCTCCATCTTCTTCCTCTTTCTTTTCCGTCCCGAAACCCAACCCCACAACCTCCACCGCAACCCACTGCTTCTTCTCCTTCATACCCGACGCCCCGAAGCCTCTCCGCTGCACCACCGCAACCTCGCACCTCCATCATCTTCCTCACACGATCGCTTGCACCCGACTGCCTGCACTCCACTCACCACCACCGGCCACCTAAACCTCCACCATCTACTTCGAAACCCTAATCCCCAAATTCAATCTACTCAAAACCCTAACCCCAAATTCCTCAATTTCAAAACCTACTCCTCAAGCCCTTGCAACCCCGACCATCGAACGCCGACTACCACCACCAGCCTGCCTTGCCTTCCCTTCGCCACCTCGAAGTGGACCTCCTTCCCAAAGCTTCTCTCAACGCCGCTGCCGACCAACAATCCCGAGTGCCACTTCCAACTACTGTGCCTCCCCTCTACCCGACACAGTACCCTATCCACGGACTCCGGTAACTTCTTTCCTCTTCTCAAATATTTGTGATATTGCTTTATCATCTCTAGATTATTATCTGAATTTACTACCGTCCACAAATATTGAGTGTGCGTGCCTTCCACTTGCTAAGTAGGGTATGAATCGTTATTGACTATCTTACTTGCTAATCACACTTAGGTATATTTGTTGATTGTTAGGCCCGAACTTTAATTGGGTTTGTTAAACTATTTCAAATCTTGAAAATCCATCAAATCAAGTATTAGTTTAAATTCCTGACTTAATTTGCATTACATGTTGGAAAACTTAGTCTTTTAAAATTCTTGAAAATTCTTTACTTTGGGTTAAGTTTACATCATTTTGGTATCAGAGCAAAGGTTTTAAAAACCCTAGTTCTTGCATTATTTAGTCATAATTTCTGCATTCATTTAGGAATTACTTGCATTAAGCACTTTTAGTTCATTTTAAAAATAAAAAATAAAAACTTAGGTGCACTTAGGACACGTTTTTCCAAATTTCACCAAACACACATCACCACGACCCCTAGTTTTCACCGTTGGTGAATGCGTCTTCACATCACCATCACGAATCCCGAAGAGCCTTTCTTATCCCTCCCAAACCACCCAATCAGGAACCCTAGATTTCAGCAAGCCCCTCCTCGCACTTAAATGGACAACTCTGATATTTCCACTACCCTCGCTGCCATTTAAGCAACTGTTGCCAATATCAATCAGAGGCTTGACAAAGTGAAATTGAGTCAAAATATTGCCCCTAAACTTCATCGTCATATTCCTCAAGGGAATGATCGTGACGAGCGACGTCAAGATCGTGATTCTGACGAACAATACAAGAAGAATGTTAAGGCTAACGTTCCCACTTTGAAGGCCGTATGAAACTCCAAGCTTATCTCGATTAGATCTGTATCATGGACCACTATTTCGTGTGATTTGACATGAGCGAAGCCCTGAAAGTAAATTTGTCATGATAAAATTAACTGATAAAGCTCAACAACATTGGACCAATCTTGAACAAGCCTGTAGAGACCGAGGTCTGGCACCCGTAGCCACTTGGGAGGCCATGAAAGAGAAACACTCGAATGCTTGATATGTGGAATCAACTCTATCAGGAAAGCAAATCCACGCAAGAGTATGCGGATAAGTTCGACAACTTCCTCATTCAGTGCAATGCCTTACGTAAAGAGAGTGAAGAACAAACTCTCTAGGTTCAGGACTGAACTACGAGCCGATCTTAGGAACGAGCTAATTCATAAAAATGTGAACTCATTGACAGCAGCTTATGCTCTTGTCCTCAATATGGATTCCCTTAAAGTAAGTTCCCACTCGCTGTTCTAAAAATCGGTTAGGCGGCCGCCTAAGCGGTGCCTAGGCGCTAGGCGGTCCCCAGGCGACTCGCCTAGG